>OZ023314.1:46592684-46922684 GCA_964007375.1 Ophion obscuratus
GCACACATGTATGCGACACATCGGGGAAGGAACGCACGCGGAATAATTCCCGGATGTATACACCGAGTGATTTGAAGCAACAACGACAAGCAACAAAGAGAGAGAGAGAGAGAGAGAGAAACAAAAGATTAAAAAAACCAAAGAATGGCGAGCTAAGAGAAAATGAAGAAAAAAGGCTGAGAGTTCACACACGCAATGTCGTTGATCCCATCAAGTGCATGGGGTAATATTATCCCCCGCTCGTTCTCCCACCTCCGATAAATGTGGTCGCTCGATTAAAGAAATATCGAAGAAAGAGGAAGAGGGAGAGAGAGAGAGGGGGGGGGGGGAAGAGAAAGAACGCAATGGAAGAAAAGAAGAGCGTCCGAGGACCGGAAAAACTGTGATAAAAGAAGAGAGAAAGAAGAAAGAAAAAACATGCACACGCGCAGGGAGAAAGGAAATAGCAGTCCTTCCTGCGCGTCCAATTGATTTATCGTTATTGGCGTAACGAAGAAAGTTCAGACGTTGTAATATCGCACGAGATTAACGATAGAATAATGAACGCGTATGTACGGAGGAACCGGGCGAACGGAGTGTCGAGAAATTATGTTCATCTGTCACGCTGCACGGTCATTACCAACGAGACAATCTATATCGCCACCTGTACAGGGGGTACACATACAATGACATTAAAGTTTGAATCGTTGTAGCACAACGAACGTTTTTCGCTTCTAATTTCCCAACATTTTCTTGGCAGATTTGAGTTACGCAAATCATGCTAACCATTTTAGGATCGTTATTTGGAGTTCTGCAATGTGAATTTGGGAAATATGATTTTGGATAATAACGAAAATGGACAGAATGTTCGTTGAATTCCAATGACGCATATTTCAACCCCATTGTATACACATATACACATATCTTACTGAATTATAAAATCACAATGCCTAGCCGGAAATGCTTTTGTTCAGGCTAAAATTAAGCTGGTCGGATTACAATACGATTTTGTGACGATGTCTATCATTTGGGAAAATTTTCTCGCAGCAAAGTTGACGTGTAAATATATGAATTGTTTTCCTGAAGCTTTGGCATGTGAAAATAAACGTACTGATTTATATATGGGGTATTGCAGCTCAACTTAGACAACTATTTCCCTCATCATCGTCGATGATAGCTTTCCATAGTGGGAAATCTCACTCCTGATGTAAAAAAAACACCTATTTTTTCGAATGTTTTCCCCAATCCGTCTGTGGCGAGAAAAAAATTCTGACCAAATTTAAATAACCTTGAGATCTGCTTTGGGCATTTTTCACCGAAAGCTCAACTTGTGCTTCCGGTATTTATTCACTTTTTTGGTAAAATTTCGACTTTGGAAATAAAAAAAAATACTTTTTCGGTCTTGCAAGTAAAAAAAACTTAAAGAAAATTGTTTCAGATAAATGCAATTCGGGTGGAATGTACATGTAGGTGGAAAAAGTAATCTTCCGACTTCCAAGGCGCCGAATAATAATTCACAAAATCAAAAGTTCACAAAAATAATTGTTAAATATCGAAAGCACGAGTTGATCTTTGATGAAAAATGCGCAAAATAGGTCCAAAACGGATCGCAATTTTTCAAAGGGTAAGAGGTGGCGGAAAAAATGGAAAAAATTGGGAGTTTTCTGTACCACCAGAAGTAAGTTTTCCACTATGAAAATCTATAATCAACGACGGTGAGGGAAAGAGTTGTCGGAGCGGAGCTGGAATAGCCCATAGGGTAAGTCCGGTGTAGTTGGGCACAGTTTTTTCAAGGATCCGCCGAAATAAAAATACAAATGTTTTTAAACTTATCTTCACTTGTAATCGAACTTTGAACATTTAACTTTAAGATAATTTATGAATTTAAAACAAATTCCTATTAGATCAACCTTAAATCTACAATTTTTTTAAAATAACGATTCGCTATTTCTCCCGGAGTATCCGGGTGTGATGGCCATAGAAGGTGAAGTGAGATGGCCAGTTACCCAGCATTATGCTTTTGGTTTTCTCTTTGGTTTTTTGTTTTGATTCTTTATTTTCTTTCCTTTTGACCGCATCTAGAACGCATATAATCGAAATCAGTATAATTTTTGTGTACCCAAATTTGGCACACTATCCCCTGAACCCAATATTCGATGCGACGAGTTTCATAATAATTTTCTTCGTGACATCCCGAGTCGAAATTTAGACCCTCCTTTGAATGCTGGAGAACCTATTTCATTTGTAACGCACAGACCGCCGCCCTCCTTTGACTCCCCTTGAACCTATATGGAGAAATTTGCACCGTTGGCGACCCTCCTTTAGCCCTACTGAACCTTCTATTCAACCTCCTGAGCCTCCTTTAGGCCTATGGGCTCGGCTTGCGTGAACCTACACAACCTCGTTTTGGCCTAAAGTCCTATCTGTACCCTACAGAACCTCCTTTGAATCCAAAGCAGAAGGAAAATGAAAGATTGGATCCAAAGGAGGTTCTGTAGGGTCAAGCTATATCTGAAAAATAAATTATATGTGTGAATTAAAAATATGATGTTTGATTATTTATTATAAGATTGATTTATTAATTCGAAACATATACATACATTGTCACAACTATAAATTATTTCGTGTAACTTAAAAAAACGTTATATTAAACGTATACTATATATGCACTATAGTATAGTACAAATATAGTATACGTTAGTAGTCCAGTAAAGTACGCTGGTACTACATTTGTTTGTGTGTTTTCAAGTTTATTTCATTATTATAAATAAATGATATATAGTTTATCTGAAAATATTTTTTAATTATAATTATCCCTTCTTTGGAATATCGGTGAACTGCGGATGGGAGAGAAGGGGGGGGGGGGGAGCGGAGGGCAGCATATTGACGTAGGCTTAAAGGAGGGTTAGTAGGGTCAGAAGAGGTTTAAAGGAGGACTAGGAGGCTCTGCGAGCCACCGGTGAAAGGAGTCAAAGGAGAGTTAGTAGAGCGAAAGGAGGTTTCAAAGAGGGTCTGTAGGTTTGCGTAAGCATTAAATCAGGCTCACTAGGGTTTAAAGGAGGTTCAGATGAACCTACTAAACCTCCTTTGAGTGAAAAAGTCCAATTTCTGCCACTTTTGGAGGTTCAGTAGGTTCTGATATACATGTTTTTGAGATTTCCATTTGAACCTCTTGAACCTTCATTGAATGACAAATTGGGATCGAAAGGAGGTTTAAAGGAGGGTCTAAATTTCGACTCGGGATTTTTTGTCATTATTCTTATATCGGTTTTCCTAGGTATTTCGTAGGTCCTAGCGGCCGCACGAACCAACAATTCATCATTTTTTACAGCACTCATTGCTGCTTTTAATGATTCTTGATTCCCGTACCCTCATAGAGCAATTGCTTTTCTCTTGTACTTATTAGGCATCTATAACAAATGTAGAAAAAATGAATTACTTGATCACATTACAACTAATACTATGGCCATCATTCACCGACTGCACGTGGCCATCTCTCCGAATCCCACGGGAGAGATGGCCACATCTAAAATGTAAACAAGTAGAAACAATGCGATATATATATATGCGAAATAATATCGCCACAATGTAAAACATGAAACCATCAAAGAAATTTAGCCGTAGACAGAATAATTAAAAAGGATTTTACTTACTTAACATTTTTTGCCAAACATACACCTGCGCACAACGCGAAGCGAATTAAGCATTAACAGGTGAAAACTAGTACGCGGTTCTATGAAACATTTCTATTGGCCATGTCTTTTTTACGGTCGACTCCCCGGAATTACCCTATGTGTCTAATAGTTTTTGTATTTCATATTGTTAACGCAAGAAAATATTCAGTCGTATAGAATATATACCCATTTTTATATTTTTATTTGAATTGACCAGCAAATTCATAGACTCCGGTGGTACGCTCTGTGGCTAGAGTGTGGCGCAGGGCCCGAGGCTTCTCCCGCAACCCACCTGTACTCTGAGCGAGCATATAATCGAGTCCGCCAAACGTATTGGCGCACCACAAATTTCGGCCATTGTCACTCGTGGTCGGCGAAGCGTATTTCGAAAGACGTCGGAATTACACATCTTGTGATATCCGCGCAAGAGAAACATTCTGCCATATATACCGACTCGATCGTAATACATAATGTTTTTGAATATTTTTCGCCATTGAGGATTGCTAACAACACTGATAAATATGTATTGTATATGAGACATATGGTAAATTTGCTGGTTGCAAATCAACATACCAGTAATCCTAATACAATTCCTATTCGTTCGGATAAGCAACAATATATGTCTTTTAGACATTTTTAAGGATTGAAAAAATACGCTAAATACCACAAAATCCCCTCAAAAACGTTGTTTGTTTTACGTTATCAAAAATTATGGTTTAACTTAAAAATAATTATAATTTAAATTATAATTATCTTGTATTACGAACAATGGTTGTATTATGTTTTTTCCAGTAATCAATTGTGGTACAAAAAAAGGAAATTATTTATGAAATAGCCAACTACGATATACGATTTATGCAAGTGTACGAGAAATGTTGTTCACAAAATTGTTAAACCTCCAAAAAAAATCTGATTAATAATGGTTTATTTTTATTAAAAAATGCAATTTTTATAGGTTCGAAGTAACAGTATATTCGAATTTCAGACACTGGATGCAAAGACATTTTTTTTAAATTCAAACATATATCTATAGGCTCGAAACAAAAATGTATTTTGATAAATATTCATTGAATTCGATCAAAATATGCTTGCAACGAATAAAATCGTAGTAAACCGTGAGGCAACGTAAAAAAAATGCTTTGACTCAAACAGATCCAAGTTAA
Organism: Ophion obscuratus; assembly: GCA_964007375.1. Classification (NCBI taxonomy): domain Eukaryota; kingdom Metazoa; phylum Arthropoda; class Insecta; order Hymenoptera; family Ichneumonidae; genus Ophion; species Ophion obscuratus. The sequence continues at coordinate 46,597,501 of OZ023314.1, forward strand.
ATTAAATAAACATTTTTTAACAGTGCACGCTTCCAGTAAGTAGCCTCAACGTAGTACTTACGAGAGCGCAGCGACTCCAACCTCCGCCCTATACCAACCCGGTCTCTCTATTATATGGTCAAGATGTACTCTCGATACCTGGCTTACCCGTGACTGCAAGTAATCCGTTAGGACGCGTACCCTGCTACGAAGTGGGTTACCATAATGGGATCTTAACACACACATACACGCCCTCGTATTTACTTAACATTATACACGTGTATATGTAATTGTCGACTGAAGTTGAAATGTCTCGTCGTAAGCCCACAATATATTTTTACGCGAATCATCCGACTCGTTAGTTTATTGGCGCATAACGAGGAAAAAAATCAACGTATATTGCTTTTTTGGTAAAAGAAAAACACCAGGGCTCGTTCGTACGGGGCCCTTCAGCTCGACGTACTCCAAACGAGCGATAGCGTAGACCAAACTTTGCCGGAGTAATATTCGTTTATTGCATACGTAATTGAAGTGCAAACTGTTGGAACTCGATGAAAATACCATGTTGCAAAAATTCTTCATTTTTTATTTCCATTATTATTCAACATACTTTTCGCAGAATCAGGTTTTCCAGATCTCGAACAAGAATCGCAAAAAACATTTGTGTGATTTCAACTTTACACTTTGTTGAAGTATATATTGTTGAAGTATATATTGCATTCATTGTATTTTGCATTATATTTCCATTGCATTTTCATTTCATTGCAATATTACTCCATATTCATTGCATTCCAACGATGCCAACTCTAGCGTCACATGAAAATTACTTTTCTCTATTTCCGTTTCTTAAATTGCCGTTTTTTACATTGCTGTTTTCGGCACCTTTGGGCTACGAAAAAGGAACAAAATTTTAATGTTTCGCGCACATGTATGGAGATCATCTCGTGCGGGAGACGAGACGAAAGACATTCAATCTTCTTTTCCAGCGCACATCGAAAAGTGGGACAGCGTGCAATGTGTGTTGTGGGTCAGTGCAAAACCTTGGACGAACGATGTGTGTGTGTGTGTGTGTGTGTGTGTGTGTGTGTGTGTGTGTGTGTGTGTGTGTGTGTGTGTGTGTGTGTGTGTGTGTGTGTGTGTGTGTGTGTGTGTGTGTGTGTGTGTGTGTGTGTGTGTGTGTGTGTGTGTGTGTGTGTGTGTGTGTGTGTGTGTGTGTGTGTGTGTGTGTGTGTGTGTGTGTGTGTGTGTGTGTGTGTGTGTGTGTGTGTGTGTGTGTGTGTGTGTGTGTGTGTGTGTGTGTGTGTGTGTGTGTGTGTGTGTGTGTGTGTGTGTGTGTGTGTGTGTGTGTGTGTGTGTGTGTGTGTGTGTGTGTGTGTGTGTGTGTGTATAACGCGATATATTAGCGCATATAACACTGAGCAAAGCGTCAACGGTCGAAATAATCGTATTTTTTTTCTCCATCAGATAATACTCGCACTACGTATATTTTTACAATTCGCTATTATTATATTCCAGTCACGAAAAATTGGCATGTTTCGCCTCGATAAACCTTCACGTTCTTTTGCCTTCTCGCACATTTTTACGTTTCGCTCTTCGATCTCTTGCTCCTACTGGTCAATAATTTCGTTTGCGTTGCGATGAAATAACGATGACCCGTTGGCAAGAGAAATAAAATGAGGGTGAAGTTTACATCCTAGAAATTCAAAGAAAATTAATTATTTTAAATTACTTAACTTGTTTTGGGCGTGAAAATCGCTTTAGCATTTCTACCTACTTATTCTTATTAGAAATTTACGACCGCAATTTGCAAAAAAAGGCTTTGGATCATGATAAAAAAAAGAAATAAGAAAACAAAACAAAAATATGCATTGCACCGATGCAAACTTCAGCATCATGTAATAAATCAGTTTCTTCTCTTTTTGCATCCTCTGAAAATTGTCATCGCTTATTCCGTGATTATCTCGAAACATTCGTGATATTACGCGCCATTCTTTCCCACTTACGTTGCGAAGATTCTTCGGCTCTAAAAATTTGGTGTACGTTGTCCGTCGTAAATTCATTGTATCAGGAAAGTACATTTTGCTCAGTGTATCCGCCATTTTATAGTGCGAGTTGTATTATTTTCGATAATGATTCGATCGACAAACAAATCCCAGAGAAAAATTACGAACAGGCTTGCCCGATGGCATTCGATTTCGATTTACATATATAATAGCAATAAGAACGATAATAAAAATGCTGAAGAAAATGATAATACTAATACGGTGATCACGAGATAAGGCTAGCCATGATGGCGTTTATGGCGATGATGATGATGACGATGATAATGATGACGATGATAATGAAGATGACGATAGGGTGGCCTTAGGCTGTCGGTCACTGACACTGTTTCACACTCGTGCCCGAGACTTGAGACTGACGTGCGACGGTATTCTACACGCGGTCACAGACAGCCGGGACAACGCGTGACCATCACCTCTTCTTTGAAGTTAAAGGAGTAGCTACATTATACGAAAGAAAACGTGATCGTCTGGTTCGTTGAGTCTACCCATACACATAGATATAATATGTTCAACCAATATGGACGCACGCACACGCACACATGTATGTACGGATATTCATATAAAAATAATTTCGAGGACCGTCGTCAAAACAGCCGGCAGTATTGGCGGTCAATATTACATAAATATAATTGATTCAAAATATCCACCCCCACACAAACACGCGCGCGCGCACAGACATTCACGAAATATTCGGCACATCTTTATGTATGTGATATTCTATATGAATTCGGAAAATAAACGATGAAGGTAATTTATATTCCCCTTTTTGCATATGTGTATGTATGTGTGTGTGTGTCTCTCTTTGTATGCAAGCATGTGTTGCCCACATATATTGTTATTGTTATAATTATTATTAAATTGACTTACTACCCGAGTCGAAATTTAGACCCTCCTTTGAATGCTCAAGAACCTATTTCCTTTGTAACGCACAGACCGCCGCCCTCCTTTGACTCCCCTTGAACCTATATGGAGAAATTTGCACCGTTGGCGACCCTCCTTTAGCCCTACTGAACCTTCTATTCAACCTCCTGAGCCTCCTTTAGGCCTATGGGCTCGGCTTGCGTGAACCTACACAACCTCGTTTTGGCCTAAAGTCCTATCTGTACCCTACAGAACCTCCTTTGAATCCAAAGCAGAAGGAAAATGAAAGATTGGATCCAAAGGAGGTTCTGTAGGGTCAAGCTATATCTGAAAAATAAATTATATGTGTGAATTAAAAATATGATGTTTGATTATTTATTATAAGATTGATTTATTAATTCGAAACATATACATACATTGTCACAACTATAAATTATTTCGTGCAACTTAAAAAAACGTTATATTAAACGTATACTATATATGCACTATAGTATAGTACAAATATAGTATACGTTAGTAGTCCAGTAAAGTACGCTGGTACTACATTTGTTTGTGTGTTTTCAAGTTTATTTCATTATTATAAATAAATGATATATAGTTTATCTGAAAATATTTTTTAATTATAATTATCCCTTCTTTGGAATATCGGTGAACTGCGGATGAGAGAGAAGGGGGGGGGCGGAGGGCAGCATATTGAAGTAGGCTTAAAGGAGGGTTAGTAGGGTCAGAAGAGATTTAAAGGAGGGCTAGGAGGCTTTGCGAGCCACCAGTAAAAGGAGTCAAAGGAGAGTTAGTAGGGCGAAAGGAGGTTTGAAAGAGGGTCTGTAGGTTTGCGTAAGCATTAAATCAGGCTCACTATGGTTTAAAGGAGGTTCAGATGAACCTACTAAACCTCCTTTGATTGAAAAAGTCCAATTTCTGCCACTTTTGGAGGTTCAGTAGGTTCTGATATACATGTTTTTGAGATTTCCATTTGAACCTCTTGAACCTCCATTGAATGACAAATTGGGATCGAAAGGAGGTTTAAAGGAGGGTCTAAATTTCGACTCGGGTATCTTAATCTAAAATTGATCTAAATTTATTATCTTACAATTCAATTACAAACTTATTAAATGAATGATTATAATTTAATATTATATATAAATAATATATTATATATAAGTGCCTTAAACTAATAAGTAAGGAAAATATATTCCTACATAAAATGAATAAATTCATTATAATTGATTTATACGTTATTATTAATTATTATTACTATTGACGATCTATTTTTATATGGGATGTTTAATGTAAATTTGGCAAATTGTCGATTTAGGATATACCCCTGGGTGACACGAAGGAGAAAGGAAGATATTCGATCATTCTTTTTCACAACGCCAATGCATTTTTTAATTATAAATAATATATCATGAGAAAGTAAACGTATTTAACTTATTACACACGTTTTTTTCGGTAAAAAATATTTTAATGTATAGGAGATTCATCCATCTCCGGAAACCTCTTTTTTTCGACACGCCTTGCGATGAGCACGATATCGCCGGAACGGTTAATCTAGAATCAAACAAAAAAGGGATTCCGTTAGCTGATGACAATACGGAGTTCGTGAATGAAGGATTTTTTTTCAAGTTTGTGTTTTCAATCAAATGACAGCACCTCAGACGTTAAGATTTTTGTTTTGTTTTTTTTTCTCAATATAATTGCATGTTTTCATTGAAATGAAAAGTCCTTGGTTCACGAACTTCGTATTGTCATCTGCCAACTCCTTTTTTGTTTTTTTTTTGTTTCACATGAACCGTCATGGGATGTCGTCGCAAAGGATGCCGAATAAAAAGACGTTGCCGGAGACCAGTTGCATCTTCTTCATTTTTTAATATAACTCAATGGAAAAATTTGCCAAAGAAAATTGAAATTTGTACATTTAAATAATACATTATTTGTAACTAAAAAAAGCATTGGCATTGTCAAAAAAATTGCCAAATATCACCTCTTTCCTCTGTGCCAACTGGACGTGACCCCTGGAGTAAATTCGTATGCCAGTTTCTGAAACTATTTGGGCAAAAGGAACTTTTTAAATTGTTGCTCCGAGTTGCTCCCCCTTTTTTATTAGCCAATCCCATTGATCCAATTCGGCGTCATTCGACCAGAAACGGCCTGTATGAAATTTTATTTCCCGTCCACGTGACATACGAAGGATAGATCATAACGATCGCTCTCTTGATTCTCTTCTCCGAGAAAGCGACCGTTAATTAACGATTTCGTCGAATCGATTAATATGCCACCCCGGGATATACCATGGGCGCGTAGCAACGCGTTCGAACATTTTAGCTCGGCAATTTCAATTCGCGCGTCATATATTTTCAACTCCGGATCGTTTTTTTTTCTTTTTTTTTTCTCGCTCGAATCCCCCGACTCGATCGTTTCGTTGAAACGTTCTTGCCGCGATATCAAGGGCGATATACCATTTAAAAAACGGCCAAGTGGCAAGCCCACGATTAAAATTAAAGAGAAGGAAAAACTCTTTTTCTACATCTTGAAGAGGTCTTCTCACTTTAGACGCTGAGAAAGGCTATTTTCATGATTTTTTTATAGGTTTATATTGTAGATATTGATATAAAAGTTGTTACACTTGATAAATACACTTTCGAAATACATGGAAAAAAAAATTCGTACTGATGTAACCCGAACAAACTTTACACACGTTTTTTTTCTGAAAACAACGTTTTCGACGGCTTGTTGATAAAAATCTTCGAAACTACTTCGAAACTCCTTGTGAAATTTTAATCACATATTCTTTACAACTATAGCTATAGCGTATGTAAAGGATTTTTAAATGTTGATATTTACTATTTTTTGCCAGAAACGGTGAAAAAAGACGTTTTTTTTCAAAAAATGTCCGCCATTTTGTTATTTTTGCATACATCAAAAATCGTATAATATACGGTACAGTCATTAACATACTGAATCTAAAACCGTTTGATTTTGAGGATGATCCATCTCCAAGATTTCATCAACAGCGCAGACTTACCATTTTTTAGGAAATTTTTCTAACTACCAATATCGTCTATAAATAGTGACTTAAATCCATTTTTTATTTAAAATGTATTTCGAAAGTGTATTTATTAAGTGTAACAACTTTTATATCAATATTTATAATATAAACCTATCGAAAGAAATCATGAAAATGGCCTTTTGAGCGTCTAAAGTGAGAAGACCCCTTAAGAGGGAGATACCTTTAGGCGAGGAAAAGATTCCTGAGTTTCATGATTTTTTAAAAAGGAAAGATCGTTTCATCGTTTTTGAGACTTGGGGTGTGTTTTATTGCACGCGCGCAATAAAACACACCCTAACCCGTGCAGAAATTTTGGCAGGGATACAGCTGGATTCTCACTTGTATCCCGGGCTCCCAGTCGGGATCTAGTCCGATATCGGATCAGATTCAAAGACTAAATGTAAGATCCGTAAACTGGATTCCATTAAGGATCCAGAACCGGATCCTTTAATGACTCTAAATAGATTCCCCATGGAATCATTGAGGAATCTGGGAAGGATCACGGGTGAATACAGGCTGAAATAAAATGTCAAAAATGGAATTATGACATGTTAAATTTATTATAAAAATAAATAACATTTATAAAGTTTTGGTGCATTAAACTATCAGTAAAAAAAAATTTGTCCAAAGATTCAAATGGCAGATCGCGCTCATTGGCAGATCGCGAGATTTTGATGTGAATTAAAAAAAAATTCACATCAAAATCTGTGAATGCAAATGTATTGACAAGAAATTATAAATACAAAAAAATTCACAAAATTAGTTGTGAATTTTTTCGCATTTAAGACAAATTAAAATCAAATTCAAAATTATTAGATTAAAATTTGCGCCAAAAGTGAGTTCGTACGTATTTTGAGAGAAAACTGCCTCGAGGCAAAGAAATTTTTGCACATAACTTTTTGTGCGAACATTTCTTTGCCTCAACACAATGTTTTCTCTCAAAATACGTTTACACTTGTGGTGTAAATTTTAATATAACTGTCGTGAATTCGATTTTTATTTTCTTCAACTTGAGGAAATTCACAACTCATTTTGTGATTTTTTTCATATTTATAATGTAATATTTGAAACTCACAACTTTTTTGCAAAAATTTATTTGCCTCGACGAAATGTTTTCTCTCGAAATACCTAAGAACTCACGGTTGGTGTAAATTTTAATCTAATCATTGTGAATTTGATTTTAATTTGTCTTAAATACATGTTTATACCCACCGACATGTCGGTGGGTATAAACAGAGACTTATTCCCCAAAACCGGTATCCCGGTTAGAATCCAACTTGCATCAGTATCGGAATATGTACGACGACGATGGAATAATTTTGAAAATTTTGGCAGAAGAATTTTCATACAGAAAATACACGTGACGCCAAAATTTTCAAAATGATGCCATCGTCGTCGTACATATGCCGATACTGATGCAAGTTGGATTCTAACCGGGATACCGGTTTTGGGGAATCCATGACAAATCCTGATCGGGATTTGATCGGACATAGGGTATCCCGGACAAAATTTCTGCATGGGAAGTCTCAAAAACGGTGAAACGATCCTTGCTACTTTTACTATTTCATGGTAATTTCTTTTGATTAATCTTCGAAAATGGCGGCGGTATGGCACGATCTTCTAAACGGGTTACGGTATGGATGTTGTCAGACGGCGTGACACGCAGCGCCGGCGGAATTAATAAGAAAAAAACTAACGAAGATTTTTCTTTCTTTGACACTGATATGCAAAATATGAACCAAGAAAAAGTGAGAAATTATGAAAATCGATGAAATGGTACGCTTTGAAACAAAAAGATTGAATTTTCGAAAAAAATGGCTACCATTTGCAATCAATTTTTATTTTCTTTTTCATTTTTAAGGACATTTAGCGTCATGTTTTAGACAATTAAGTTAGAAAGGTTTATACGGATTTTCAACAGAATCAGTCGATCAGTTTTTAGCTATAAGCCACGACAGTTTTATACATGCAGCTTAGAAGGCAATGCCACACCTCCGCCATTTTCAAAGATTAATTTTTTAAAATACTATGTAACAGTCAAAAATAGTAATAAAACCACACTAAGTCTAAAAAATTGCGAAGCGATCATTTAAAAAAAAAAATTGTGAAAATCCCCCTTAAATTCGTTTATTCTATCGAGATTAGTTTCATAAGTGAAATAAAGTTTTTTCTTCGTCTCGTCAGCACGATTTTTGCAATCGGGAGTGATGAAAAAATATCGTGATGTCTCGGTATTGATGAAATTATCCGCACGTAATTTTCCCTTTAATTAAACGGATTGTCGGTGCTCGGTAATTCCCGCAAGTCTGGGAGTTTCGTCTTAGTAATTGGTTATTAAAATAGGAAATAAGCTGGCGGGAGATAGGAACGAAAAATAAATTATTGGCCCCTTGCTTAACATTATACGAGCTTCGAGAGGTTAATGGAAGCTTATGTATAAAAAAGAAGTCATTTCAAGGACCATCCTCTACGCAATGGTCTACGATTTAGCTAGAAAAAAAATAAACACCAGCCTCGAATACGTAGCCAATAATACGTAGCTATAACGGGCTTAAAATATCCTTTGGCAAAATATATATATACATACTGGGTGGCGCGAGATGTGACATCCAAAAGAAAATTCTAGATGCCTCGTGTCAATACGAAGCCAAATCACCCCGAAGTTCTAGGATCTTCTTTAGTTTTCGCGAAAAAAGCGTTTTTTATTTTTCCTTTTCGTGTGTGTACTTGACTCGAGATTTTTTTCACTGGTGTTATTGTTATGAAGTGCACCGTTAAGGGGTGAGATCCCTTTAGGCAGTTGAGAATAAGCGAATTGTCAAGATTTTTTGTGTCGAAACTATTCATTTTACATCAGTGAAATTTGATGTACATATTGTTACATCTTTTCATTTCACTATTTTTTTATATTTAAAAATGGCAGCTGTACGACATTTGCTTCAAGACATTTGCTGCCTGAGTTGTTCCACGCCGTACAACCTAGCATCTGGTAAATCGATTTGAAACATTAGAGCCAAAAAGATTCAAATTACTAAGACCCACACGTTCTATGTGAACCTAAAAACCCAAAGGAAAGTGAACATTTGAAAAATGATACGCGTTTGAAAAAATGTTCTATTTTTGATGAAATTTTTACTATTGTATTAGTTAAACGAAGAGTAGTTGTTTAAAATAATTTCCAGGGAAATTTAGATCCACATAGACAGTTATATGTTATTTGAAAGTTCGGAAATTTTTAAATGATCGCTTAGTTAGTTTTTAAGTTATTTTCTACGAGGTTCATTCAATTTCCGAGACGGAACTGTCATGTCGTACAGCCGCCACCTTAAAATAATTTCAAAAAAATGTAGAAAATTTATATATCGAATAATATGTACATATACAAATTCTAATTATGTAGCATCAGAGGTTTCGACAGAAAAAAGTCTTGAAAACTCGCTTATTTTCGGTTGCTTAAAGGGATCGATCCTCTTGCACAAGCAATAATAAATGACCAACTGAACACTAACGTATTCGTTCGGATAGAGTGCCTCAGACTTCGAACAAAATATTAAAAAACCTTTGATAAGATCAGACACTAAATTTTGGATGATAAAAAAATACTAGTCCCAACGACTGCCGAAAGCTTTCCAAAACTTCTTTCAATGTAAATGAAAACTTGTCCTTCAGGTAAACTAAAAAAAATGCTTCTTTCTCGAAAACTAAAAAAAAGTCATCGAACTCTAGAGTGATTCGGATAAGTATTGATCCGAAGCATTTAGATTTTCCTTTTGGACGTCACTTTTCGGACCATTCTAGATATGTGTGCGCGAAGAGTCGAGGTGAGAGAAAAAAAGTGTTCTTCCAACTGATGTAGAGCTCTGCCCCGAAGGGTTAACAATCGGGTCAATTCGAGTTAAACCAGTTAGGAACGTTCGAACACGACGAGTTCGCGCACATATAGTCGTATATAGTCTCTCCGTATCACTCGTAAAGGCAACGCGTGTCCCTCGTATTATAGAGATATTTCGTTACGTGCGTGACAAATTGTAGCGATTTCGGAAACAAACAAAAATCTGACAAGCCTGTCGAACAAATACACATTGAAGAAAAAGGAAATGGGAAAAAATATCCATGTCGCAGCTTGCATAATGCAAGAGATAAGTAGATAATGAAGATCGAATAGAACATTCAGCAAATCCTCAAGGCCCGTATTTGTGGGGTTTGGCTACTGTGACGACCTGAAAATAAGGGTTATTTAAAAAAATGCATTTTGAAGGGATTTACTATCCCTTCGAAATACATTTTTTTAAATAACCCGCATGACGGTTGAAAAATCGTTTGGGCATTTATTTGTATGTACATTAAAAAAGTTGTGGACTAAATTTGAAAAAAAAAAATTTCTATCATTAATGAAGTTATAAACAATTTCGTGAAGGACCTTTGAACGTGAGGGTCTCAACGGTGGATTTTAATTTGGCCACTCGGTTGAGCTGAAACTTTTTGTATCAAATTGTGTATCAAATTTCAAGTAAAGCCGTTCATTAGATGTGAAGAAATCGTGTACACCGTTTAAAAAAAAAACAAAGTTTCGAGAAAGATGCGTTAAAAGTTTCACTAGCAGTTCCATCGTTGTAACCAGAGGGTTATCTTCGATCTGCGATTCCTATACCATATGTGGTGGCATACGCAATTGGGGGGGGGGGGGGGGGGGGGTCGACCAAGCGTTACGGTCTAAGTACGGGTGGGGGCAAGCTTAACGATTTTAAAACTACCAGAAATAGCCAAATTTCTGCATGTTCAGTTTTGGATTTAAATCTTGCGCGCAATTTTACCGCAGAAAGGTGACAGCTTTTCATACGAAATGTCAGTTAAGGGGGAAGTCGCTGTGCAAGAGCACAGTAGCTTTTCCAATTTCCCCAAGCAAAATTCGAAAAAAAAATTATTTTTTATAATTCTTGACAGTACATATATTCAAAACTATATTGGCAACATAACCGGTGCGATGGTCTAGTGATTAGCGTGCTGGCCACTAAACCTGCGGACCGGGAAGTTCCGGGTTCGAATCCCAGTCGCGCACATTTCGTCGTGAAATGTTTATCCTCGGCATTTCGCCCCGAAATAAGACTAGCTCCATGACTGGGGGGTGAACTTGATGACCGGCTGTATTGGTATAGGTTTTCCGTAGTTTCCCTATACCCATAACAGATATGTCATGGTACATACGATACAGAGGGGGAAGTCGGCTGCGGCTGCAGGTGGGGGGTGTGGAATTGGGGTAGACGGGGAAGATGAGGAAGGGATGATATAAGGAGGGGGTAGTGGAATGGGAAGTTGAAAATATGTCGAGGCCGATTGAGGTTCGTTAAAAGGGGAAGCCCTGTACGGCTGGAACAAACCCAATATATTGGCAACATTTTTATTCAATAGTCCGAAAGTTGACGAAGATACAGTCACTTTAGTGAGAACAGGTAGCGTGACCGGTTAGTGCCCTCAGTCCCTACATGTGTGGCATCGTTCACAATAGATGAAGTGCATACTTATTATTTTGTGAAATATAATGAAGATGAAGAAACGTCATATCACCCACGACTAGATACTGTAATGTAAGTATCAATATTCGAGAAAAAAAAACTTTATATCAAGAACAAAGGAACGAAAACTTTGAACACGTTTTTCTTGAAACCACTTTGTTCGACCTTGTCCCCGCGAATACTCAAAAACTTATCAACTGATTTTCAATTTTTTTGTTTGACATTTTTGTAATTTCAGTGGCTAAGGTTGTACGTAGCCGATTTTTTAAATTTTGATAATCACTATTTTTAAACACTGTTTGAATACAAAAACGGGCCTTGAAAATAGAAAAAAATGTGTCTGCACTGTCAAACTGTCTGCATTTTGTAAAAAAAAAACAGAATAAACGGCTACGCATAACGAAAGCTACATTTGTGTAGATATAAAAAAATTGTTGACATTTTATTAACAGATAACATTTTATAAAAATATCGATGGGAAAATGAAGAGAGTTTTGTTTTTGTCATCAAATCAAAGCATATATCTCGGTTCATGTTAAAGATTTTTTCATAAAAATTTGTATAAAACTAGATGAATATATACTTCATAAAATGAGTATAAACTCAATCCTTTAATTATTAGTTATGTTTATGAAAAAAATCGTCATTATTGACGTTAAAGCATCCGTCACGTAACGGAATGGAGGGGGAGGGGGGGGTCGTTCCTGGCTTTACGGTCCTATTACGTGGCGATCAGGGGGGAGGTCAAAAATTGTGAAATTTGGCGTTTCGTAATTTTTTTACGCCCCTGTTTGGACTTTCCTTTCAATTTGAGTTGCCTCAAGCGATTTTTTTAAATTTTTACAATAGCCTAACCCCTTATCAAACTTCAGATTTTTCTCGTTAAAAGACTGATTTTTCTTTAAGGTTTTTATGGGGTTTAGCCGTCGGAGGTGAAGTACGAGGGGAGCGCCCTATGCTTATGCATGGAGCCGATTGACTGTTACCAACTGTTAGTTTTCAAATAATCGTCATATTTAACGTGCGTTTTCGAATTATTATTCTATAACTTTTTCTCGCTCAGTTAACGCGAAACGAATTGGCAACGTCGTAAATCGTGGTATATCATGGTGCCCAGGTTGGCAGAAGTGTCGCGAAGTTAGAGACATGCGCCTCGTTCGTAACCTCAATATCGGCCCAAGGTGCTGTCAAAATGAATATCGGTCGAAGTAAAAAAAAATCCGCTGGAAAGGAAAAGTCTGTACTAAAGCTGTCTATAAACTCGCCGAAATCAAAAACTTTAATAATTTTCCGATATGCTAAAGAAAAATTATGGATTAAAAAAATCGCGTTATTCTGTCTCTGCCGGTAAATGTCTAGAAATGTATAATTTCTGAACATAGTTATCAAATAAATGTTAAGTAATTATTACTGACTAAGAGAATAAGTACCAATAATATTTGTTGTTAATTATGCTGACCGAGTAGTTTGAGGTTCCCGGGCATAATTACCGAATACCGATAAGATAGGTAGCATTTATGCCGTCTACGACTTTGCCACGATTGCACAGTGTAATATTTTGTGTGCTTGATTTTCGCACAAAGTCGCTATCAAAAACATTAATAATTTTATAATGGTACTGTGAATCCTCATTTTCACGGTACCAGTTAAAAATTACCAGGGTTAGTCCAATAATGAGTCGAACTGTACCTATTTTTTAGTTCCGAGGCAACATTCACTTAGCAAATATTGTTAATGTACTGAAAAATGATCGGGAGTTTTCCATAAGCGTAATGTAATTAGCCCACGAAATACGTCGAGTTGCCGATTTTTTTTCTAAAAAACGGTACTGTTGATCGTATTCAAACTGCACGGGATGAACAGCAAAGAAGTTATAAAGGACCAGAAAAAAATTCAGCTCGGTGGTAACATGCTGACAACCCCATAACAACCTTAACCTTTCGATTCCTCATATGAACGAATACATTGGTCATACTTTCATTCGGAATATTCTCTTCGATGCTCCGGTTTTCAAATCCAATGAATTCTATGAAACGAAGACCGGGAGAAAAAAAATAACTGGCTGATCGACGTTGCGCAGTATTTTTTTTATCTATGAAAAATTGTCGGGCGATGGGTGACGGAGGGAGACCATTCGCATCTATAGATCATCGTATGACCTCGGGGACGAATAAAAATTGAACAAAAGTCCGAAGCTTCGGTTCTATAATACACCTCGTGTACGTTTTCGGAAACTGCGGGTGAACGAGGAAAACGGCTAGGCGTTTACTGGACGCTGAGTGTGCCTTGTGTTTCTCCTCTCGTCCATTATACACAGGCACGTGTCTATATATACAACTATACCGAGGAGAAAAGAGCGAGAGATAGAGAGGAGGCGAGAGAGAGCTTATAAATGTTTTTTGGCCCGTTGCCGAAACTTAACGCGCAGACAGTTGGGCTGATAAACTTTTCTTCTCGATCGCGCGATGCGTGAAAAGACGCAGCGCTCTCGCACTACCGTGGAATATTTATAATACGACGAGAGTGGGTGTGAGTGTGTGTGTGTGTGTGTGTGTGTGTGTGTGTGTGTGTGTGTGTGTGTGTGTGTGTGTGTGTGTGTGTGTGTGTGTGTGTGTGTGTGTGTGTGTGTGTGTGTGTGTGTGTGTGTGTGTGTGTGTGTGTGTGTGTGTGTGTGTGTGTGTGTGTGTGTGTGTGTGTGTGTGTGTGTGTGTGTGTGTGTGTGTGTTTATTACAGAAGAAGAAAAGAGGAGAGAGAGAGAGAGAGAGAGAGAGAGAGAGAGAGAGAGAGAGAAGAAAGAATTCATTCGTTTATTACGCCAGTTTGAACAATATTTACATACGATCGATTCTCGTTCACCATACGGTATGTATGTTTAAGCTCAAAAGAAAAACACGGATCTTCGGAAATATTCAAACTCTCGATAATATAACCTTCGGTATATTAGCGAGAGTTTGCTTCTTTAAACGTGTCTCTCGACTTTTTTCAATCGCAGTTAAATTATGCGCCAGAGAATACTACGCCCGCGTAAACGAATACGTCCGTAAAATTCATTGAGTCACAACTTCCGGCGGATTATATTCCCATTTATCTTCGTTTGTAGCCTTCCCGCTCTCTTTGCTCGAAGATGTAACAAATATACGTCCCGGTTATGAATTGACGCGCTCGTAAAAAAACTCGCGGAAATGAATTTTGACAGGAAAAAATATACGATTTTGCGTCTGATATATGAATATGAGATTCACCATTCGAAACTTCTCCTTTTTCTTCAATCAGATGCAAATATTCGTGCTGATTTTTTTTCACTTTCAATGTTTCAGTGTCTGGCCCTCTGAGGTTTTTACGATCCGATCAACTTCACTGTGAATCCGCACTTATCATTTCACGATTTCTCGTTTCTCGAAACATCCCAAGAGTGTGCCCACAGCTAATCATTAGCAATGCACTACAGTGTCCCGTTTGCACGAAGGCACAGGCAAACTGTGGAAATCTTGTGCCGATAAGGACAGCCTATATTTTGCTAACTTTCATCAAGAAATTTATATGAATCTTTTTCGTTTAACCAGCTTTTATATGATGTACTACAAAGTAGAAAATAATTTGTTTAGCAAGTCACATATATATGACTATAAATAAAAGCTTGGGGCACGCAACTTTTTAAATGTTTAATAAATTTGATGAATTCAGTTTCATTAACCGTATTTATTTTGACACAATAGTCATTAAAGAAAAGATTATAACACGTTTATACAGTTTCAGAATTTTTATTAAAGATATCTAAGGTTGTTTTACAGTAAATTAAATACAGTTGATATGTTAATGGATTTATGTAAATTAAAGATTATATGTCTAAATGTTGAGCGCCATAAGCTTCCATTTATAGTATAGGTGATTGTCACACATAAGGTGATTTGGTCAAAAAAAAATCTACTTTTTAGTACATTAAATCAAAGCTTGTTTAAAAAAAATGTTTAGATATAAATTATTTTATACTTTTTAGTCTTTAACCCTAGAATGGTACATTGGGGTACATTCGTGCCCCACAAAATTGCCAAACGTACTCAAATTTACCAATTCGAAATTTTCTTTTCCCTTTGGATGAAATTTTGACACACGTTTCAAATTTTCTGAAATTTTAAAATAGTACCATCGTCTTTCTCGTTGAAAGACGAGAAAATAATGTGCTTCCAAAAATTGTATTCACGATTTATAACCCCGATAATCGGGTCCAACGCCTGAGGTAAATTTGTGAGCCTTTAGAAGGCAAAGTGAGGCAAAGTGAGCCTTTAGAAGGCAAAAAAGGGGGATTAATCTTTCCAAACGAACCGGTGTTATTATTGGTTGATTGTCGGGAGAAATCTTGGAGAACTGTGATAGGTAGCATCTGTTGGCTCACCACTTATTGAACCGTACCTTCTAACCTATTTACCTAGTGGACCCTTTTAACGATTGTGCGATCCGCGAGCGCTTAGAGCCAGTGCATATTTTCTCGTGCATTTTCCATATAATTTAGCTCTATTCAATGTTTCTCATTCTGTTCATTTATGCTAACGCTTCATTGTTGCAAGGTCTCTTTCCTGTTAGCTTTTCGCATTCCAATTTTTTCCCTTAAATCATGCATTGTCACCTCTTAGATGCATGTTTGCAAAATTTCAGAGCTCTAAGTAGTCGGGAAGTAGGTGAAATATCGATTTTCCGTTTTGCATCTCTCGGGAAAGTCATCTTATACCAAGTCAAGTTAGATAAAAGCTTGTAAAATACACAAAAATAGAGATAATATTATAGGTTGTCTGGATACATTTATCTGTTATCAAGATAACAATATCTGCATCAAGATAATATCACCGTAATAGATTGTCTCGATATAGTAAGAGCATATTTCGTATCCATAAAACAATATCTGGATGTAGATACTATTATCTTACTGGGTTATCTAGAAAGTTTATCCCGTGCGGCAATTGAACTAGGGCTTTGGTCGGGCCCATTTAGAATTTCCCTAACTTTAATAGGGCCCTAATCGGGTAGCCTCACATGAGCCCTTGGTGGCCGATCACACTTTGCTACTGAGGGCCATTAAAGGCAGAATAATGAGGGCCTTCAAGGATGCCTGATCGACGCCTCATGTAAACCATGGTGTGCCCATAAGTTATCCCTGTCAATGGATATGCTCACGTGTTTGTAAATGTACGTGTTTCTGCGTATATGTGTCCGTTTTTTATAAGGTCACGATAAACTGCCAATTTTTTTAAATTTATTTAAATAGAATCGATTTAAATAGGATCTATTTAAATGGGATAGGTTTTTTCCTCGTCTCACGGCCTACTACGATCTTATTTGTTTCAAAGATATTTTTTTTATTCGTTTCAGCTATTTTTTTTAAATATCAAATATATTCAAATCGAATAAATAAAGATTCGATTCAAATAAATCTTTATTTACTTACAATGTACACTGTAAATCTAAGTGTACTATGTGCATAAAATATTTCATAAATCCAAAATGAAATTAAGCACTTAATTGAGAGTTTACCACAACGATTTTGTATCGTAATTCGTCATGCCCTGGCCTGTCGGCATGATTTTTTTCGAAGAAAATATTTCACCTATATCGGTATTGAATCTAGTACCTACCTACTCATAGCTACGCACGCTGCCCCTATGCTACCGAGTGCTTGTAACATCTTCGTCGCAGAGATAGCACAAGAGACCAAATTAATTCCTATAATTATTTGCTGTATCACATAAACAATATCAATTAGTTAATATCATTGTGATATTCACTATCACGACTCGAAATAATTTTTCATATGGAAAGTATTCGGCGAAAATAGTCACTATAAACATGTTTTTAAAAAAACCGAATGGGATTGTTTAAACATACGCCCTGGCATCACTCCATCAGTGAATAAGGCAATAAGAATAATGCGTAATTTTTTGAAGGATTTGTAAATGTAATATATAATATTTTTAATGCCCTATTTATCCTTTTTATCCTATTCTTACCTATTATCGAATAATTGAGTGTAGTAATTAAAATACCACAAACGATTTAGTCCAAGCTATGTATACTGGTCCGTTTCCTATAATGCTCAAACTTGGCCCTCTTGTGGGCCTAATAGGATTGTGGAATAATTGAGTGTAGTAATTAAAATACCACAAACGATTTAGTCCAAGCTATGTATACTGGTCCGTTTCCTATAATGCTCAAACCTGGCCCTCTTGTGGGCATAATAAGATCCGCAAAGGCCCTTATGCCAACCCCTGTCGGGATTGCCATATAAGGGCCTTCGAGGGCTTATTTTTATGAGAGATGCCCTATCAATTTTCCGCACGGGTAATGTAACTGTATCTAGATAAAACCGATATGCAGATGAAATGTAAATCAAACAATATTATCTATTTTTTATCCAGATAATAAGATGTGCTATCTAAATCATATTATTTATTATCTAGATAATATTATGTATTATCTTGATCACATTGTCTATTGCCGGGATCATATTATCTTTCATCTAGATCATATTTGGTATAGTATCAAAAATTTGGAAAGATTGCTCAACGCTCGGATTCGGTACAACTGTGGATACAACGACGCTCGGGTTTGGTACAACTGTCAATTGACCGAATGCAAATGAATATTTTCTTTTTTGTCCCCGATATAGCATCGTAAAAGTTTTTGATTATATTTATACTTTTATTGCATACCAATACATCAACAATAGGTGCACGTGGGACGTATCATTCGGCTTAAATTCGTTACGTTTTTTCGATCGGCCAGATTTGATGTTTGCGTAGGACACACTCAAAAGTTTTGCGATCTACCTATATGGTCAATTTATATTTGTGGATGCGCGTAATTTTGTGTAGCGCATAATCCCGCTCCGGAGTCGCGAGATTGTCTTGGCGATGATTTCCTTTCGGATCAACTCGCGTCGGCGAACTCGGTCGTTTCGGCTTTCTACCTCGTACATATACATATAGACAACAATTTTGTGATACCTTTTTTTAATCGCTGAATCTCGAAATACAGCCACTTCGGTGGCCTGTATAACGGCATAGAAGATCTGTCGAAGAAAAATCCGTACGAGTCACTAAATGGCCCGGAAAAAGTATACCCAATGGAAGAAAATTCAAGATTTCAATATTCATCGAAAAATGTTGTCTGCTGAATAGCGTTGTTGGACGAAAATATCAGTACGACTACGTTGTAATAAATTCATTCGATTTATGGAGCTACAATTTCATACATTACATTTGATCATTTACAAATGACTATGGCATAAGGTAGATGGCCCAGTAATCGTCACCTTAAGCAGATCGCTTAACTTTGCAAATTTATATAGCTCAAGCATGAAAGTGAGTAAAAGTTATTTTAAGTCGTTCTTAATCAGTTTTTTTTATTACGAAGGAGAAGGTCATTGTGAAATTCCTCGTGCCTGGTACAGTTTTCGAGAAAATATTTCGTAAAGGTTATAAGATGCTATTGTACGAGTCATCGTCATGCGGCGATGATAATTGGTCTGGTAATCGCAATGGGAACGTCCCACTAATCGTCACATGCGTTCCAACTGCTTTGAGGCCGTATATACCTTTGAAAAAAAATTGTTTTTTGTATCGACTTAAATAATGTATAAACATGCCAAAAATGTTATGCAAAGTTATTTTAGGTGGATTTTTTTGAAGACATCTAGAATTTTTTAAACTTTAAACACGTTTTCCATGAAGAAATGTTTTCAAAATCGGGCGGACTCGTAGGTCCTACATTTTTTGACCTATTGACTTCAAATTTCAACTATAACTTCTTAGATACATTTTATAGCTATGTACACACGATTTTTACAATCGATTAACAATTGCGGTTTTTGGAAAACAACAAAGGCCGTTGTTTCAGTCGAAAATGTGACTTTCTTAAAAATGGGGCCACATGTACAGAAATAAATGTTATTCATATTTATTATTACGCACTCGGTAACAAACTTTATGATTTTTATTAAAACATTTGATAAAGAGTTTGAAACATAAATTTCTCTTTCATACAACTTTATTAATTTCAAAATCAAAACTAATTATTGCCTATTACGTCAGAATTGTAATTTTTATTTATTTGTAGTCATTATAAACAACTATTTTTGAATAAAATAATTTTTAATATTATTTCGATCGAGTGGTGTTCACCTGTGTTCAAGATGTACCCAGTTATTGATACGGTCACGACCCAGTAATCGACAACATTTATTTATATGTATATATTTTTACTATCGCGAATATGTGTATGACGATTACTGGTCCGTGGATCCTTCAGACAATGCTAATTACGGACCCAATATTTCTTTTCTGATTTTCTATAAACTAATATTTGATTCGTAAGATTCTTATTTTGCTAACATCGTCCCAGTTGTCGACAGCCATGGCGATTAATCGGCAGAGTGTTTATGTTGCTGTACCGGTGAACGTCATACATGAAAACTCGTTTAAATTAACATAAAACTATAATTTTTTTATGCCGAACGCAAAACTAAGATCCTTGTTAATCACTTGAAGGAAAACTCACTTCACGCAAGTCCCCAGGCATTCTCAAATCGCTCAAGATACGGCATGGTTCACCTCAACTTCTTAATGAAGGATTCGGCCGAAATGACAGCTAGATGTCGTAGCGGAATATACTTATAATTTGATTGTTCTTGGATACGTATACTTACGGGTGTGAACATGTAATGCAACACAGGAAATACCTCCTGGGGACCACAGATCTGCACGAAGGAATGAGTTTTATCTCAAAATACTTATTTAATGCGTAAACGTGACGATCACTAGGACCCTCACGGCCACTGGGCCGTCTACCTTACACACACACACACACATACACACAGGCACAAGCGTAATTATGATGATGTTGATTTCTTTCCTATTACTCACATTTTTTGCCGATTTAAGGTACGAAAATTATGCAAACGATTTTTCTCATCCTCATAAAAGATTCACGTTCTAAGTCTATAAAAAAAGTATAGATTGTGATGAAAATGAAGAAATAAAAAAAAAGAAAAAGTACTCTCATTGCATTCCATCCAGGCAGATTCCAACGCCATTAATTATGAAATCTTATTCGCGAATATCAATATAATTTGACTGTAAAAAATTTCATTTGTTTTATCGACCAACAATTTCGAGTCGCTGCCGATCATCATCGTTGCAAAGTTCGACATGTATGTTATACACGTACATAATTTTATAGTTTTGTTGCATACATGTAATATGGAATTAAAGTTAGCGGACGGAAAGCACTACGGTGCTCTTTCTATCGCCACTGTTGAACACGATATGCATTGTTATTATGATTATTATCATAGTATATATATGACAATCGCAAGATTATTTATCGCCATAGTTCCGGTGCACTCGTTGATTTTATAGTTGCACGGAATATAGCAAAAAATCGTTCCTTTTTAAATGGACAATTTCGTAAATAATAACCCAGGATCTTTTTCCACTTTTAAAAAAAGTAATTAAACATAGTATTCCAGATAAATGTTGTGCTCTATTTAATACTTACAAAGAAGCAATCGGATTGCAAAGAAAACAAATTGGTTAGTAGGAAAATATCGTCCGCAATTGAAGTCCTGCAAAAATACACCATCGGTACCGTGAAAAAAATGTCTCTTCTCGGCGAACGAGAAAAGAATCTCGCAATGGAGGGAGTTCCATGGAGCAAAACGAATTGTTCTCACCGTCTCAAAGTTTCCCTCGGACTCAAGGACCTTTCCCCCTCGGGGGAGCCCGGAGAGTATATAAAATACACTTGTTCGCTGGGCATTATGCTCGCAGAAAAATACTTTTACGCTCTGCTGTTATGTGAGCTTGCGTGTTGTATATTATATACATAGCTAGGAGAGAAGGAAGCGGCGAGAGAAAAAAGGAAAGAGCTCGAAAGAAGGCGCGATAGATAGCGCGTTGCGAGACTCGATCGAGCTGTATCAGAGCGTGTCCGAGGGAGCTGCATACCCGACATTTTTTTCTTCTCTTCATATCTCTCTTTCGATCCACATGTCTCGTACTACGTAGCAAAAAACTATCCCGATTTCAAGCGCTACGAGAATATTTCGCGAATTTTTTTTATGACCAAAGTCAGTGTGAACGAATTTGGCCAACCCTGATACTTGGATGGGTAACCGTTTAGCCGTGCACGAGTATTCGCGCTGACTATCGACCGGGGGTGGCTTTACTGAGGTTCCGATAATAGTATTGGAATAATAATATTATCCAGAAAACAAATGACTTCAGCTGGATGTAAGTAATTTCAACTAGATCTAGATAAAACCATCTTATTATATCCTAATTATCTGTTAAGATAATGGTCTCTACATATAGATTATCTCATATAGATAGAAACTAGTATTCAGATAATCGAAAACATGATCCAAATAATTTATCATTTTTAATAGATCTATAGAAAGATATAATGTTCTGGATAATAGATTATCTATTATCTTTCATCTTCATAACTCTATCTTATATGTACATAACATCACTATCATCTCGATAACCTTGTTTATTATATCGATAAGATTATTAAATTGTCTATATATCATTATCTAGTATCTAGATAACATTATCCATTATTTCGATAACATTATTTACTATCTAGATAAAATTATCTATTACCTAGGTAACTCAACTAAGTATCTTTATCTAGTAGCGAAACGTTTATAGATTATTTTATCTCGATACTAGATAATGTTATCTACATAAGAGATGGTATTATTTATATCTTACGTTGCTGATGAACCTAGTACAATTAGATGTTGCCTGTTATGGCGCAGGCTTTCCACAGT
The DNA here is from genome assembly GCA_964007375.1 of Ophion obscuratus. Taxonomy (NCBI): domain Eukaryota; kingdom Metazoa; phylum Arthropoda; class Insecta; order Hymenoptera; family Ichneumonidae; genus Ophion; species Ophion obscuratus. The sequence continues at coordinate 46,619,792 of OZ023314.1, forward strand.
TTTCCTCTGCCCTCGTGGCAATGCGATGCGACGATGCACTAGGAAAGAATGGCTATGACCAAGATTTCAGAGTCTCTCCAAGGAACTGGAAATAGCGAAGTGGCAAAGTGTGGGGTACTGAGCGAAAGGGATGACATTCTAAAATACCTCAAGGGCATACATTATAAATAAGAATAAGTCAATAAAACCAAGTAAATATGGTAATTAAAAAACCTTCGGCAATATTTCTCTTCGTAATTCAAGATCGAGAGGCAAATAGCGAACCGTTTTTTTTTCTTCTTTGAATACGTGAATTGTTCTCTGTTAATAATCGTTCTGATACGAAATTAAAAGAAAATAATATTCGATGAAATTGAAGGTTTGTTGGCGTTTAAAAAATCACGGTTTGATGTATTTTTACGTAGAGATCGAAATCGTGGAATAGAATTCGTACAATGTCTCCCGGGTCTTCGTCGCCTCCAAGGCGCGAGAACGTCGCGCGAGAGAGAGAGAGAGAGAGGGAGAGGGAGAGAGAGAGAAAGAGAGAGAGAACAAGAGGGGGGAGGAGACGGCTTGTGGTGAAAGGCGCCAGTGTAACATGCACATTAGGTGGCTCACCTGAGCAACGATGCTGTTGTTTTTCTGCCCACAATTCAATGGGAAAAATATATACGCTATTTACTATATATTCAAACACACATACACACATGCATAATATACATGAGTGTAGGGATGCATGTACATCATGTGAATATAATGCATTTGTGTATTATGTGTGCAATATTTTTTTAAAAATATGCGAGTACCTTCAGTGACACTCATTGCAATACGGTAAAAATATTTTGTAAAAATATGTACGGCGTGAAAGAATGCTGAATGAAGAATAGGTGATGAAAGTATGATCATCGATAATACTTTTCCGTTTTCATGACATTTCTTTATGAACATTCAAAAACGTTATAATAAAATATTTGTACGTGCCAGAATATGGACAATGTTACAATCAAATATTAAGTCGTGTTATAATGTCAGAAACGTCGCATAAAAATATGTAAACGTGTTATAACATCAAAAAACCTTAAACTCAAATATCTTCGAATATGACGATATCGAAAAAGCTAAAATAAAATGTTTCCGCATATTATAATATGAAAAACCTCACGATAAAATATATTCACGTATCATAACATCAAAAACGCTGCAATAAAATAATCAATCTATTAAAACGAAATAAAATATTTATACATGCCATCTTGGATCTACGTTTTTTTTTTTCAAATTTCAAGACCACAAGCACACCACTAAATTTCCTTAAATCAACAATTCAAATAGAGGAATACATTTATTGAATTCCTTGTTCTATTTTTTTAGGTCATCGGTGCTCTCGAATTTTTTATTTATCTATGCGCACGCGTACTCGTCTTCGAAGTCCCAAAAAAAGACACGTAGATAAATAAAAAAGTGGCAGCAAAAGTCGATGCACACGAAGTCCGTCTCGGGGCAGTGAACAAATTCTCGAGTAAAGCGAGCCAGAAGTTTTTAAAATCTTTTACAGCTCAGCAGGCAAGAATGTTTTTTGTTGGAGGTCTAACCGATTCACCGGAGAACGAACGGAGGGCTTTATACCGTCCCGTCTCTTTTTTATCACTCCTTGTATATCTATATGTCTCACTTCCTTGGCTCACCTTCGTTCCACATTTACCAAGTGCCCTTCTCCTCCCCCGCAATATATATATATATATATATATTTACCATTAACCCCCCTCCCCCATCCTTTCCGCTCACTCGATGTCTTTTTCTCCCTCCTTCTTCCTCTCTTCTTCTACTCCGGCGCCATCAAGTTACTAAAGATCTTCGACCACTCACCTCAGAAGAAATTCTGGAGGATCAGGCAAAAAAATTGTCGAATTTTCCTAGTGTTTTGTATGTTTAAAAAACACTAGGAACGCTTTTTGTGTTTAAAAAAATGTTTTTTCCACTCCAATGATACAGTGATTAAAAATCTGCCTCAGTCTTTCCATTACAGTGCGGATGACAAAAAGTGATACATAAAACAAACGCAAGCTCGACCGTTTGTTTAATGTATCTCTCTTATGAAAGGAAATTGACTAGACGCGCGATCGGGAGAGAAAGAAAATCGTATTTCTTAAGAGAAAAGGAAAGGGGCAGGATAAGCGAGAGTGTGACCATGGATAAATGAGGGAAAAAAGGACAAGTCGTTGGAGTGTAAAACCACGCGGCTCTTGGAGATGTACGAGCGAGAAAAAGAGTGAGTGAGTGTTTGTCGGGTGGACTCTCCGCTCAAGTTCTCGCTGTGGAGGCCAAGAGGATCCTCGTTCCTTCTGGATTTGTGCACTCGCTTCAGCACAATTTCGTGTATTCTTTGTTTCTCTCCCCTCTCCTCCTCCCCCGAACCCTTCCACCTATCTGATCCATCGAGCACACGGAACGCAAATTTTCAGTCCGCCAAGTAAAATTTGTCCCATCGCTGTCACACACACACAAATGTCCCGAAATAAGTACCATAACTCAATCAAAGCCTGCATTTTTTGTCTTCATTCAGTCAGTCAGTTCATTTTCGTATACCTGAAACTAGACGATAAATTTATACTAATTTCTAATCGCCTTTATTGAAATTCCGTGAAGTTTTCGAAAACTTCATTCCTCCAAATTTGACTTATGGAGGGATTAAGCGCGCTGAAATGAGGAAATATATTTACGTTTGTGTATATACGTACATGTATAGTTGCTCCTAAATATAGCGAACGAGACGGATTTAGAAAATCCGGCTTGCACCTCCCCTCCCCCCACCCCCCGAGGGCACCGGTTTCGTTACAACACGCATACAACATATATAGGCGTGTTGACCGGGAGAGATGTTTCTACGCATCACATTTCTCTCCTTTCTCTTTTATCTGTATTTTCATTTTCTTCGTTTTTTTCTCTTCAACTCTCTCCACTTTTGTATCTCCCTTTTCTTTTTAGCCCGCTCCCGAATTCGTTTTCCTCTCTTGCTCGGAAGCGAAAGGTTTATCCGATATGCGCGTTGTATTTCCCACTGGGGAATTCCAACTTTTCGTGTATTATTAACGCGAAGCTACATCAACGAAAGAACTGGAAATGAGCGCGCAGAGTCCGGTTCGTCATCCCTCAGGACCCTCATCGCTTTATCTCATCCCGAGGCCGCGCGCTCGAGGCTCTATGCCTCCCTCTTACTTTTTCTCCTTGTTCCCTCGTCTCCTCACCCCCAGGCCCACTTTTACGAGTCCTCCTAGCACTAAAAGTCGTTGACTTCATTTCTTTCTGTTACCTTTTTTTTTACTTTGGCACGCATATACACCAAAAAAGCCATTACGTACCACCCGCGAGCTTATAAATATAACGAGACACGAAGGGCAACGAGGATGAGGGAGACAAAAAAATCACACGAACCTTATCGGACCGTATAGAATCCGGTATTATTCGTTCTTTTCTTTCTTCGCATTCTACGAGAGATTTATCAGCTTTACGGCTTTCTTCGATTTGTCCCCTTTTTGGCTCGTTCTCGCTTTTGTTGACATACTGTGAAACTCAAGATTTTGAATTTACGATACGACGTTTGCCACAGTTAGTCCTTTTGGTTCCCTTGACATCGAGACTGGTCGTTCGTTGCACGCGTTTCTTTCTTCGAGGATGATTCACGTCTTGTTCTTATTTGTGCAACAGTCTCATTAAAAAAAGATAGAAAATTTATTAAGAAAGACCAACTGGCGTAACGTATTTTTGTTTACCGCTCACAGGCCCGATATATCGAGTACATATTCATCACGTCTCAATTTTGATGCAAAGTAGCGTGTCGAAACATATGGAAAGTTTGCATCGTTGAATTGCAAGGCTTTTTTTAAAATTATTAACGAGTTACACCTAGTTCGCGGCCGGAAAAAAGAGGTGTTTTCGGGATTTTTTTTGGGAAATGCATGCAGGTTTTTACCTTTCTTTCATAGTAAAGGGTATCATTTTAAGTGTCTTTAACAATTTTGTTGATTGGGAAATATATTTATAAACGACAGAGATACAGTAAATTGCACAGACCGCCGTGCAAAAAAGGCCCATCGCGCTGACCACTCCTGCACCGGAACGAATCATTTGAAATAAAAAAACCAAATGAATTTAGTTTTTGTACCGTATTATCTAGTCTTTAATTGAAGGGTTCAATAGAATAATGATCTGTGAAAAATTGTCACCGATCGAAAGTGATCGTCGAAATTTCGGTGAAAAAAAAAACAATATTTTCCTTGATATAAAAAAAAGTATGCATTGAAAAAAAATACTTCGATTAAGGACAGCCTTTCGATATACAACAAATGTCTGTGAAATTTGAAGCCGATCGGTTTAGTTGTTTTTTTAGATATTTTGTCCACGGATTCAGAAAAAGTCACTCCGAGAAAAACGCGTTTACCTGTAACGGTAAAGCGGTAAGCGGACCTACCTGTAAACGTTCATAAATCCCTCAATTTTCAACGGAACGACTCGAAATTTTCAGAGAATATTTTTGAACGGTATAGGAATATTTTTATAAGAATCCGTCGAAAATGAAAAATTGATTTTTTCAAAAATTCCAACTAGGTGTAACACTTAACCGTTTTAGTGAATATTTCGACTCCAGAATACCACTAGAGACCATACATAGAAATACCAAGAACCTTTTAATTATAATATTATTATAAATGTACTATTTATCAATAATGATTAACATGAAATTATTAATTATTAACTATTTATTATAAATACTATTATTTACAAGTTTCGGCATCTAGGTACCTATCATTCATTATTGATGTCATTGTTGTTCTATTTCGAAAGTCCGTCTTTTTCTATTGTTCAATTATCCGGCACTTGCTCGTAGAGCATATATGAGAACTTTTCCTTTCGTTATTATCGTTTCTGTTGTCTCGGAACAGTACAGCCTCGTTAGGGACCAGACGCCAAATGTTCCTTTTCCCTCCGATAGATTCTCACTCAATCTCTCTCTTTCTCGTCTTGTATACTCATTACACTTAGACTCCCCCTGCAACAAGCGAATTCTGCAGCTCAGTGTCACTTCATGTTGCGGCTTGACGTCCCTCACATAGTAAAGAAGATAATTGTTTTGTTTTTCAACATAAGCATGCGCTTTTAATCGTATTTCCCGTTGGAATTTAACGATCTATGCGATGCTATGTATTGTCTCTATATACAGGGCGTAAGGAAGGTCGATGCAAAGCCTTAAGGGGTCTTCTCACTTTAGACGCTAAAAAAAGGCTATTTTCATTAATTTTTTTTAATAGGTTTATATTATAGATATTGATATCAAAGTTGTTACGCTTGATAAATACACTTTCGACATACATTTAAAAAAAAATTATTTATTTAAGCCACTATTTATAGACGAAAATGGTACAGTAGAACTTCGATTATCCGAACCTCGATCATCCGAACCCTCAATTATCCGAACGATGACTTAGTTTATCCGAACGCTCAATTATCCGAACGTTGGCGCGAAAGATACATTATTTTTCGCTGCGACCAACGTGAGCAACAATGAGCAACCCAACCCAACTTCTCCTTCTCAAACGGCTGCGAGACTTAGCCGCTCAAAAACGCGTTACAGCCGTTCGTCAATTAAAAATGGACGATTTTATTTTAAAAAATATAAAAAAAGGCATTCGACGTTTTTCACACACACACACACACACACACACACACACACACACACACACACACACACACACATATATCTATATATATGTGTGTGTGTGTGTGTGTGTGTGTGTGTGTGTGTGTGTGTGTGTGTGTGTGTGTGTGTGTGTGTGTGTGTGTGTGTGTGTGTGTGTGTGTGTGTGTGTGTGTGTGTGTGTGTGTGTGTGTGTGTGTGTGTGTGTGTGTGTGTGTGTGTGTGTAGTTCAACGGTAATATGTATGTCAAATTTTAATATATGTGTATGTACTGTTTTTATGTAAAAAGGTGTTGTTTATGATCTCGTCCCAAAAAACCCACGTTTCGATTATCCGAACTAGTCTTGGTCCCAATTGGATCGGATAATCGAGGTTCTACCCTAGTTAAAAAAATGTGCTAAAGACATCTCGGAGATGAATCATGCAAAACAAATCAATCAAACGGCTTTAGATTCAGTATGTTAATGGCTATAGCGCATATCATACGATTTTTGATATATGCAAAAAAAAACAAAAAGGCGGACATTAAAAAAAAACGTGTTTTTCCCTAGTTTTTTGGCAACAAAAAATAGTAAATATGAACATTTTAAGAAATCCTTGATATGCGCTATAGCTATAGTTGTAAAGAATATGTGGTTAAAATTTTATGAGGATCGGTTCAGTAGTATCGACGATTTTATCAACAAGCCGTCGAAAAACGTTGTTTCGAGAAAAACGCATTTAAAGTTTGTTTGGGTTACATAAATACATAAAAAGATTTCTTAATGTATTTCGAAAGTGTATTTATCAAATGTTACAACTGTCATATCAATATCTATAATGTAAACCTATAAAAGAAATCATGAAAATAGCCTTTTTTAGCGTCGAAAGTGAGAAGACCCCTTAAGGGGGTGATAGGTCACTTCTGTAGGAACATATCGAACCTAGGTTACCTTAGTCCAAAGTCTAAGGATTTTGAGTTATCATGGTAAGTATGATTGTTGGAAAATTTCCCAAAATTCGGTACTAACTCGTTCATAATGTTCAAACAGGGAATAATTGGTATCTAAAAACTTATTGACGTCTTAGCTTAATATGTATTCAATCGACAAACACCAATACCATCATCTGTATCCACACAACTCACTTAATGGGACGTGTTGAATAATTAAAAACTTGTCAATTAATAAAAATTACCTATTATGTTCACCCTTTGAAGCATATATTTTTCTTTACGTGCATCTTCCTTGAAATTGTGTACTCGGAGATTTTCGGGGTCGCTGATTACGAATCAGTACTCAAAATTCGGGAATTCAAGATGGCGGATCCAATATGGCGGACCATAAATACGAAACGTCGTTCAATGATAGCAAAAGTTGGTACTCGGGGGTTTTCGGGGTCGCTGATTACAAATCTGCACTCAAAATGCGAGAATTCAAGATGGCGGATTCAATGTGGCCGACCATAAATGCAAACCGTTGTTTGATGACAGCGAAAGTTGGTACTCAGGGGTATTCGGGGTCGCTGTTACATGAAATAAGCTCTCCCGAAAGAAAAATAGATCATTAAATTTGGAAGAAATCCTATAGTTTTTGCCATTTACAGCCGCCATATTGGATCCGCCATTTTCAATTTGACGGTTTAGACTTCGGGTTCGTATTTAGTGGATCCAAAACCAAGTTTTTACGTATTTTTTTAGTTATGGTTTACCTGCTAGATTAGTCGTAATCAGATTTATGTATGTATACGAAAAAAATTATTACAAAAAATACAAATTGGCGGCTTAGTCATAACTACGCTAGAGCGTATTTTTAGGCGCTCTGGGGGAGGACGCGGAACTTTTATGAATTACCATCCGGAACAACAAAAAAATCCATCATTTGCATTAATTTTGATAGCCAAGTACACATGACTATTAAAAAATATGTTTTTTTCTCGCAAAAAGGCATCATTTCGAATAATTTTTTTTCCCGAAAAAAAAATAGCTCTAATTGGTTTAGAAAAACAATAATTGTTGATGAATCGTAAATTCTCGTGTACTTTTTCAGAGAACCTATCTAAGACATTACAGTTAAAATTTCAAGTCGATCGGTTGAAACCTGCCCTAATTATGCGCCCTCCCGATTAAAAAAACGTGGTTCCGAGAAAAACGCGTTTAAAGTTTCAAAACTGATTCAGGAGCTATCGTCCACACGACGGGATTAGAGCTCTCATTTGAATTCTGCGTGCACCCACGGAGACATTTTCATAGTAGGTCTTCAATTATTAGGTCGTTGTATATTTTTTGTACGACTGGACTAAACGACTCTATATTGCTACTTTCACCGTCTAGGCTGTTTTGTGCGTTTCGGAGGAGCTTCAATGAGGTCTGAAAATGTTTTAAATATTTTTTCGTGTGAATTTCTTTTGTATATCTTTTCTTTCTTTTCTTTTTGTATATCACATTCTTGCGATGTTTATACATCATTTAAGACAATAAGAAAAAACGGGCAACATCTTTTTTCCTCGGATGTGACGCCTTAATTTTGCTGGAGATGCAACAGACGTTGGGTTCGATTAGCGAAGTGCAGGTGAGCAATAGGGAAGGCTTCAATTGGAAAGGGTAATACGTAAATACCCGCAAGGATATACGTTGAAACTCATAAAATAAAAAATTTTATATAAATAACCATATGTAGCGATCTTATAATTCAATCATATACTGCACAGATGATTAAATTATAACATCGCTACATTTTCAATATCTAAACTGGATGACGATTTCAAGGTGGTTGTATATTTTTTATGGGCCTGGCGGGGAGATTTTGGGACCCTGAAGAAATGCTATTTGATGGTTTTTCAAGTTCTCTGAAAAAAAAATATAGCGTATTGTTGTGATGAGTAAATCTTGCCAGAAAAAAATTAGCATTCTGGAAAAAACTACAATTCCATTTTGAATTCAGCAAAATAAAGCAATTTAATTCCGAGTACAAGACACTAAAAAAAAACTTTTTTTCCTCGAATTAATTCCCTTTATCCGACTTCAAATCATGTTTTTCTCGAAGACGGGATACACAAAACAGTTTTTCGGGCGTATTACTTATTCGGAATTCAATTATCAGCATTCTGCTGTACTCAATATGGAATTTTGTTTTTTTTCAGAATCCTTATTTTTTCTGACTAATAATATTCATCGCACAAATACGCTATGGTTTTTCCCAAAGAGGACATGAAAAACCATTAAAAACGATTTTTTTTCGCTATCGCAAAATCTCCGTGCAAAACATTTGAAAAGCCCAAATGACCACAATATCGTTAAATTTGGACATTTGACGAAGCAATGCTCGATTCCCGTAACCAGGAAGAAAAAAAAGGAAAATCTTGGCACGACCTTCTTCCATATTATGCATCACGCCCATACGCGACATACTCTCATCTCCCTCTTTCGTTCGCCCAATACGATTTAGCGGATTCTCGTTCGAGCTCCTTCTACTTGCCGGTCGCGCTTCCTCGTTCGTGAGTCCAATTGTATTTACAACATTCGTGCTATCTTCGCGTATCTATAATTATACTTTTGCGTCGCCACGTAAGCGACATGAATTACGGTCGTGATGAACAAAAAAAATCGTTTCCCTTTTCTTCTATTTTTGGAGTGGCTGATGCTTCGCTGTTGTATCTGATATTAAAGGGAGAAGCCTTTCATATTAGAGGTATTAAAGATACCTTTAGGCGAGGAAAAAATGGCTTATTTTCATCATTTTTTTAACGAAAGATTTTTTCACCATTTTTGAGAATTAGGGTATGTTTTATTACTACTTTTGACTGTTACATGGTATTTAAAAAAAATTAATCTTTACAAATATTGGAGGTACGGCACGGTCTTCTGAACGGATTGCGGCGGATATTGTCAGACGGCATGACACATAGCGTCGGCGGGATTAATCTTAAAAAAAAAAACCAACGACGATTTTTCTTTCATCAACACTCATACGCAGAATATGAACGCAGAAAAGTGAGAAACGTTGAGAATCGATGAAATGGTACGCTTTGAACCGAAAAATGGCCACATTTTGCAATAAACAATAGTTTTTTTTATTTTCAAAAATATATATAGGGTCATATTTTAGACAATAAGGTTAGAAAGATTTATATAAAATTTCATCAGAATCGGTGGATTAGTTTTTTAGCCATACGTCACGCCAGTTTTGGAAATATAACATTTGTAAAGATCAATTAAAAAAAAATACCACGCAACAGCCTAAAGTAGTGATAAAACATACCCTAAGTCTCAAAACGGTGAAGAAATCTTACCTTTTGAAAAAAATCCTGAAAATCAGCAAATGTATTTCTTGCCGAAAGGTATCTCCCCTCTTAACGCGTCTGCATAAGCTTTGGACCCAAAGATCAGGTCAATTTTCAATATTTTTTCCTGATGAGAGTATTATTGGGGTGACGAGGTCGGAATTTCACACACAATTGATACATGGTTTTGTCAAGTTTCCGTTTTTTTAAATAACGAATTTTGATGAAGAATGAAGGTTTTATTATTTAAACAAAATGTACTTTCACTATAGTAATAAAACTTTTGCATAATCGTATACTTTTTTAAAGTTTGGTGAATTACGAAAATGGCGAACTGTAGGAAAAACGTTCGATTTTCGACAATAAAAAAACATTAATCATTCGTTATTAATAAATGGATAAACATATCAAAAACTCATATCGGCCATACGATAGAAAATATCATAAACTATGTTCAGCCCCAATTTGAAGTAAATCAGATGAATAGCTTTATAAATACGACTTACACCTTTTGATAAAACGTAGTTTCGAGAAAAACGCAGAAGAAGAAAGGGTAAATCGCAGCGGGGCCGTTCACCGCGGTGGGCGATCGGACCCGTCACAAAAATCGTCATAACTCAGTCATTTTATTAAACTTTTGCAAAATCGTTCTGCAAATTCAGGCAGTATCGTTGTTTAGGAATTTAAAACAATATTTCTTTAATGCGATTTTATTACTCTACCGACTTTTCTGAATTGGTCTGTGGAAACCGTTTAATAATACCCATGAAATTAGCCGAGTTATAGAAATTATAAGGAGTACGCTCGGGGAGCGCGGTCGAACGCGGCAACTTTAAACGCGTTTGTCTTGAAAGTGGGCTTTTCAAATCAGCAGCCACGATACCTCGATAACCATTTGGCTGATTGAGATCAGGTTTGGCATATATTTTTATTGGACTGTTTTTTTCCAACGTTGGTTTCAGAATTGAGTCGAAATAATTTTATTTTGATAACTTATAGAATGATAAAAAAATAGGAAAAACTGATAATCAAAATTTATCGTGCGAGCATTTTTAAAAAGAAAATATTTTTCTGAATTCAGCACCAAACATTACAGCACTTATACAGATTGAGAATATGTTTGCTTTTGTTCGGATTCATACAACGTCCACAACACTGATCGCCAATTGGGGGCGTTTGCCACGCATTGTTACAAATAAACATACAAAAGTACATGATCATATTTTTTTACTTCGACATATTCTTAAAGGATCAATACACATGTATAAAAAATGCAGATAGAAAACTCGTTTAAAGGTTATTCCATCCTAAAAATCATCCCCAAAACAGCGCTCCAGACAACAATACGAAATTGAGGGGTTAGGCTACTGTGGCGTCCTGTAAATCATGATTATTAAAAAAGAAAATTTGAAGGATTAAGGAAGTTGATTGAAAAATCATTTGGTCATTTATTTGTATGTACAGTAACACAGTTGTGTACCAAGTTTTAATTAATAAATATGAGTAATTCAAGAAGTTATAAGCAATCTCGTGAAGGACCATTGAACGTGAGGGACTCAACGGTGTACCTGATTTTGGCCACCCGGTTGATCTGAAACAAGGAAAAACGAGTTTTTTAAACTTTATCGAGCTTTTTTGTTATCTCGTTTCAATCATTTCAATTTTTTTTTCTCGTTTTTTCGAGGTAAAGTGCCATCATTGTTGTTAATAACTAATGAAAGAAAATTGTTAAGAAGAAAAAGGTCGGCCAAAACTAAACGGCTATTAGACTGAATAATGGTACTAAATCCCAAGTTAATTCGTTCATTAGATGTCGAGAAAATCGTGTACACCGTTAAGGAAAAAATAGTTTCGAGAAAAACGCAATCTGTGATTCCTGCACCATATGTTGGACCTTCCTCTCCAATTTGAGTTGCTTCAAGCGACGAACGAGAGTTTTGACGTTTTCACCGTAGCCTAACCCCTTAAAGTTAAAACCCTATGTTATAAAACCGAGCAATAAATAAAATCGTATTTCCGAAATCGTAAGTTTGCGCAGACCCCTTAACTCGAAGCGTGGAAGGGAGTGCACGACCATTACAATTTTTCTTTCGTATATTCGCGTTTTTTTTCTTTGCTTCGGGAACATTCAAGTAGACGATGTTTTAGGAAATTATAATCATACGTACGTATGGATTACTAGCGAATTTCTCGAGTTTAAGCGGACGCTGTTGTAAATGTATAAAATTACTCGCATAGCGGTATAGCTTTCCGTGCATTCGTCCATCAATGCTCGCGATCACGGATCCTCGAAGGCGACCGGTGCATTCTAGAATTCACGCATCGTCGTCGCGTTCGCCGCGGCGACACCTCAATTGTATTCAACTCTCGAGGAAGCTCAGTGACGCACGATCCTATCTGAAAAACCGTACATGTATACGCAAACGCAAAGGTAATTAGGACTCTTATCGCGAACGGTGAAAGTTTTTCTTCGACACTGTGCTATCGTTGCCGACTTCAAAAGGTGTCGAGTTCGAAACTCGGACGCCGTTCACAGTGTAGCGAAAAATCAATCGAAAATATGGCGTTAACTTTATTCGAGTGGTCTGCCAATTGCGCTCAGCATTTTTTTAACCTCTCCGCTTTGAAATGAACATTACTGCAAATATGCGCTTTATAAAATTGTTTAGGAACATGTTTCGTACGCGCGAAAGAAAATGAATCAACTGAGAAATGAAAATGTAATAAATTTGGAAACGAAAGTTTAAGACCCGATATCCTTAGACTTTTAATTTTGTACGAAATACATTTCACTTCCGCTTTCGCAACGTAATACCGCGTTCCGAGGGGGCTCGTACGTGCTCTCCGGTGCGCGCTGATGTTTGCCATTGCGTCAGGGTAATAAATCACGTTTTCTTCAAACCATCAGAGAGAACGAGAGAGAGCGAGAGAGAGAGAGAGAGAGGAGGGGGGCACAAGAAGCCTGTTGCACAAAATCCCTGAAGATCCTCCTTCAGGGATCGAAACGAGTTGTCATTTATTTTACTACTTGTAATACCATTCACGGGTGGAAATATTCTTGATGAGAGTATTGGGATGACGAGGTCAGGATTTTACACGTAATTAATACAAAGCCTTGCTGAGTTTGGTTTTTTTTATGAAGAATATTGATAAACAATGAAGTTCTTATTATGTGAACAAAGTGCCGCCAGTGCTGCGTGGCCAATCGGTGTAGCGATTCTGGCAACTATAAAACTATTTAAAGAATGGTATTTTTTAATTCTCCCGCTTATGCAAATCCCTTAATTATTTTATTGAAGACTAGCTTGCCGCCCGCGGCTTCGCTCCCGTAGACTTGTGTTGAATGCTCCTTAATGGAATGTGCTCCTCAAATGTTCCATTAAGTAACACGTAGAATTGTGCGGTGAGTATTAATACCAAGTTTCAAGTAAATCTGAACATATATTTCTTTTGCCATACAAACCTTGCTACTCTCTTTTCCTATTAAGGAGTGAATTTCCAAAAACGCTGAAATTTCATTAATTGTATCTTGGAGCGGCAATACGAAATTTCAAGTAAATTCGACTCGTTTTTTTTTTTACTTTTCCGTACATACTTTGCCACTCTCTTTTGTTTAGGGGTTGAATTTCGAAAAACGTTAAAATACGTGTTTCGTTAATTATGTCAATAAGCAAGAATGCCAAATTTCAAGTAAAACCGACCAGATTTTTTTATTTCCATACAAACGTACGACGTCTTTTCTCCCCTTAGGGGTTGAATTTTTGAAAACGTTGACATACGTGTTTCGTTAATGGTGTCAAGAAGCACGAATACCAAATTTCAAGGAAATCCGACCAGGTTTCTTAATTTCCCATGCAAACTATGCCATTTCTTTTCACCCCTTAAGGGTTGAATTTCTAAAAATCCCTCTACGTGGGTGTTTACGTCACAAAAGCAGACTAATGTCCAAATTTGAGAGAGAGAGAGAGAGAGAGAGGGAGAGAGAGAGAGCCAGACAAAGAGGAGACGCGAAGAATTGTCGCAGATAATACGATTTTTTCCATACGGACGTTTACACTCCATTTCGTCCCCTTCGGAGTTGATTTTCGGAAAATCCTTTCTTAGTAAGGGTGCACAGGGAGGACAAATGTCCGAAATTTCATATTTCTATCGTCAATGGTTTAGGCTGTGCGTTGTCTGTCTGTCAGTCAGCCAGTCAAGGAACAATTTTATATTTTAAGAAGAAAAAAAGCAAAGTTCAAATTCAAATTCGACCTTGTTGAATTTTGGAAAATACGCAAAATATGTGTTGGTTTATTTGCATTGTAGAGTATTTATGCAAAATTTCAGGTAGAATCGACCAAAAATATTGTTTTCTACACATACTTTTCCACGCCCTGGCAACCTCTTAACAGTTAAGTTTTGGGAAACGCTGAAATACGTATTTCATTATTTGTATTGTAGAGAATTGCTGCAATTTTATAAGTCCATCCGACTAAAAAATATGTTGTTCTATACAACATTTTTTATTCCCTTGCAACACCTCAAGGGTTGAATATTCGGAAATACTGAATTGCATGTTTCGTTATTTCCGTTATAAAGTGTTTACGCCAAGCTTAAAGTAAAACTGACCCAAATAATATTGCTTTCTATACAAATTTTTCCACCCCCTTGCAACCGCTTAAGGGTTACATTTTGAAAAATATTGAAATACGTGTTCTATTAATTGTATTGTAGAGTATTTATGCCAATTTTCAAGTCGATCCAACCAAAAAAATGTTTTTCAACACAAACTTTTCTACCCCTTCGCAATCCCTTGAGAGTTGAATTTTTGAGAAATTCTGAAATACGTGTTTCATTGATTTCATTGTAGAGTGTTAATGCAAAGTTTCACGTAAATCTGACAAAAAAATGATTTCCCATACAAACTTTTACACCCCATCTCTGATTGTGATTTTTCGTGATTTCCAAAAATCACGAGGTAATTTGATTGATTTCAAAAGGTTGATAGATGATATCATGAGCATGAAATGATTTTTCACCAAAATATTTTGTGTTTGTTTGGTGGAAAATAATTTTAAGGTCATGATATCATAGGTCGTTGGGTCTAAATATCAGCTACAAGATCTAACAAAACATGTTCCGATTTGAAAAACCATTGATGACCATGAAAACGCAGACACTATGACCTTGACAAAAATAAATTTTTCATCACTGTATCAGCCCTTCGAAATCAATCAAATTACCTCCTGACATATTTTTTGTCACTCTAAAGGCAACGTAGATATTTGTGGCGGTCACGTTAAATGGTCCACCCTGTATATAATAACACACACACACACACACACACACACACACACACACACACACACACACACACACACGCGCGCGCGCGCGCGCGCGCGCGTTCTCCAATTTTCCGATAAGTTTAAGACCGCGAAAGAAAAATATCTATCTGTGTTACACACATTTACATAAAATAATATGGCATTGAAGATTGCATCGTTGAAATACAACTGAATGTTTTGTCAATTGCTTCATTTTTATCGTTAATAAATGGTGAATTTCTATTGAAAATAGAAAAAAATCATTAAAGTGATTTCCAAGTGAGCGAAAAAAATGACAGCAATTAAAGAAAAGTTATCTTTCGTTGCATTCCAACGAAGCAAACTTCAACATCATAAAATAATAGTATTAAAAACGGTATATGTACGAGGGTGCTTCCATACGCTCGTGCTCGCAGTGCGACGTGATTACAATTTCCGTGTTCCGCGAGTTTCTTATCCCCTAACCCCCCTCATAATATTTGGTCAATGCGAAGTTTGCATTTTTTCCATGCAATCGAAAATTAACCATTTTTTGTTCACTTCCCCGATTGAGGCTACCAAGCTATAATTTGAATAATAAATTAGATTAGCCCGTACCTCCATAAAAATATGTGCAGCAGGTGAAGACTCGACTAAATGGGCTCGTCGATTGTTTGCTTTCAGAGAAGCGACCGATGTCTCGAGGCGAGTTACCGAACGTACAGACGTAGGCTTGGCAGTGCGTGTAGATCCGAGGGATCGGCAGAGTTGATCGTCGATCACTGAAAGTTCCGAAGCGGAAAGACGCTCGCGTGGCCAAGAAAGATGACGACAACGGGGAATAGAACGAGGCGACCGGCCTGTAGACGAAAAAGCGAAATGTTCATGATGCTGAGCCTGGCGATCGTGAGCGTGGCGAGAACAGTGGAGGCTGCACCCTTGGAGATCACCGCGAGATCGTCGACGAGGCAAGAGGAAACTCTCATGTCGGGAGCGTCGTCGAGGGAGAGTCAATCGGAGGAGGTTGGAAATCCGAGCGAGTTGGCTTGGCAGGCTTGGCTATTGGTGGACGGGAACGCGAATCCGCAAGCTTCCGGTATACTGGACTCGGCCAGTTTGCTCCGTCGTATCACGCCGAAGAGCATATTCATAGCACCGGCGTTGACCGCTTGCGCCGAGGGTTATCAGGCCGACACGATGAACCGATGCGTCAAAGACGTCAGCATAGACAGCCAAGCCCACCGTGGATTTTTGGTCGAACGTTTGAACGCGCTTTTCGCACACGCCGCCAAGCCCCAATTCCCCCATGCGGCCTCATCCTCGTTGCCGACTGGACCGCTTCAGCTCAACATACCGCTGCTCATGAGCGCAGCCCCAAAGCCCATTCGAGAATCGCCAAAGCTCGAACATCCGGAGGCCCAGCGGAGCCCGCTCGAAGAAGCCACCAGCAGCGAGGCCATTTCTCCTCACGCGGGCTTCAAGCGTGAAAACACCTCCGAGGACGCGATAGTTACGCTTTACGAACTCGACGATTCGAAGCACGAAAACAAAGGTGCGGTTTCTTCCGGAAACAAAAGTGCCGTTAATCGTGAAAGTTCCAAGATTTCATCGACGTCGGGTGAGCTGGCCGTTGTCCAAGTGATCCAGGATCCCGAGGAAGATTTACCACTCGTAGTCGATTACAAGATCCCCGTGGACGAGGATCCTCCACGAGGGAGCAATTCGCCCGTGAACACGAACAATCACGAGAAGAACGAGGATGACTCGAGCAGCGAGGTGTCGCCGACCCTCGTGCTGCTTTTGGCGTCCACAAGGCTGACGTCTTCGCCGTCAACGGATAGCAACGACGCCGCAGTCCCGAACAACTCGAGCCTCGGTCG
Organism: Ophion obscuratus; assembly: GCA_964007375.1. Classification (NCBI taxonomy): domain Eukaryota; kingdom Metazoa; phylum Arthropoda; class Insecta; order Hymenoptera; family Ichneumonidae; genus Ophion; species Ophion obscuratus. The sequence goes on from OZ023314.1 coordinate 46,636,889, forward strand.
GATCGTCGTAGAGGTCGAAAAGACTTCGGAAGACCCGACCGGCGAGAAGATCAGCGTGTCCGAGACTCTCGTCCACTTGTCCTCCACCCCGACTACCACGACGACAAACGAACTGGAAACCGTGGAAACGACGACGAACGACACGAGTCACCCGACCCATCCCGAGGAAGACTCGTACGATCAACGGGTTACGGACGAGGACGAATCGACCGAGATCTACGACGAGGATGACGAGACGTACGACGAATCGACGGAACTCGACGAGGAAATATTGAAGCACAGCGAGGCTGGTCTGACGGTCACGCCGGCCAGTATCGACGAGAAATCGAGCAGCGCAACGACAACGAGCGCGCTATTTCCGAGTGTCGCAAACTCGAGCGATAACACGGCGAAGGAAAGTGGTAGCCAGATAACGAGCGAGGTCACCGTCAACAGCGATTTCGTGCGTGAAACGACTCTCGTTGATTTTCATCCGAACGAGACGAAAAATGTCTCGCATCGAGCTACGACTAGGAGTTCTCCGAGTGAACGTCGCGAGTCAACGACGATACTTCCGGTAGGCTCGAGCGAGCTGGAATTTTCGGAAACCGTGGCCGCCTCGTTGACCAACGCGAAGAATGAAAAACGCGACGATCACGCGTCCAACGTTAAGGAAGTCCTTGGTGCTTTGGACAAGGAGATTATCGTAGCGGACTGGAAATTTGAAAACGAGGAAGATCGGAAGGAAGATTCCAAGGCTGAGGAATCCCCGAGGAAAAATACTCAGGTCGACAATGCCGCGTTCGTTTCTAGGCTGAACGAAAGCGATTCCGCTACGAGGCCGATGAACGACGAGGCTGTCGATTCCAGCTCGAACGAAACAAGTATGAACGCGACCCTGACGGAAAGTCCCGAGGAGGAAAAAGCCGCGATAATTTATCCGGTGGGCGGAAACGAGGAGGTTTTCGAGGCTTCGCTTCCGAGTGAGGTCTCGCCGACCGAAAGATCCGACAGCGCCGAAACGATGATGGCAGCCTCGACAAACGTCGCGGGCGCGATTGTGTCGCGCCAAGAGTCTGCATTTATCAGGAGCAACGAGAAAGGCGCTGGCGGAGGTCGACTCGCTGTGAAACTCGTCGAGGAGGCGGCAACAACGAGAGTGCCATCGGCCGCAAAGCCAGGCCAACCCTCGAGACCCGAGGAAATTTACGATTACGAGATTCCATCCCGTGACTCGGCCACGTTCAATCGTCACGATTCTCATGGGATCCAACAGGACGATATCTCACCGATAATACGAACCATAGACGAGGAACGCTATCGACCAGATATCAATTACGAGCTCTCCTCCAGCGGCCAAAACGCCGATAATTTTTTTCCCCTCTCGTCACGACGCGACGAGAATTACGTGAGATTTCCAAATTACGAGGTCCGAGGAGATGAGCCGACCAACAACCGCGTGAGATTTCCGTCCGACGAGGCAAACAGTATCTCCAACGAGTACAAGGAGAGGAATCGCCGCCCATACGCGAATCATCCCAACCAGGAACAGATCTATAGCAGCAGAGAGAGCAACGGAGCGAATCGGCTGCCGGACGCGAGTCGCAAAGAATCTTATCGGTGGTCGTCCAACGATCGCCTATTGACCCCGCGATCGAGCCCTACCGATCAAAGATCGCGGGATCGCGCGCCGATGCTCCTAAAATTTTGGACGAGAATGCCCCTCGTCAGGGATCCGAGCATGCCCTATTCGGCTCGTCCGGGCTCGGGTGAGCAACGCCATCGGCGAGTCGAACCACCGTATGACGCCAAGTCCGCTTCACCGTCGCGCAACGGCCAAGCCAGAAGAGCCAATCGCTACGGGGAAACAACGTCCAGCCGTCAGGTCGTCAATACTTTCCGAAGCAAACCAGCGATGGTCGGTTAAATTCGCGAGACGCACAAGTGGGCAAAATATAAAGTTCTCGATTTTCCTGATCGAAAAGGACCTTTAGCGACAAAGAAAAAACAAAAAAGAATCTCCATCTATAGTCCAATAGGAGACGCGCGGAAGTTCGAGTCCTGCGAGAGCGCGAAAGGTCCCGTAGACTCGAGAACTCAACCGCAGGCCAAAAATACACAACCGGTGAGCCGTCTAATCAGCCAGTCTCGATAACGACTCGACGTTTCCCTCCGTTTTATTTTTTCCTTCTTTTTTTTTATCGAGAAAACGCTCGAAGCAAGCTACGATTATTTGGCAACAGAGAGGCTAATGATATAGTGTAAAGGTGAGGAAAGGAGCGATAAGAGACGTTTCCCGTTGTTCTTCATCATGGGCTCCGAAGGTGAAATCGGGGCGCGATAGAGGTGCGAGAGTGATCAAAGTATTCGAGAGGAATGTTTGTTTGAGAGGCAAAATATGCAACAGGCATGATCGAGCCAAGCAATCTCCTTGTTTTATCTGTCAAGTCACCATTTCTGCCGAGAAAAAGAACGAGAAAACGTTTTTGCTCCGAGAGAAATTTCTTCGATGAAAATGTGTATTTTATCCTCGGATGATTGTGTATCGGGAAAAATTGTATCTGAGAAAACCAAATCGTATGTGTATCTTTCACGTATCGACATTGACGATTTTCGAACATCGTTATGTTCTTTGTTCTTTAAATTGTGCGCGTGGTATATCATCACTATGTATGAACGCGAGTATCGAAAATCGATGCGTACTGATACATCAATAATATAAATATACATCAACGTATGTGAGGACAAAAACTCGAACCCAGATTATAATAATATAATATTACAATGTGTCAATCTTGCGTCACCGTTTCTACTATTCGAATGTTAATTATTTAAAAAAAAAATAATCTTAATGAAATGCACGTGGCAATATCGTATCGTGAATAACTACAGACTGATACTAGCGTATTATGCATAAAACAATTATATATATACGTATATATACATACTATTTATAGCGTGGAACAAGAGATGAATTTTTAAGGTATATGATTTTTGTTTTCCACAAGACGTGTTTCAACATCAATGACTTTGAGTTAGATTGATCCCAGAAATAAGTTTTGACATGGAACAAAGAAACTCTCGGCTCTTTTTGATTCTGGTAAAAACGATGAGTTAAATAGCTCGCGATTTCGCGACGGTATTCACGTATAAACGAAAGAAAAGAATAATGAACGAAGGATAGAAGATCGATCGAATTACATGGCACTTTGGCATTGCGGCCAGTAAATATTTACTCTTTTCTACTATTAATACCGGGTTTATTTTCGCGTAGAAAACAAATATTGCACTGACAAAATGTTGCAAAAGTTCCAATTTTTTGTGGTCCGTTTCTGTAGCGTCTGTTGGTGACGCTTAGTTTTTGATGGTGACGTAACGTCTTCATGTCTACCATTTTCACATCCAATTTCACGTCGTAAAAGTTAGTAGATGGAAAATACTCATACTTAAGAGCAAAAAAAGCGGAAACAGAAACAAAATATCAATTAAGTGTCAATTCGTGTAAATATTGTATAACGTTTATTAATGCTAATTGTATGTGTGTGTGTGTACTCATATATATATATATATATATATATATATATGCGAATGAAGTGTTATTTATAGCTGGAACGATTAAAGAGAAAACTAAAGTACGTTTATGTATATCTCGTCGTGGACTTGTGAAATCCGAAGTGTGAGTGTGTAAGGTAATTCACATTGTAAGATTGCAAGAATGGAAAGAAAATGAAGAGATGCAACAATGTCACTATACCAAACGATTCTTCGTTTCAATTGTTTTATTGACTCCCTCACCTCGCTGCACTAATCAATATTCACCGAAACATCACTATTTATTCTCTTCTGAAGGCGTTACATCTAAGTAGAAAAGAATAGTGTCCGTTTCTTTTACTAAAATGAGGTATAAACATCACAAGCATGATATACAAAAAGAATTAAACGCGGAAAAATGCACGCGCTCCGAATAGACGGTGAAAGTAGCAATTTGGATGATCCCAACGTTTGCATCGTTGGAACGCAATGAAATATTTGTTTCCTGAATTTCCAAAATTTCCTTTGACATATTTAAGATAATAAAACCACGCGGTTATTTTTTGAGGACCTTATTTGACGATCTGCAACCTAAATCTACGAAACATGATTTACAATAGTAAAAATAAGGAATCGAAAAAAAATGTGCTGCGTACCAGTGATGCAAACTTCAACCCCACTAATTTGGCGTTGTTTAGCCCATTCGTTGCACAGAAAATATTTAACGACCAAACAACTGAAGATATACTATCAAAATGCGTCTGTACGTACACGCAGCACGTAAAGCAGTTTTGCAATTTCAAACGCGTTTTTTTCCCAACCACGTTTCTGACTTCAGGAAGATGCATCATTCAAGCAGTTTTCATCTGAACGACTTTCAATTTTAACTGTAGCTTCCTAGATAGATTCTCTAAAGAAGTACACGTGATTTGTACGATGCATTGGCATTATTATTTTTATAAATAAATTGAAGCCGATTATTTAGCGACAATAAACAATATTCATTGAAAATGGTGCTATTTTGCGAAAAAAATAATATTATTTAATAATCTTGTGTGCTTCGCTAGCAAAACTAATGTAAATGACGATTTTTTTGTTCTATGTGTCAATTCATAAGAGCTCTGCGTTCACCCGCAGAGTACCTAAAAACGCTCTTAAGCCGAAGTAGAAGATCTACCACGTGACATATGAGTGCGAGAGAGATAGCTGAAATTTTCGAACAGAGATTTCTCAGAGACGAATAATATTTAGGGCAAAAGGAAGTCATCAAGCTCTGCGTCAGGGAATTCTCCAGAGCCTAATGCTTTGTTTTTCCTAAAAAGTTTCACCATCTATGAGAAATTGGGTAGGAAAATTTGTGAGGTTATGTTGACCTTGTACATGCCCTTAAAATCAGTGTAGCCACGACTGAGCTGCCTTTTTTGTATTATTTCTTCATAAACAGCATTTATTTTCATATACGCCCACATATCGTCTCTTTTTAAAGCTACGTATCGCAACGTTAGCGGGGGGCTGAGCAGTGAACAAAAATGGGATACTCGCTGAAAAAAAAATTAACAGCGTAAACATGCGCAAGTACGCGCACACCACCACGCGCTCAACTCGGCCCGTCGCGCGTGCTGTTTCTTTTTTCGTGCCTAGCCGTGTAGAGGTGAGATAGGCACCAGTGTTGCCACATGGTTCTGGCGGCTTCTCCCTAGACCATCGCTGGTTCCCCCTAAAAATCTCCTAAATAGCCCCACCGAGCCACTGGCCCTCAGCGCGCTTTAAATGAAGGGTAATTTTCGCGATTGGTCAAATGTCGTCAAATAGCTGTTATTTAAAATGCATTTCCTACTTGGGTATTGAGTATTTCGTTTTGAAACATGATAGCTGCGATCTGTGCAAATTATAGATCAAAATGAATACTCTTTCAATAGAAATAACTGTTATAGTTAGGTGAAACGTACGGTCGGTAAAAGCATTTATCGTGGTATGGTAATCTGTCTTTGAGCCATGGAGGGGATTTATTTCTTTTTGAATTCGCATATTACAAGAAACCCGCTTTTATATTTATCTATATATTTGATTATTATTACAATTTTTTTACCTATTAGCCGAATATATACTGTGAACTATTCCATATAGTGTTGCTTATACTCATTGACGATGGTCCAATCCAAGTCCATTTTACGTATGTTTGCCCCCTGAATACAAATTCACTATTAATTCCCCCGAAACCCTCAATTTTTATTGAACAAAATGTGGATAAATTTGCTAAAATCAATGGCCCCGCTTTGATTTTCTGCCAAAAATAAAAAAATATCCGCAGCACGATGAGTGAAGCGGCATTTTGAAGCGAAAACGATAACGAACAGAATGAGCACAGAATGCATTCCCCATCAGATTGATACTTATCGCAATGAAGAATTCACTGATGTACGAATAGCTAAATTTCGGCCCTAATTGACAGGAAATATATCGAGGGCTCCAACATCGCTGACATTTATATTATTATAAATATTCCCAGAGCTGAAACGCTTCGAACATACGAGCTGTCGGCTTAAAGTCACAGCAATCATCGCTGAGCTTGAATCGAACGTGCATTCCTCGACCATTGTTTTGTTTCGCAGCTTGTATCAGTTGGGTTTGAATGATTGTTTTCGTTTGTTTGGCCTTACTTGTTTGTTTGCGTTCACTCGAGCTTGGTGCACTTGTGGTTGGGTTTTTTAAACTTGTTTTGAGAACAAAAAACCTCGTACATTTATAATCCCCTAAAAATACCCTCACGCTTCAGAATTCTCTTGAAAAATATCCTACAATTCTTTTCCCTCTATTTCCCTCCTAACCCAGGTATCCCCTAAAGGATAGTGGAAATTCCTCCATGGAAGTCTGAACGTCTGGTAACATATAGCGCCCGTCATCGTGAAATCACGATTGATACAGATTTAGACGAAGATAGTATTCAGCTAGCAGATCTCGTTTCAACACCTTGGCTCAAGAAGGAAATCTCCGCATTCCTGTATATATGATGCCAAAGTGAATTATCGTAACGACGCGTCTTTGGAGTATAAATATTACCATGCACTACAGTTGAAACATGAAAAGAAGGGTATCTGCTGCAATAAAGAAAAACTTGAATTGCCCGGAATTCTACAACCTCCTCTGTCTGAAGAATTTCTTTAAAAAATGGTGGCATTGTGATTGCGTCTTTAGCATTCTTAAAAAATTCCTGCAATAGTCTCATTTTTCGGAAAGCCACAAGGATGTAACGCCTTAAAGGGAGGGTGGGGGTTTCAGCGTGAAAAAAATACTTTTTTGCGATTTTTTTTCGTCTATACGGATAGAGTAAATTTATTGAAACATTTTGTACATTGTTAAGTGTCATTTCAAGAACATTCCGTGATATTTGTACGCGAAAATATCCACAAACAAGCCGGTGCCGCGTTTTTCTCGAAACCACTTTTTCAAAGTCCGCGTTCACTGCCATTTGAAAACTTCATGACCGATTTATTTCAAACTTGGTACACACTCTCTACATATAAAATACCTCCCCCCAACGGTTAGTTTGAGATTTTTTTACATTGAGAGGGTTTTGCCGCCCCTAAAATGGCGGATCTTTTTGTGACAAATAGCTCTTTTCACTTTACATGACCACCAAAAATTTAGAAATGAAAAAAAAAAAAATTATCAGAGACCGTTGGGGGGAGCATTTGATGATACTCTGACTAAATTTTAATGCTACTTGATTTCACATAATTTCTAACTGAGATACAGTGAACAAGTCGTGTTTTTAACGTTCTAAGGCGTTCTTGGAAAAGCTTTGTCACCGGTTTGTTTGTGGATATTTACGCGTACAAATTTCACGGATTGTTCTTCAAATGCCACTTAACAATTACAAAAGGTTTTAATAAATTTACCTTATTCATATAGATGAAAAAAAATCGCAAAGCAGTGTTTTTTTTTCACGCTGAAACCCCTACCCTCCCCTTAAGGCATTCCTTTCGATGAGGACCGTATTTTGTGGGGGCATAAGTCGGGCCCTTATGAATGATTGGTAAATTACAATTGCGCTTCATAAAAAAAAGTTACAATCGATTATTATACCCAGCGATAAACGGAAATAAAAAAAATTCGCGTAAATTTAGTAGATGCAGACATTTTCACATTTTATCTGAAAGATGGCGGCTACGGAAATTCTTTTGCTAGTGATATTTTTGCAAGTTTTATCATTAAGGACTTTCGTAGCGATTGACAAAATATTACTATTTAATTAAAATTTATACAGTAAATTCTTTGTCATTTACTGAATACTCTCCAAATTTTAAGACGATTGTCTACACAGTTTCTATAAAATTTATAATTGAATAAACACTTTTCAACAGGGAGATGCCTACACTTATCGCTGAAAGGCAGTTTTATGCATGCAAAAGTGTGAAAAAATGTATACAATGTTATGCAAAACCGTCAAATCACTCAGTACATTATGACAATTTTGTCATCAGTGTCATAATATGCTGCTTATGTTATCTGATCATAGGCATCTCCCTTTGTTAAAAAGTGGTTTTTAATTGTAAATTTTGTAGACACGGTGTAGACGATCGACTTAAAATTTGGAGAGTGCATTCAGCATATGACAAAGAATTTACTGTATAAAATTGAAGCAAATGATAACATTAATATGTTCTTTAAACATTCGGTGACCCGTATTTATTGTCATTACGGATTCTCTAGAATTGTTTACACGCATAGAGCAGTTTATATCAACCATCTAGAGTTATTTAGTGTATAAATCATTGGATATAAATGTGGCCAGTGTTCCATATGCATAAAGTGTCGCATAAATAAGACGATTTTCAGAGTCGTCATTTTTCGTCGAAAAGGTCGGTAACTTGACTTAAAATTTTATCACTATACTGGAATATGTTTTAGTTTGATTGGAGACAAAAATCAGTGAAACCCTGTACGTACATCTTTATTCGAGAAGTCAATGAAGTCATGCAAAGTCATCAGAATGTTCGGAACTTCGAAACATGGACAATTCATATATTTACAAGAAGAAAGACCAGCTGACTCATCTTAGCTTTTTTTCAAGCCTTTGAAACCGCGTGCAAGAATAAAGATCTCCGTTGATTCGTCTCTGGTCGCTTGAGGCCTAACGATCTTGACGGTTGCGTAGAACCGTGCGAGATCCTTCTCTAATTGCTCGGTAAGGCTCCCGTCCCATAATTTGGTCACAAAATTGCCTTGTATTCGGCTTATGCCGAGAGCAAACTTCATAGCCGAATACGCGAGTTTGATTATATTTTCTTGGTCCATTTGTCTGACGCCTGTGGCGTTGGGCGCCATATCGGACATAACCAAATCGACGCGTCTGCCGTTCAAGATTTTCAGAAGTTCAGACTGAGACCGCTCCGTCGTGAAGTCTGAATTGCCCAGTATCGTTGCTCCCTCGATAGGATGGATGGGTAATCGGTCTATCGCTATTACCGTCCCTCTCTTGCTCTCACCTAAGGTTTTGCCATTAGCGTTAGTCGATTTGACCGCTACCTGGGTCCAACTTCCGGGAGCCGCTCCGCAGTCCACCACTGTCATTCCCGGCTTAAGCAGACCAAATCGTTCGTTCATCTCGATCAACTTGAACGCGCTTCTACATCGATAATTCTCCTGTCTCGCTTTCTCCACGTACGGATCCTGAAGTTGCCGCGTCAACCATTGCTGCGAACTGGGCTTTTTTCCTTTAAGATTCTTCGGGATCTCTCGTAATAGCGTCGAGCACGTGTGAAAGCCACGACTTCGTCCCAACATCTCGCACAATTTCATCGATATTGCTGAAGGCCGGCAGCGCTGTTTCCAACACACGGGAGATACAGACATTTTGAGGTTAAGCCGAGTCGTCGGATCGAAATACTTTTACTTACGCGGAAACTTCTTTTCCCTGAACCGGATCAGTTTCGTACTTTGCTGAATATCTAGCGTTCAGAAATCACTGGCCGTTGTTGTATATTGGCAAATTTGACGGAAGGAACAACTGCCCAAGGTTATGTACGAATCATGGGCGCAGCCATGTTGAAACTACGTACTACGTGGCTCATATGATGGACTTCATTCGGAGCACTGATGGACTTCATTCGGAGCACTGATTATCACCAAATGACCGACGAAGTTAGCAAATATTTTTTTTCTTCTTTTATTCCAAATGACATGGGATTGGAAAGCACTGCGATTTAGTATTAATCAGAAAATTATTTAATAAGTTCGAGTTTCTTCTGATTTTAAAAAACCCGAAATTTGAAAGCAAAATAGAGATACGGAATAAGGGTAAAATTTCTTTAAAAAATAGTATTCGTTGATAAGCTCAAAATACAAAAAGATTTACCGATTATTGAATAAAGTGTTTATAAATTAATTTTAAAAACTGTTATACATTAAAAACGGTTACGCTTCGTTACTTATAACGCTACAAATTAATATCTTATTTCCGTACGCTCGATCAAGCCTAAATGAGCTTTGAGCTCTGATAAGTGTATCAACGAATAATGGAATCATTTGATAATAACCCGCACATTTTATCGTCTACATGCAGCATTTTACATGAACGTGGCTTTAGCATCGCGTCGTTACGAAACTTTCCTATATTTGTGCAAAAATAACAAACGAAATGTTGCCTGCAATCATGATTAATTTATGGACACTGAAGGCAATAACTTCACTGGTGGTAGGTCAGTTATCGGCGAATTGCGCTATCAGCTGATTCAAAATTCAACCCCCTCTAACTGCAACAGACATTTTATTCTTGCTCGGACTCCCTCTCTCTTCTCCGTTGACCGTAAAAAGTAACTTACTAAGGCACAATGTTGTACGCGACATGCGCGAGAATGGTGACCGTTCGCTACACGAAGCAAAAACTGGCAATCCACGCGATTTTTCATTAACCGGTATATAGTCAAGACAAAAAACAAACATATAAATCTCGATCCGTCGTGTGTGAATTCGGAATTTAATAGGTCGTCACGAATGCTTCTACGTAGTGTTGTTTAAGATGAATTTGACAGCGGGCAATCCGCATGGTAATGGGTTGTTGTACGCCGGTTTTAATCAGGATCAAGGTAACTAATGCCTCTTTTTTGTCTTCATTTTTTCTCGCACGGTACGAATACGTCGAATGAAAAAAAAAACGACCCCCGCACTACGAGTTTTGCGACGCAAACAACGTAAATATTGCCGATGGCCGTATCGATCGAGAGTTCGGAATCCCTATTCCATAATCCCCTAAGGAATTTCCGTTCAATTATTCGTCCAAAAGTTGGAACCGCTGATTGGAACTCTTGTATGAATAACCTCATGACCGGAACGCGTTCCATTCTTGCCAATGTTTCTCGTGTTTTGTTTATCCTAACCTCAAATTATCCCTTGATAGCTCAGTTCCTCTCACAATTATGCGCAATATTTCCTACAGGGAAAATCGTTCTTTGCAGCATCTAAACTTGACGGTTTTTTTCACTCTAAGGATGTTTCGCGTGCGGCATGGAAAACGGCTACAGGGTTTACAACTGCGACCCGTTGAAGGAGAAAGAACGGCACGATTTTAACGACGGAGGCCTCGGATACGTTGAAATGTTATTTAGATGTAACTACCTGGCGCTCGTTGGCGGAGGTGCCAAGCCTATATATCCGACAAATAGAGGTAACGACGATATCCATTTTCCGAGTTTGGTTCTACGCGACGGAACAGTTTGTACCTGAACGATTCTCATTTTTGAGAAAAGAGGTTATTATCTCCTTACCGATCATTTTTCCATTGATTAAATTAGTTCGAGATTTTTTTCAGTTATAATATGGGACGATTTGAAGAAATTGCCAGCCATAACGTTAGAATTCAATGCTCCTGTGAAGGGAGTGAAATTGAGGAGGGATAGGATAGTGGCCATTCTCGAGGGAGTTATAAAGGTCTACACGTTCACTCAGAATCCTCAACAGCTGCACGTCTTCGAGACAAATCCTAATCCTAGGGGCTTGTGCGTCTTGTGTCCGAATAGCAACAATTCCCTTTTGGCCTTTCCTGGACGCAGAAACGGGCATGTTCAAGGTAGATGGTTTTTCGGCTTTTTTTATAATGGATGAATGTTAAGGGGGTAGGCTACTACGACAACTCAAAAATCAGGTTTATTTAGAAAAATTTCTTCTTAAGGGGAGATATACACCTAGGAGCTGGAAAAAAAGGTCATTTTTGTGAACTTTCAAGGAAAACTATTTGAAATTTCGGATTGAGGTTTTAATGATCTAAAAGTATATACATTCAAAAATATGTTTAATTTTCTTTATTGGAAAATATCAAAAATATACAAGGTACAAGGTACCTACTGGGGTTTCTTCAAAAATCATCTGAAAAAAAAAAAAAAATAGATTATTAAATTAGATACTATAATCTAGTACTTGTCATAGCCGATTTTGAAAATATCGATTTATGACAAAATGGCGGACGTTTGAACATAAATAGTGATTTTTGGGCCAGAAATTAGTTATTATTTTGCCTATAAAACAGAAACTAAGTAACGGAAAAAAATCCGATGACAAGTACTAGATAATGGGGTATAGAATAACCACAAAAAACCTCAAGGCAATCGGTTCATTGGTTTTCGAGGAATTTTGGGTACCGATTTCAAAAACGTGGTTTTGAGAAAAAACGCGTTTGAAAATTTGGGAATGAATATATCATGAAATTTGTCAACTTACATGGAATCATCGATATCAGGCCCATATCAGGTCTTCTACAGTCGACATAATGTAGATAGCTTCTAAATCCTCGACCTTGACCATCTAGGTGTTTATCTCCCCTTAAGAAATAGATAAGATGGGTAACAAATCGTTTGGAAATTTATTCGTATGCATACTAACGAAGTTGTGTACCAAATTTCATATAAAAATATACATTTTTGAAGAAGTTTTAAACAATCCCATGAGCAACATTTGAACGTGCGGCGCTCAATGGTGTACTTGATTTTGGCCACCCCATTGATCTAAAACGAAAAAATCTTTTATTCTTACAATAGATGATATTAGGTAAGACTGGACCGCGCTTCTTTTTGTTATTGTGTGTAAAATTTTTTTTATTTGATGTTTTCCCCCTTTTTTAAGGGAACATGACATTGTTAATAACTAATGAACATAACATTTTAAGCAGAAAAACGGCTATCAAGACGAAACTACTATCACACTGAATAATTTTACCAGATTTCAAGACAATCCGTCCACTGGATGTGTAGAGATCCTGTACACCGTTTTAAAAATCATAGTTTTGAGAAAAACCCGTTTAAAGTTTTACTCGCAGTTCTATCATTGTAATCATAAGTTTACCTTCAATCTGCGATTCCTGCACCATATGTTGGACCTTCCTCTTTAATTTGAGTTGCCTCAAGCAACGAATCAGCGTTAGTCATTCTCACAGCAGCCTATTGCCTTAATGGGCATGAGCTCTTAGCCTCAAAAAACAGGTCGATTTCCAGTATTTATTTCTGATGAGAGGGGAAGAGATAACAGCAATACAGCCTTTGCAATAGAATCTTAATAGATGATGTTTGAAGATTGCAATATTGGAACACATCAAAAATTCTTTTTTCTGCCTTTATTGCTTTATTTTCATTAGTAACAAAAATATTTTCCTGCCAATTTGTAGATTTGTAATGAGAATCCTGAAAAACTTTAGTCATTTTTGTAGCCCAAATCTTAAAAAAAAATATTTTGGCAATCAATAAAAATAAATTTTCGTTGCGTTCCAACAATGTAATTCTTCAACAACAATGTAATTCTTCAACAACAATGTAATTCTTCAACAACAATGTAATTCTATTCAATGTAATTAAAATTCTACATTCAATGTAATTCTTAATAGACGCTTCCCTGAGTGCATATTCGAAGACTCCAGGTCCTCAAATTCTCGTTGCCGTGGCCACGATATTTTTTTTCACAATTAATTACCACTTTTTAACATTGAGTTCGAATTCTCAATTAGGATTAAGAGGTAATTGTTACCTTGTTGATCCTTGTTGTAGAAGAAATAAACTCCCAAATTTATTTCCGCCATTTTGAATTGCATTAACAAAATCAATCAGATCGAGCACTTATTAGCGATACGAAAGCCAACGCACCTACCGATGCGTTCCTAACGTTCTGGTAAATTGTAAAGGGACGAAAATCCGCTTCGATATTAATCTCAACCATTCATACGCCAAACGTATAATTTTCCAGCACTAGAGAATATCCGTCGCTGCGACGTAACGTTTGTTGTAATCGCAGGAACGATTTCATGTAATATTTCTTCAACGAAGAAACATCCACGAGAACTCAATACTTATTTTTCCGCGATACAGTTATAGATCTTGCGAATACAGAAAAGCAGCCTCTTAATATAGAGGCTCACGAGACACCTCTCTCGTGCATAGCACTCAATCTTCAAGGCACGAGACTAGCGACTACTTCGGAGAAAGGCACTCTCATAAGAGTATTCGACACTCAGAGCGGCGCGATGATCAACGAATTGCGGAGAGGCGCTAATCACGCTAATATTTATTGGTAATCTACAATCCGTTTCGAACCCAAACGCGAGGATGCGATCGTGTAATTTCAATCGTTTTCTTTTCACTCTCAAGTATAAATTTCAATCACGACTCGACATGGCTGTGCGTCGCGAGCGATCATGGTACGGTCCACGTGTTCGCGGTCGAGGATCAAAAATTGAATCGTCAATCGAGCCTGGCGTCAGCAACTTTTCTGCCAAAGTACTTTAGTTCGAGCTGGAGTTTCTGCAAATTTCAAGTTCCCAGCGGTCCACAGTGCATGTGCGCATTTGGCGCGGATAATAATAGTATTATAGGTACGTACGTATTTGAATATTCGTACGTTCGTGTATGACAAATATATCTATAGGAAAAAAATATATGTATGTTGAGGGCTAAGACCAGCACGTTAGGCCGAAAACTCATGAGGGGTACTTTGGGGTAGATTAAACAAAAATGAATCTACTTTATCGAATGTTCGAAACTGGCTCCTCAAAATTCGCGTTACGTTTGTTCGGGTCTGTACTTTGTTAACTCGTGTTTTGTCTGTTCAAAGTGATATGCGCGGACGGTAGCTACTACAAATTCGTTTTCAACAACAAGGGTGAATGCACGAGGGACTTTTATGCTCAATTTCTCGAGATGACGGACGACAGAATGTGACCAATCGACGTCACAGAATAAAACGACGAACCTCAAGACCGCGATTACAACGACGAAATGATCACGATGAAAATCGCGTTCTCAGATTTGCGAGTAAACTACGGTCGCCCTCGCGAGGGCCAATGACGGGGAAGATATGTTTTTTACACGGCTACCCTCTTGTGCTCTGTTTGATGGACGAGGGCGATAAGTATGCGAGACAAGCCGGAACATTACGAAGTTTGAGTTTCGTATTTTAAGCCTCCGAGAGACTGTCGATACTTCGAAATACTTAATTTTAAAGTACACCCCCCCCCCCTCCCCCTCGCCCGTCCTATCACCACCCTCGCCGCATCATTTAAGGCCTTCCACGACATCGTCCTCACGAAAGTTCGATCGATCGCCGTCAGCCTCGGTGGCTAGCGTACGCGATTCGTTTACGATTGGGTGACACGATAAAAGAAACATACAAGGAAAAAACTACGAAAAGCGAACGAACTTTGCGATCACACAACGTGAATCCTCGACAAGACTTCACCATCAATCTATTATACACCGATTTAGGAAATCTCCCGGCATCGAAAAATCAGATGTAGTAGAAGAACACGATATAGGAAAATCAAGATATATAGTGCAAAACTATTGTTGTTGCGCCATAGATTAATAAATAGCTTTATTCATAGTTTTTATCGTACATTCATTATATAAATCATATACAGACACGAGAGAAAGAGAGAAAATACGATTATTATTATTATTATTATTATTACTAATAAATGAAATATTAATTGCGTATATTGCCATTGAGAAGGGTGAAAAACGTATGACGAAACCAGCAAACGAATATATTAAGAACACAGCAAGGTTGTAATATTTAGGGTGGAAAAAAATGTGTTGTTTTCCATCACAAAGTAGAATAAAAGGTTGCACCTTCATCACCGCAGATGCAAGTCGTTTCGACGATCCTTTTTTTGTGCTTTCCTCTTCGGTTTTCATAATACTGTTGCATAATATTTTTCACTATATATATGAGGCAGTTTGTGTGAAACACTCATCCCGAAAACCTGACTATTTTTGGTGGATAAGAATACCTAATACTCGACTGCATGCAAAAAACGACACGTATTTCTGCATTTTCCAATTCTATCAATTTGCGAGGATTAACAGCTACTGAATAAAAAAAATTATTTTCCGAACTCACGAAAAGTGAAGGGTATAATTGTTCTTCAGGTTTCAACGTGCTTTCAGAAAAAGAAGTCTCAATTTCTAAAAGAGACCCGCAATTTTTTTACCTTACATTTCTAAATCTTGATATCTATTAAAAACGCTACTTTTGAGATCTGATTTTTTGAAATTCTATGTAAAATTCAACCAAAGTCAAGGTCAAGTCCAGAGTGAGTCGATTTTGCTGAGGAGGTACAGCTATTGAGAAGATTAGCAATCGTTTAAATTTGACCGAAACAGATAATACGGAAAATGAATAAATAAAAAATCCCGATTTTTTGAAATAGCATATTAAAAAAGCATGGTTATTAAAAAAGGTCAGGATTTCGGAGTGAAACTTTCCCGTGGAATGCCGCATATTTATATATGTGTGTATATATCGAAACATCGAGAAATATGCGTCTTGTTCCTGATCAATCCTTTTTTGTTACTTATAATTAGTGACTGTTTTTAAATACAATTACGTACTCATTTTTGGGGAACAGTTTTCCTTTTTATCACAGCCATACCGTGCCCGCGTGTTTATCAGGTGAACTCGCTTTGTAATTGCGTTCTTCAAACTTCGTAAGGTTTTGTCGCTAATCGAGACGTGGACGCCGAACATTCGGTTATCGATTGCGTCTGCTTTTTCTTGACGTCGTGTATCTCGTGTACCAAGCCCTTCTGCCGGTTCAGGCTCATGTACGTGCTCCAAACAGCGTACGTACCGTAGAAATTTATCAACGCCGCAGATGCCAAAAAGACTGCGAAGAAAAATAAATCATAGGGATGCAGGGAGGAAGACAAATTTTCGTGTTTCGTAGATGGGAGAATTATTTTTCCTTTCGAACTTACCGCTCATGCATCTGGACAGATTTAATATGGATTTGTTTGTCATGAGAAGGACAATGATCATCACGAAGTCAATGGTGTTCAAGTAAAGCCAGGGTACCATGAACCTACGCCGAGCCTAGAAATCGCAAGTTCACAAGGAACGTCGGTTAATCTTTGCATACTAATGAACTTTTCACGGCCAACACTTACCGTTAAAACTCCCCACATCAATAATACGATGGAAAACAAATGAGCTAAGCCGAACATGAGATGATACCACATCTCGTCAACCTTGTCTGTAAACGATGTTCAATCGATTAAAGCAAAACAAAACCACGTTTACTAAGAAAAAAAGACAATTATTTTGATTTTTTTGTTTCTTGTCTATTTTATTTAAGATTGACCTCTGGCGTTGCACCCAGCGATCTTCATTCGTTCGATGTTCACGCGCATAGAATTATCGTCCTCAAAGAATCCACGGTCCATTGTATCCTCGGCGTCTCGAGCGACCATCTCACGGATATCAATCGCGTGAGTTAATGCCAGAATACAAAAAGTCACCAAGAATCCGACTGCGAACTGCGAAAGAAAAAATTGAAGTCGGCGTAGGAAAAACATTTGATTCGATTAACGTTGAGGGTGCATGGATACCCTAGATGTAACCGTAAAAATCAGTCTTCGAGCGATATGTAGGCCAAGCCTTAAATATCCCCTTAAAAGTGTGTGTGTGTTTTTTTTTTTCATCATTATTTCGCTCGTATGTGTCAATATTTGAATTTATTACGGCGGAATGTTTGCATACAGGTTCAGAACAAATAAAGTGATAATGCATCCGATTTTTATCACCATGATGGCATACTCGTAAGGCTCCTATGCATGTGCAAAAGCACTAATGATTAAATAAAAAGATAAGACAGTTGAAGGCCACTTATTTTGTCAAATATGTAATTTGTTTATTGATGTAGATTTTGGTCAATTATGTAACAATAAGAGGATATTATGTTGATTATATTGCAATAAAATGAGGACTAATAGTTTTATTTCAAATTTTATTTCAGTCAAGATTTTTCGTGCGTATGAATGGTAGTCAAAACGAGAAGAAACGGTGCCCACTTACCAGCTGAACTATGGCAATGAGGGTGGTGCCCTGCCTGAGAGTAAAGCAATGCAAACAGTTGGTCAATGGTCTCGGGAACATCTTGCTTCGCGTGCGTTATCGTTTTTCCTCTGCCTTCCTTCGGCGCTCAATTTATCAATTGAATCCTCATTCAAGGCTGCTCTTTATTATCCCTAAGCCCAACGCGATGTTGTCTTCGCGAATTTCCCCATACAATGCACGCCGAACTGCAATCAATAATTTTCCCAGTTTTGTGCGTGTGACCAGAATGGAGAAACGTACAGTGGGTCAGAGCCTCGGGTCAATACTTCTGCGAATTTTTATCAAACGCCCTCACAGTATCGTTTCGCGGAATATTTTTAAAAGAATTTCTTCTTTTTAAAAATTGTTTAGCACTTATTGTCTATTTATTTGTTTCGTAGTAGGTCGTTTCGAGGCCGGCTATGTTATAATTACAATGTATTTTTGTTTACAGCGAGGAATGAGAACGAGGGCGAACTACGGCGATCACAACCCTCGCGTTCATCGAGCAACCCAGTGAATTATTTTTTGACATGCGCGATCGCCTCTTCACCCGCTACAGTGCGTTTCAAGAAATCAACCCTTCTCCATTTTCCGCTGGTCGGTGCGCTACAATAATGTATCATGCCATGCTACTGTAGGATGCAGTAGCATGGGCGAAACAATTGCGAATTTCATTTGAATAATCACATTTGTGAAATTACACATGTTACTTTGTACATATTCGTACAGTTTTGAATTGCGCGTAGAATAATTTTATCGAAATATATACCCGATGAAGCAGCGACTGTTGGCAGTAGAAAGATTTTCTTACCTATCAGACTTATCCGTGAAAAAAGGGACATATATAAACATATATAATTATTTATACTCATAACGTTATATACAATTATATATGCCTTAGCATGACATCATCAATGATCATATATGAGGCATTCCACGTCACTTCAGCCAGTAAAAAAAAATCTACAAATAATTTTGAAAAATCGAGTTACTTTATTGAAAAATATTCAACGTGTCGAATTTTTTTTTATTTCCGACGTTTTTGCTCGTTGATTGCCATTTATTAACATTAATTTCGATTTTATTGAGTAATGTCCGTTTTAAGGCAAAATATGCAAAAATATTTTTTTTCTCAAAGAAAGAACTCGTTATTTTTTTTTTAATTTCCCCGAATTGTGAATACGAAAAACGGATTTTTGGTATTTTTTATATTATGGGATTCCTAAACACCGTGAAGTAACAGCTATTTTTATTTAAAAAATTGGTTTTTCTTAATATTTGATCGAAGAGTGTCATGTCATATGTAGTGCTCCTTGGAGTGCTCCAATACATGTCATATGTCATATGTATTTCAAAAACCTGGTAACCATACAGTCAGTGCTCCGGACTCTTCAATCGAACATTAATAAAAATAAATAAAAAATAGCTGTTACATCATGGTGTTTAGGAATCCCATAATATAAAAAATACCAAAAATCCGTTTTTCGTATTCACGATTCGGGGAAATTCTTAAAAATAAAATAACGAGTGTCTTTCCTTGAAAAAAAAAATATTTTCGCATATTTTGCCCTGAAACGGACGTTCGCCTTGCTCAATAAAATCTAAATTAATTTTTTTTTCTGGAAGACTCGAAAAAGACGCATATTTTCGTTTTTTACGAATGTAAATACGTCAAATCCTGCCAAAGGTACAGCCATTTGAATGGAAAAATATTAAAAAATAGTATTCAACGAGAAAAAACGTCAGAAATTTTTAAAAAATGTCGACACCCGGTGAATATTTTTTCAATATAGTAACTCGATTTTTCAAAATTATTTGTGAATTTTTTTTTTTTACTGGCTGAAGTGACTTGGAATACTTCATATGTAAATATATTACCAGGTATAGTATTTATTTGTTCTAGGTGTGGACCATATACGCCCATATATGATCATGTATGTTCAAAAGTTGGTACTCTGAACTCATATATGAACATATGGTTATATATATGAACTCATATATGAGACAACATGTACTATATATTATCACATATAATGTCATTTGTCTCCCAAAACCCATATATAGCGTATATAATTGTACATGAGACCATGCATATGAACTTATATATGATGTAAAAACTACTTTGATGTACAAAACTATTATATATTGACCATGGATATTATTCCATATATAATACCACTACAGACTATTTTGATATCATAGAGGATAAATACTTATTTCAGAAAAGTATGTTTATATTTCTAAATATTTCTGTCAAGACTGATATGTTATTTTGCTTGCTGAATTGAATAATAATGTATAAGCCTTATGAACGGTGCATTATTTTATGAAATGTTATATAACCTTTTACATTTTCAAACTGAACATCATTACCATGTTTTTCTTTTTTTTTGTATTCCTCAGAGGTACGGGGTCCTTCGCCTTTTACCATCCCCTCCTTTATTCCTTCCATACCTTCCGACATTCACAATCCTTCCAGAATGTTGACCGCAGGCACTATTTCCTAATGCACTACTGTATCGCATTTGCACAAGGGCCCAGGGAAACTGCGGAAAAACCTGGACCGATACAGGCGGCTATATTTGGCTGAGTTTCAGTTGCATTACCATCAGAAACTCAGCCGCACTCCCTCCCACTCAGAGGTTGACGCGCAAACGAGTGCACGGGCAA
Organism: Ophion obscuratus; assembly: GCA_964007375.1. NCBI lineage: Eukaryota > Metazoa > Arthropoda > Insecta > Hymenoptera > Ichneumonidae > Ophion > Ophion obscuratus. The sequence continues at coordinate 46,657,424 of OZ023314.1, forward strand.
GCGGTCACCGCTCCAAGTAATGGCAGCCTCCAATGCTGTTTAACTTCAGTGACCGCCGAGCCCACACACCGACCGCGCGCCCATCTCTGTCGGTTGAATATCATTACTATTATTAATGAACTATTATACGAAGAATGTTTTGCTTAATATATATACATAGTGAATTTGCGATACACATGACAATATACATTTTATAAAAATACAAAATCTGTTTTCCCGTAATTTCTTATTTATGCGTATGTATGCAAATCAATGTATGCCTGAACATGGTTATATATCGTTATATGCAATAGTATATGAGTATATATAATCAGATATTATTACATGTGATCATATATGGCTATATATTACTATATATGATTATATAGAGACAAATTTCGTTTATGATCATTTATGACAAGATCATACATGATTATTTATGTTTATATATGTCCATTGTTTAGGAGAACACTTTTCCTACAAGAGTTGGATAGTTCGAAGGGAGCTATCGATTAGTGGCTACGAGATTCATCCAGGCGGAGCCCCTTTGGAGACTTCAAGGTCACCTCCATTTTAAAAAATGGGACCACGATTTTTTCCGAATTTTATTAACGAACTAAAAATCAGTTCACACACCTAATTTTAAGGTGATCGGTTAAGATTTAGTATAGAAAATCGACCAGAAAGAAATTTCACTGTTTTTATCCTAGAATCGGTTAAAAAACGGTGCAAACACTTACTTATGCAAAACGTGCAGGAAGTGATGGCCACCACTCTCCATACACACTTGCAATCCGATCCGCATTGATTGTAGTGTCTCATTAATTACGTCAGTCTGTATCAACGAACAGGCTCTAATTGAGGTTTCAATAGTTTATCAGTAGGCGAAATCCAAGTAAGTCTCATGGCTTTGTTTACATTGTTCGCAACTAAGAATCTTATCAACTGGTTTTGGAAAGCAATGAAAAGTTTGTGATTTCCACAATAATGTTTCGTTCTCTATAACAAACAGTCCTGCGACAATATTTCCTTCGGCCAGTACAGAATTAAATTACGCGCAAAATGTTTCTTTGTCAAGAGCAAGTTGATATGATGTTAAGGGGTCTTCTCACTTTAGACGCTTAAAAAAAGGCTATTTTCATGAATTTGTTTGATAGGTTTATATTATAGATATTGATATAAAAGTTGTTACACTTAATAAATACACTTTCGAAATACATTTTTTTTTTAATTTCATTTATCTATATAACCCAAACAAACTTTGAACGCGTTTTTCTCGACACATTTTTCGACGACTTGTTGATAAAATCTTCGAAACTACTGAACCGAACGTTATGAATTTTTAACCACATATTCATTACAACTATAGCTATTATAGCGCATATCAAGGATTTTTTAAAATTTTGATATTTATTTCTTTTGCCAAAAACGGTGAAAAAAAACATTTTTCTTGTTTTCTTCGAAAAATGTCCACAATATTGTTATTTTTGCATACATAAAAAATCGTATGATATCCGCTATAGCCATAAATATACTGAATCTGAAACCGTTTGATTCTTTGTTTCGGATGATCCATCTCCCAGATTTTATCAACACCGCAGACCTACCATTTTTTAGGACATTTTTTTAACTACCTTTTTCGTCTATAAATAGTGACTTAAATAAATAAATAAATAAATAAATTTTAATGCATTTCGAAAGTGTATTTATTAAGGGGTAAGGCCATAGTAGAATTTTCACAAAATCGTTTTTTTTTTCGCTAAACTTTATGATGATAAGAATAAGTTACTATTCGGTTTATAGCAACATATTTTTTTTCACTGAGCGTATAAACTAAGCCCACCTCTGGCACAGCATATATAACACTTTAAACTCGTCTTTCTCGAAACAGCTTTTTTCCAATTGGCGTGACAAATAACTTCAACAATTTTCACTCGATTTACTTCAAACTTAAAAGTTATGTTCCTAATTGCATTTCGCAGAGAAGTACGGGCGGAATTTCTGATTAATCGAAAACTTTTAATTTTATAAGCAGTTTTATACGACATGTTTCACTGAAAATTCAACTTCAATTCGATCTCAAGTTCAAATATATATATATATATATATCAATATCTATAATATAAACCTGTCCAAAAATTCATGAAAATAGCCTTTTTTAAGCGTCCAAAGTGAGAAGACCCCTCCTTCATTGTAATCATGAGTTTAATTTCAAACTGCGATTCCTGCAACATATGTTGCATCTTCCTCTTCAACTTGAATTGCCTCAAGCAACAAACGAGTGCTTCTTATCTTTCACAGTAGTCTAACCCCTTAATAATAAAAAGAAGTTATATCCATAGATACAGACTCTCCGATACCTTCAGGTCGTACCATTCCACGTAGTACTAGAATAATAGTATTTTTTAAAGTTACGTTATTATTGAGCGTAGAGAAAACCAGTTGTTATGAGTTTTGTTTCTCGTTGAGCTAGTTTTATCGAGACGAAGTAACATTTCTACGGCAACGCATCGGTACAATAAAAATAAGTGAAAGGAGGGGAAATTCGAGATTTCGGGCGATATCGTGAAAGAAGAGTTTGTTCGATCGTCGTCAAAAATTGAGTCATAATTCCCACGCGCTGCGGGACCGTAGCCATAGAAACGTATCCAACGTCACTCTTGGCATCCGTCCGAATGTAAAAGGCCACGTTTTTTTCTCGCCAAGTCGAGACGGCGTAGCCACAAGGATTCAAGTGCAGTGAAAATTGTTCTAAATATTATAGATAATTGTTACGATGAATCGGAATGTGCCAAGGGTGGGTGTGGGAGTCGGAGCGTTTCACAATCCGCCGAGAGCAAAGTACAGCCAAGAGACCAGAGATCTGATAAACCGTGAGTCAGCTATGTACGATTTTTTTTCAGCAAAAATTGCCCCAATGAATATAACGGTTTTTATCGAGTTTTATCGAGTTGCTTGATTATTCGCTGTCCCTTAGTGCTCATGGAGGAATCGAAATTGTCGATGATGCAAAGAAAATCTATACGGAGCGCCGTCGATCGCGGTGAATCACTTCCACCCCCGTCGAGGGCACAGAAGACGAGCCCTAAGGATAAGCAGCAGGTCACGTTCCCCTGTTACTGGGAGAGGAGATCGCAGAAAGCTATCGCGAGTAGCGGCGCTTATGACAGAGAACAATATAGAAGAACTGCACCGTTGCGTGAGTCCAATAGAGCAGGGGCTACAGTAGAACCTCGCTTATCCGAATTTTCGGTTTTCCGAACGCTTCGGCGCCGTATCCGAACGTTCGATTATCCGCACTTAATGATCGCCTTTTTTCTCAGTTAAGGTATCCCCCTTTTTGTCTCTAATAAAGCTGTTTTTAACACTTTGGGATATTTTCAAAATACATGATTGCCTATATGTAACTTCGTACATCAGATCGTATATACATAGTGTGTATATAAGAGAAACCGGCCTGGAATGGTTTGAAACGTGACCAGAAAATAGTCCCACACTGCTGCTGTTCTTAAAACGAATTCGAGACTCAACGGCTTAGAAACGCGCAACTACTATGCGACAGCCAAAAATTAATCATTATTCGAGAGGCGTGAGCCTGAATTAAAAGGTTAAAAACTTTTCTCAAGATTTTTTTTAGAAGGGAAAAAAACAAGTGTGCCCAGTAAACATTGAGGTGTCTTTTCATCTATATTTGTTATGTATAAAAAATAATGTTCACCATAAAACAACAAATGACTGCAGATTTATCAGCCCATTCCATGTGCGTCTTGCAACTTCAGTCCCCCATCGGCGGGAAAGATGCAGCTCGTAATTCTTGACCAAACTAAATAACCAATAAAATTTTCAATTGTCCCATATTTTTCTTCTGAGTGAATTAAGAACAAGCGGAAAAAATCGTGAAATTGTAACTTTTATCAGGCTTGAAAAAAACACTAACGTGCTGTAAAAATGATTTAAAAAGACGTTTTCAACGACTCTTTTAATCCACTCTGAAGAGATTTTCATACTGAAGAAAATAAACTTTGGTTTGATTCAATAGGTCGTTTAGTTTTTTTTGCCATCACGCCCGCCAATTTGGAAAAATCGTGAAAATGATAACTGAAGAAAACGCGCATTAAAGTTTTCAATAGGAGGAAATTTCAATATCAAATATCAAACGCTTCTCTGCTTTTGGCCTTGTATCTTCAAAAATATTTGTAATTGGCCTCTGTAAATATGTAAATTAATGTAATTACTATAACTTTGTAAATATATTCTAGGACAGTTTATCTATCGATTTAAGCAATAAAAAAAACGATTTTTCGGATCTTCTAATTCAGGCGCCCGCCTTAAGCCGCAATTGTGATTAAACTGCATAAGTAGTGGTGGTATGAAAATTGAAACCTCATTCATTGTTAATTGCTATTAAAAAATGAATTTAGGGTCTTTGGATTAATAAAGAGAATTTTCGATACTATTTATATTATATGAGTTCCGTTTCCCGGAAATCCGGGATACATTTTCGATTATCGGAATTTTGTATTATCCGGTCCCAATTAGTTCGTATAATCGAGGTTCTACTGTATACAGATATAAGGTGGCCATGTGTTTTTTTAACCCTTCGTTGACACACTTATATTTGGTCACGATTTTGACACACTGGGTCAATTTGACCCGAATATACATCTACTCAATTTGACATATTTGACACGAAGTATTGCATCCACATGTCATTAAAACCCCTTCGGTCAGTTTTTGTTGAAAAAATCAGGGGTACACTTTAAACATTTCTTAATATGTCTGCATAATTCAGATTTGGAAAGTATAAAGTGGAATAAATATAAACCATTATTGTAAATTTCAAATTTTGGTAAAGTGAGCATTTTATTTCAAATCCTTCTGGGTCAAAATGACCCAGTGTGTCAACGTAGAGTTAAGACCTTGTGCGATGATTGAGCGGTTGAAAAAAATATGATATTTAATGGTGTTTCGAGTTCTCTCCGAAAAAATATAGGTATTTGTGTGACGAGTAGTATTTGCCGGAAGAAATTGAGCGTTTTGGAAAAGAATCGAAATTCCATTTTGAGTACAGCAGAATGAAGATAAGTTTTTTTTTGAGCTTGCATTTGTAACTACAATTTGTCCCGTGAAAGGACATTCAATAGTTTTCCTGTCCCTTATCAATTTGTTTTGCCTATTGTAGATAGAATTTTACAAGCTTCTTTTACAATTAAAAAAGCAGTGCTTGAACGAAGGAATATTTTTTTATCCATTTTTTTTATCAACGGTAGAAGATCGTTTTTTTTTCACCGAAAATGAATACTTATACTGCTAATTTACTGCTAATTTACTTTGGAACGTGGCCATTTTATCAAAAATTAATATATTATTCAATTCTTTGTCCAAGCACTAGATAACTTTATGCAAAAAGTAAATGCGTTTGATTAATTTATTTCGGTTGATTTGTTTGCGAGCAACAGTGGTTACCGCGAGGGGCGTTTTGGAAACACCGATTTGCACAAACCATTGCATCTATTACATTTATAAGCATATTTTAATACAAAATTGTAAAAGATACTTAAAACCATACTCTTGAATTTAAACAAAAAATGCGAAAACCTGGACCAGCTTTCAAAAAAAAATCACCAAAATTCCTTATTTTTCCGGTCACGAGCTAGGTGGAACCCGGAATGTAATTTGTTAAAAAAAAAGTTTCTTTGAGAGTGTTTCTTATTCGGGCTTTAATTATCTTCATGCTGGCGAATTCAACATGGATTTTTTTTTCAGAATGCTGAATTTTTTCTGGCAAGTAATACTCATCACGAAAACACGCTATATTTTTTTTCGAAGAAGTCTTGAAAAACCTTCCAATTACATAGTTTTCTCGGTCGCAAAATCTCCGTGCCAAACCCTTCGAAAACACATAGCCACCTTTTAAGTAGCACTCTTTATATATACCGTAGCGGTAAAAAAAATTCGATCATTTCCAATAACCACTTAATGTTCGATCGCTTTAGATAATTTAAAACTTATATTAGAATAATATTGGGAGTACAACTTTGCAGTGACCGTTTTTTTTCAAAAGTTTAAGGCTTTATTATAAAAAAGTGGCTACATATTTTTTAATCAAAGTACTGCCTGTCGCTAGCTACGACCTCGGCCCATCTTTCAGGTAGCATTCGAATCCCGCGTCGATAAAAGTCTTGGTCCTTGGAGGCAATCCAGGAATCGACCCAATTGTTGACTTCTTCGTAAGTACCGAAGTGCTGGTCAGCCAAATCGTGTGCCATTGACCGGAACAAGTGATAGTCGGAAGGGGCAATGTCTGGAGAGTACGGCGGGTGGGATAAAACCTCCCATTTCAGCGTTTCCAAGTACTTTTTCACGACATTTGCAACATGGGGTCGGGCATTGTCATGCAGTATCACCTTGTCATGTCTTTCGTTGAATTGTGGCCGTTTCTCTTTGAGTGCCTTACTCAAGCGCATCAACTGACGTCGGTAGAGTTCCCCTGTGATGGTTTCGGATGGTTTGAGCAGCTCATAGTACACAACGCCCAGCTGGTCCCACCAGATACACAGCATCACTTTGGATCCGTGAATATTCGGTTTGGGCGTCGATGACGGAATATGACCAGGCAGTCCCCATGATTTTCGGCGTTTAGGATTATCGTAGTAAACCCACTTTTCATCTCCAGTCACAATCCGGTGCAAAAATCCCTTCCTTTGTTGTCTTTGGAGCAGTTCCCGCAAATGCTGAGAATTCGGCTCGTAGGTTGCCATGTTTGAGTGCCAATAACTGTATAATGCATACACGTATCCGTTAGCTTTTTTAAATTGTTTACATTGGCAGAGCCTCTAGTTTAAAATGCCACTTTTTTATTGAGCTAGGGCCACTACTTCGGCCGCAGTGGCTCTCTAAGTAAAACGGTCACTGCAATGTTCTACTCCTAATATAATTCATTTTATTTGTTATTTTTCGAAGATACTATATAGCGCTATAAAATGAATGATATTATTCTAATATAATTTTCTCGTTATTCAAAGTGATCGAAAGGTTCATAATTATCCGAAGCGATCGAAAACTTTTGACCGGTACTGTATATATATATATATATATATATATATATATATATATATATATATATATATTAGGGTGATTAAAAAAAATCTTTTTTTTCGCGGTACTCAACGGAAAATGTTACTACGTTATGAAAAATTCATTCATACAACATTTGAGAGGCCTAAACATTTTTTTAGGTAGTGCTCAAACTTAAGGTAGAGCTCAGACGACCTTTATTTTCTTTTTCCATTTTTCGTCAATTTTTTTCCCACCAATAGATATCATAATAATATAATTTTCTCAAAAATGTTGATTTTTTATTTGATCAGCTCGATTTTTCCGAAAATAATTTTGTTTCAATGCTGCCCACTCCAATCGTAATTTTTGTATCCTTTTGAAATTGATGCAAGGTTGAGAAATTCCTATTCCGGTTTCGCTCCAAATATTAGTTATTTTGTCGATAACGTTTTGTGTACTCTCTCGAACAGAAAATTCAAGAGTATTATGATGGTGAAAGAATAGATTGAATGCTTCTCTATTCGTGGGTAATTTTCGGTCCACAAATTCTTCGATTCCTGACCCAATCAGACAAATTTCGGCACTTTCACTATCGTCCAAACCCTTGATCATTTTTTACATTTTTATTTTTACGTATACTGTGACGTACCCCAATACAGCAACTACTGGAAACAGTCAAATGAATCGCGAAAAGAACTCACGGCCAGTCAGAGAGACAAAGGTGCAGTAGCATCAACAGCGCCGCGGTTTGTAACTCTCGAATCCGTATGACTTTGTTTACTTACTCAAAACAACATATTACTAAAAAAAACATGCATACTCGTTAGACGTTCAGTGATGTAAACACCGTGTTCTTGTTCATTAAGTGGTTGATATCATTTTCACAACCGAATTACATATATTGATTCTCAATCTGCAAATACAAATTGTTTATGGTAAAAACAAATATTTATTAAAAATTGTGTATTGTTACAAGAAAAAGTAAATCAAGACTTACATTGGATCACGCACTAACATTTTCTGCATTGAGATAAAAAATAATAATACTCCGATAATCATGAAAAAAACATGAAAAAGGCGTTTGAGCATTAACAAAAAAGTTGTTTACAACCCTCAAATTTTGCAAAACTTTCTTTTTCTTAACATACTTTAATTTTTCGTTGAGAAAAAAAAACGATTTTTATCGTTTTTATCCTATTTTTATCCTATTTTCTCCTATTGTACCCTATATATATATATATATATATATATATATATATATATATATATATATATATATATATATATATATATATATATAGGGTGAACCATTTAACGTGACTACCCCAAATATCTCCGTTACCTTTAGAGTGACGAAAAAACTGTCAGGTGGTAATTTAATTGATTTCGAAGCGCTGATACAGTGGTAAAGAATTCATTTTCGTCAAGGCCATAGTTTTTGCGGTTTCAAGGTCATCAATCGTTTTTTAGATGGGAAAATGTTTTTTTTTATTAAGACGTTGTAGCCGATATTCAGACGAATCCTATGATATCATAACCTAGAAATGATTTTTCACCAAAATATTTTTGTGAAAAATCGTTGTGCATAAAGTTCCTGCGCTTGTACAGAGTTTCTGCCGGTTTCACCATAAATTAGAATCATTTCCACTTTCTCTGCTTGATTGTACAATACCATTTTTGATACGGTCATTATACGTTACTTTGGATGGATACACTTGTCTACTGATTCTAATATTGGTAGATGATATAATAAACATTCTTCACTCTACCACAGTTTTACTACGTTACAATGCCAGTAATTACAAACATCAGAGACATCTCCGACTATTTACATTATTGTATCCGTTGAATAACCTGCGCCGCTATCACAACAGAAACTACTCGAAGGGCAAGAGAATCATTTATCCGACGTCTCCAAAAATGTGTCGAGGTTAATGACCATCACTTCGAACATTTGTTACACGAAATGTTCTGCACAAAAAATTCAATTACATTATTCGAATATTCTTATTGTCAATACCATCACGATTTTCTGTTTTTACACGTGTATTTTGGTGAAAAATCATTTCAAGGCCATGATATCATAGGTTGTTAGATTCGTCTGAATATCAGCTACAACGGTTCAATAAAAAAACATGTCTCCGTTTGAAAAACTATTGATGACCTTGAGAACGCAAAAACTATGACCTTGACGAAATGAATTTTTCACTACTGTATCAGCTCTCCGAAATCAAATTACCTCCGTCACCCTAAAGGGAACGGAGATATTTGGGGTGGTCACGTTAAATGGTCCATCCTGTATATACATATACACAGCTTATCTTATTCTATGATTTTTTTTAAGAAAAACAACAATTAAGTCCCAAACATTCGTTCAAAGTGGAAGAAGCATTAAAAAATACGTACTTGCATGAAAAAGGTCATGGGGTCAAGACGACTCAGTGTGCAGTCGAAAATACACACGCGCGCGCGCGCGTGCTCACACATATACATATGAGGTGAAAAAATAGTGATTTGATTGATAATACCAAAAAATCGGCTTACTACAGCAAACAAGGAAATGCAAAAGCGACATCTCGCGTGTATGATGGCGTACGGCCAAGATATGCCACCTACACCCCACGGGCCAAAAGTCCTACACAAACGACGAACCGAAGTCAACTTATTGGAAGACGTTGATCCGCTTCGGGATTGTAAGATATATGGATCCAGAATTTAGTGAAATGAATAGAATTTACCGAAAATGTATTGTCTGTCTTACAATCGATTTCATTGTTTGCTTGTTTGCTTGTTTGCATCCCGTTCGCACAGTGGTTCAAGGTATTCGCGAGAGAATGGAGTTTCTCAATGACATGGAGAACCTGGGTCAGGGCAAGAAGTATCGGCCGATAATACATCAGGAGATTGCACAGAAAATTCGCACAATTGAATCATTGGACAATTCTAAATCCGCCGAGATAAGCAAAGAGATAGAAGAATTCAAGTACAAATTGCCGCCACCTAAACCCTTTCCCATGGGAGAGCTTGATGATTCTTAAGACAAACACGATCGCTTAAAATACGAAGTGTCTAAATTCATCGAAAGGATAACAATACAAACTGAATTGTTTCAACACACTTTGATTGTGGAGAAAAATAAAATACGAATGTTGTACTACTGTGTTTGTTTTGCCCATCAGAATCGATATATTTCCCCTGTTTACTGCATTTATCATCGAGTTGATGGTACTGGATTGAGAAACGTTTCGGTACTCACAGCCGAGTTTGACTTCTTCTTTCTTTTCTTGCCAAATTTGCAACATCCACTTACCGGATTTAGGGGCAGAGGTGGCAACGAGGTCCGCGGGCTCAGGGCTTTTACAATTCAAATGTTTACATTTAGTATAGTATACTGGTAAAATTTCGAGCAAAGTTACAGAACTTTTAACGAAATATTACGACTCTAAAAATCGTCCCATTTTTACGACGCTTTATGGAGATGGCACGCTGGCCACATTTCTATCTAAAAAATTTATACACTAAATAACTCTAGATACTGAATATAAACTGCTCACGCGTGTAAATAAATCTAAAGATTCCGCAACGACAATAAAAACAGAGGTTCACCGATTCTTTAAAGAAAATATTCATGAAAAACTTGGAAAAATGTGACTAGCAGAAAAATGTTCGTAGCCGCGATGTTTCAGAGAAAATTAAAAAATGTCTAAATCTACTAAATCTGCACGGAATTTTTCATTCCAGTTTATCGTTGGGTATGATATTGATTGTGAGTTATTTTTATTAAGGCCTTAGGCCATAGTAACGAGTATAAAATCATGTGCGAATTTAACAATTTTTTTTGTATAAAAAAGTGATTCACTCATTGAATTAATTACACATCTATTTAGTATAAATATGGAGCTGTTAGAAAAAATATATTTTTTTTTCAATGTATACAATGGCCGACTACTCTAACCTTCTCGAAACAGCTTTTTTCCCATTGGCGTGACAAATAACTTCAACAATTTTCACTCGATTTACTTCAAATTTAAAAGTTATGTTCCTAATTGCATTTCGCAAAGAAGTACGTACGGAATTTCTGATTAATCGAGAACTTTTCATTTTATGAGCAGTTTATGAGCAGTTATAACAAAATTTTTCACTGAAAATTCCTTTCTTAAGTTCACAGCTTGATATTCATCCTCAACAGCTGTGTAATTTATTTTATGAGTGAATTACTTTTTCATACGAAAAAATATTGTTACATTCGGACATGATTTTATACCCGTTACTGTGGCCTATTGTACGTACAGCGTATGAAGGGGCAACATTAAAAAATTTGAAAGGACTGCTTACCTCGATCTGCTTACCTCGATAAAAAAAATGCACGGACGAAAATAAAAAATATCAGAGAATTGTTTGCATTTGTATTTTTATTAAATTGCATAAAAAACACGGGGAAGAGGGATGGAAGAAAAAAATTGAAACAAGTGGCTTTGAACCTTCAACAGCGCGAGTACGAGGCAAGTACGGAAGCACTCCGTCAAAGTTCACATGCAATGCGACAGCTTCAAAATCGTATGTATATGCTTATCACACTCGCTTGGATTTAGAAAATTTGTTTTTTTTAATTACGATTAGGGTCATATTTTTTTATTGTATTAATCGAATGTGGTAGGACGAACGCCTTTTCCTCGCCCCTTTGAAAATGTTTCGAACTCATAATAAACAACCGCGTAACGAACATGAAGGTGGGACAGAGATAGAGAGATAGAAAGAAGCATGGCCGACTAGTGCTGTCCAGAGATGAGCAACAATGTAATCGAATAAAATCTGAGACTGAATTTTATTAAGTATTCGGCGTCGAGATGCTACCATCTCTGAATCAGCTATTTCGTAGTAACGCGTGTTGTGTTAGGTTTGGACGTGTCGTCGCTGCTTTAAAATGCTCACGCATGCGCATTTCGATTTTCGACACGACATTTCGTGTCGAGTAAACTCACGTGAATAGTCTCGCATTTTTACCAGGTGAAAAGAACCGTAATAGGGTGAGTTGCTCACTTTTGTCATTTTCACCCAAACGGAGAACCGTAATAGCCCCCCAGGGTTATTGCAATTTGCACAGCGGAGTAGCTGTTTGTCTGACGAATTAATTAAATTGCATTTTCCGGGTTCGTGGGAAGCACTTCACTTGATGCAGTGGTATGTGAGGTTGCAATTTACACTCGCATGTTCCAGTCGCTGACATTTTCTACATAGTTTACACACTATAATCTCGGCTACCCGACCACATTTTAATGGAATTTATATTTACGACGGATATAAATTATGGCATTTTTAGGTGTTTTTTCGTGATTAGATGGGTAATTGCACTACGACTTAAATGTAGAAAAACCTTAAGGCACTACAGCTACACGAGATTTATTTATATAATGGATGACGGTTAAGAAAATTAGAATTGTCAGCTTATGTGACAGCCAATACCAACACAGACAGCTGATAACAGCGCATGCACAAAACACGTGTATATATGACGTGTATCTCACAAGGCTGCGAGCTACCGCAGCGCCGCTTATGCGGAACATTGTTTTAGGACATTTTACAGACACACTAGAATACGGAGTTGGGCTCCTTTCCCTATAGTCTCCTTGGTGGTGTCCAGGGACATGGAGGCTAGAGTAGGAGAAGTCCCATCTGTGCATTTCAAAGTGGCTACAAAAATGTGGTCAAACATTGATGGCGCCACTATCTTTAAGACCTCGAGAAGTAAGCTAAGTATCCATGTCGTGTAAGGGAAATGTAAGAGGATCGAATACGCATCCTAGCCGCCATGGCAAATACCGTAGAACCTTGCTTATCCGAGGCAATGTGGGAAGATGGTACCTCAGATAATACGGAAAACAGTAGCAATATAGAAAAACTATTCCACGCATAGGCATATCAGATTCTTCCGTTTCATCCGAGATTCTGCGCATTCGAGGATACACCACCTTAATCGAAGGTCGGATAAACGAGGTTCTACTGTACCAGTAAATACGATAAGATTCACACAATATTCAAACAATTTCCAGAATTGTTAAAATCAATTTTTAGAGACAAACCAGCCTTGATGTTGATAAGAGGACACAGATATTTTTTCTTCAAAACATTGAAACATGTTTTTATCATGAAAACATTGAAGCAAGCAATATCGCTTCCACTTTATATCGTTATTACGGTGTTTTTCTCAAATCGAAAAATAACTACAGGAAATTTTTTAAAATTTCTTGCCGCAATGGTTAACTGCAATTTCTCTCGTGTGATTTTCTTTTTATTTTCATTCAAATATGTTATCGTCAGAATAATCGCGTTACCGATTCGCTGATTACGATTTTTTATACAAACAGACCGCAAAGCATTGTTCTTTGACTAGGAATAATTTACCATTATATTGACCTGAGTTAAAAATGTATTCAAGAATAAAAAAATATTATTTTAGACGTTGTCCACCGTTTCTTTCCGTTTCTTTCGTATGATTATCTTTGAATTTTTATTTAATCCTAAAACTCGTGACTGGGGTTTGGTCACACCCCAATTTTTATGCAAAAAATGAGGTTTTTGCCTATTTTTGCCGTTTTTCAGTCTTCAAATGGATTGTTCACTAATGGAATTTTAATCAAAACAGATGGCTCGCTCACTATTTACTTTCTCGTGGAAATACGAAGAAATTGAGGTATGATAAAGTCCATTTATCCCCGTAGGACCGGCTTAATGACAAACAAAAGCACGGGGTGCATATACACCCCAGTCATGCGTTTGACGGTAAAAAAAGTCATGAGTCATTGGGTTAAATATCGTTATCGTAAGAATTATCGCGTTACCGTTCGTTGTATGCGAGTTTTTATATAAACAGAAATTTACCGTCGTATTTACCTAAGAAAATAAAAATTGATTCACGAAATAAAGCATCAGTATTATTTAAGACATTTTCTACCGTTTGGTGTACAATTAAACACTGTTGTAATAAAAATATTTTTCTATCACTACGCATCGCATTATTATTATTTTCGACCTTTTTCACCGTTAATTATGCAGTTAATGCATACTGTTCATTGGGCATATTGTTCATCATATTGTTTATTTTTCATATTATAAATATTCTTCTATCTTTACGCATTCACGGAGATCTCTTTGGTATACACCACGGTCTTACATACAGGTCTGGAAACGAAGCCAGATTTCAATGAAGTCGCGAGGCACCGTTATGAGCTTCACTTTTCATTCCGCTCGCCGTCACCGCCGTCGCTACTATCGGCGAGTACCTCCCACTCACGGTCTTCTGTGATCTCTCCCTTTGCCCCTTGTCTTGTCTTAGACCGTGCCCCGTGCCATTTATTACTCCATTTTTTTATGACAAAGTTCTCGATAACCTCTGTTTGCGTCAACGAGCATTTGTAGTTTGAAAAATATTCATAAAGCTGGCGAAGGTGGACCGTTGTTTCAGGGCTTTCTAAACTGACGAACCAATAAATGTATTTGTATATTCAACATTTCATGTGTTGCGTATTTTTTTACTTTCGTCATCGAAAGAAACTCGGAATAAAATTCGAATAAAAATCCATTTCACTCGAAAAAGGTAAGTATTTTTATTTATTTTTTAAATTTTTATATTGGTCTTCTTCCAGCCATACAGGATCTTCCCCTTTTTACAAGCCCCACTTCTATTCTCTTCCACAATCCCCCGTCCTTATTCCACAATTCTTTCTCATCTATCTCTATTCCCCCTTCGCTCCCCACGAAAAAGGTAATGTGCATTTCGGATCATCGAGAAGAGTGAGAGAGACGGACGGAAGCTGTTCTGCCTTGTCGCACACGTACACGCCGATAGCAATGCCACGTAGTGGCGAAAATTGGAAACAAATGTGGGTTCGTTAACGGTGCCTACCCCCACCACGGTCGTTTCCAGACCTGTATGTAAGACCGTGGTATACACCATTTTACATCTCTCTCGCACGCAGCCCACTTCTCAAGTATCATTCTGCCTCAGATACAGCTCACTCCTCATTATTTATTTGTTCCGTCCAGCCCCCTGTCGCCATCAGTCATACATGCATGGAGCCTAGATACCAGGAGGTTCAGCGAGGCCTTTCAACTCGTCCCCAAAACGAGAACAAGAAATGATGGCGCTGGGGTGCTCCGCAACCTATATGTATATAGATATACGCTAAACATGGGTGTGATCTAAGACAGGTCACAGATGATGTACCTAACCCTCATTAGTGTTAAGGGATAACACCACTCTAGGATTTTGGAAAGACGTTTTCTTTCCTAAAAATACTTTGGTGTCATAAAAACAATACGGAATTGGTCCTGTAGCAATTTTTTTAATTTAAAGGTTCAATTATCGCTTTGGCCGCAGCGCCTTGGAGCGCGCGCTGAGTTGCTCGTACAACTTTAAACGCGTTTTTCTCGAAACCACTTTTTTCGATCTCGGAAGACGGATTACTCGACCACCTTTGCATGCATCGATTTCGAGGTTGAAATTTTGACAGCAGCTTCACAATTATATTCTTTATGGGAGTACGTATCCGTTTTTTGATTAAATGTAAACTTCTTTTTATAAACAATTTACTGTGTTTGGCAAAAAATCGATTTATTTCCTTCAAAGTGCGCTATTTAAAAAAAAATTAAAAGCAAATTTCTAGGTAGTCTCATAGCTAATAATATATAATATCATTTTTTTGGTTTTTGTTTCAGGTCTTATATTTTACGATAAAACCGTTCTCCCAGGAAGCTATATGTAAAAAAAAACACGTTTTTCTAGATGGACTCTATTGCCGCCATTTTGAGTTTGAGTTTGAGATCTTTTCTCGCTTTTGCGTTTTTTTCCGAACCGTCATGAGGAAATTATGAATCGGCGGATATTTCGACGTTTGATGTCACGATCGGTCTGTCGTGAGGTTAGAAACTCATCCGATCACTTTCACCTCGTTGACCAATATATTACTATATATGTCGGTCGCGCTGCACCCCAGCGCCATCACTTCGGGACATTTTCGGGGACGCTTTTTTCAGCGCCTTTGCATTGCCGCTGAACCTCCTGGTATCTAGGCTCCATGGACGCCTTGATCAGAGATTAGTAGGGAGATGTACAACGCGGCCCTTTTCGGCGTGCCTCGTAAATGGCGCTAAATCGCGGCGGCGAGTTCGGGAGTATGATTTCGTGATCATCGCCTCTGTCGAGGTTGCAGATTCCCTTGTAGCCGCGCAAGTCCGTAATCACCGTTCAAGTCGGTATCGCAGTCAGCGTGAACACGAATGGGTAGCTCGGTGGGGGGAAAGTCTCTGCCCCTAGCAAATCGCGCTCGCTCGACAGGCGAACGGAGCGAGGTTTTCCGTCGGATCGAGCTCGACATATACCAGGTGTGTAAGTATGAAACCGGAATTTGCCCATAGGTGGCGCTAGATGTCGATGCAGTTACCGACACATCACGTCAGCGGTGTCTTGTTATTGTATTGATATCCGACAAAGATTTCCAACTCACAATAACACGAGTTTCATTCAGTAGCATTAGTTTATTAGAGATAAACATGTCGAGTTTTGTGCCAAGAAATTTGGCACGATTTGCCGACAGCACTACTTTTCTGTTTTCATCTGAAGAAAACCGCTGCCGAATCGCATCGAATGCTTGTGGAGGCATTTGGTGAGCATGCTCTCGGTAGAACACAGTGTTTCGAGTGGTTCAAACGGTTCAAAAGTGGCGATTTTGACGTGAGGAACGAAGAACGTGGAAGACCACCGAAAAAGTTTGAAGACGCTGACCTGCAAGCCTTGTTGGACGAAGACGACGCTCAAACACAACAACAACTGGCGGATGTACCTACGGTAATGATATGATACTTTGTATCATATCATTACAATAAACGTGTTTTTTCTGTACAAAAATTCCGGTTTCATACTTACACACCTGGTATGTGTAGCCGTACTGCGGATTGGAATATGCATTAAATGAATTTCAAAGTGAAAAACATGTATCGAGATCATTGTTTTCTCTCGGTTGCCCGTTTATGCCGAAAATGTGGGTTAAAAAATTAACAACGAACCGCGTTGAAAAATAAAACGCCGAAATGACCGTGGAAGGTTCCAAAATAAATCTTGAGCCTTTGCCGCGATTGTTTCGGCATTTTTTTCAACAGTAAACATTATGGATGAGGGTGTATCATAAATGTTTCCATATGTGCAATGAGCGTTGTGGCTAAATTGGCAGCGTAGCGGATTAACGATGCTTACGGTCCGAGTTCAATCCCCGGTGATTTAACATTTTTTTCATTTTATATTCAGAAAATTTCGAACTTACTCTCACTTTAGCTATTCTCGCCTGTTCAGGCATTATTTATGATATTTAATTCGCATATGCTTAATAAAAAAAAACAAGCCATTGCTACCGGGGATCGAACCCGCGTCCAGTGCAGCCGGATCGCACGTAAAAGTTACCCCCTCTTTAGTCTCTTACGCGCCCATCACCCAATCATGGTAGCGCGTGTCCGTGAGCGAGCGACGCTCGGATATCTTCGGAAAGAGCCGAGCACGGTTTAAGGTTCCCGACCGCGCCTTCGGCAGCTATACCAATCCATGGACGCTGAGCACGTTCATGTGCGGCCAAGCCGAAACGAAGGCTTCGAGGGAAAAAGCAATCTCATTGTCAGCACGACTCGCGCGTGACGTCACCCGACGGCACGCGCGAGGCTCTTAGATGATTTCAATGCTTGTTTAGTTCTTTTTCCTGTTGAATGAAAGGCTGCGGAGATATTCGGAGAAAAGTTATAGATAAAAAAAGAGAATTTCGTGAAAAAAACTTATTACATTTTATTATCCCTCATAATTCTGAGAAATAATGAATTTCCGAAATTTTTGCAAACATTATTTTCCTCAAGGGGTAACACCACTGTAACGGGCTGCCACAAAGGGTTTTAGACAAATAATACTTGGGGTAATTATTAAGCATATATTGAAGTATATTGCAAAAAAATGTATGGGAAAATATTACAAAATGGCGACACTGCAGCAAATTCTTCCGAGGCATGTTGAACTTAAGGTGCTCTGCGGCACGCAGTATAACTTGTGCCAATTTTAATCTGGCCAAATAATTTTTTTTAAATTAAATCTAGATGAGTGTTGCAAGTAAACCACGTAGGGGATTTTAGAAATATTGATTTTTGAGTAATTGACGAGTGTTTGACTAAAAATGTTCAATTTTTTAAAGACAGTTATTTTTTAATAAATATTGTTTTAATTAACTTATCGAAAATCCCCTACGTGTTTCAGTAGCTACACTCATGTAGACTTAATAAAAAAGAAAACTCTTTCTTTTAGATTAAAAATGGCACAGTTATACTGCGTGCCACAGAGCTTCGACATGCTTCGGAAGAATTGCTGCAGTGTCGCGATTTTGTAATATTTTCGGATGAAAAATTTATAGCAATATACTTAAATATATGCTCAATAAATACCGCAAGTATTATTTGTTTATCACATTTTCTCCCACCAACAAAAAATATCAAAAAATACGCTTCCTGTAAGGCCGTTACAGTGGTGATACCCCTTAAAGAATGCATATAATTTCCGAAATTTTTCCGTGATTGTAATAAAAATGATGAAATGTTCGGAAAAATTCGGAGAAACTCGGATGTTTGCGTAAAAACAATTGTCCGCAAAACTCCGAATTCTTCATATTTGTTCCAATTCATAGAAAAATTCGGGAAAAAATCGGAAAAATTTTCCGGAAAAAATCGGAGTTTTTTGGAAAAAAATTGCACTAGGGGCGCGGGATCGTTCCCCGCGCTTAGTGCTTCTTTTAAAATTATTATTACTATTAATTCTTATTTGATTAGTTATTTTTATTAGTTATCATTATTATTTTAATTGGTTATCTTTTAGTGTCGAAAAATTTATCGCGCACTCTGACCGCTTATTTTATTAGTTTATATATTAATTTAAATATAATAATAAATCTAAATTACAACTTATTTTACTTCTGAAATTTTTTTGCGCTTTACTCACAGCCATCCCTATGCCAAATAAATTGTAATTCATAAAAGTAAGCGGAAATATATTCGTATTATTATATTCATTCTCATATACTTTCAGCAAGCGATAAAGCATTATCATAGTGTATGCGGCCGCGAATTGTAAGTACCAGAAAGCGCACATATTTACAAGCGATGAGATGGTCCCGTTGGTAGCGTTCCTGGCTTCGGTCCGCAGGGGTGCGGGATCGGTCCCCGCGCTGAGTGCTTTTTTAAAAATTATTATTACTATTAATTCTTATTTGATTAGTTATTGAATGAATATAATAATACGAATATAAATATATTTCCGCTCATATACTTTCATCAAGCGATAAAGCATTATGATAATGCTTTATCGCTTGATGAAAGTATATGAGCGGAAATATATTTATAAATATATTTCCGTTTACTTTTATGAATTACAATTTATTTGGCATAGGGACGGGTGTGAGTAAAGCGAAATAATTTTTTAGAAGATAAATAAGTTGTAATTTAGATTTATTATTATATTTAAATTAACGTACAAACTAATAAAATAAGTGGTCAGAGTCCGCGAAAAAAATTTCGACACTAAAAGATAACTAATTAAAATAATGATGATAACTGGTGTGTGTCATGTGAGTGTGACTGTAGTCTGTGAGTTATTTCTCGACGAAACGCGACTTGCTCCGAGACTGGGAAGCGAACTCGGGACCGGCTGTATTGGGATAGGTTTTCCGCAGTTTCCCTATACCCATGGCAGAAATGTCATGGTGAATGCAATACAGAGGGGGAAGTCCGCTGCGGCCGCAAGGTGGGGATATAAACTGGAATATGGGTAATGTATCAAGGGGGAAGAACCCTGTACAGCTGGAAGTTAAAAAAAATAAAAAAAAGTGAATGATGATAACTAATAAAAATAACTAATCAAATAAGAATTAATAGTAATAATATAGGATTATAGAATAATAGGATCCCGCGCCCCTAGTGCAACTTTTTTTCCAAAAAACTCCGATTTCTTCCGAATTTTTCTATGAATTGGAACAAATATGAAGAATACGGAGTTTTGCGGGCAATTATTTTTACGCAAACATCCGAGTTTCTCCGAATGTCTCCGAATATTTCATCACTTTAATTACGATCACGGGAAAATCTCGGAAATTATATGAAGACTGTAAGGGGTAACACCACTGTAGCGGCCTTACAGGAAGCGTATTTTTTAATATTTTTTTTCCGGAAGAAAATGTGATAAACAAATAATACTTGCGGTATTTATTGAGCAGATACTTAGGTATATTGCTTGAAATTTTTATCCGAAAATATTACAAAATGGCGACACTGCAGCAATTCTTCCGAAGAATGTCGAACCTTTGTGGCATGCAGTACAACTATGCCAATTTTAATCTAAAAAAAATAATTTTGTTTTATTAAGTCTAAATAAACATTTTTAGTCAAATACTCGGCAATTACTCAAAAATCAATATTTCGAAAATCCCCTACGTAGTTCACTAGCTACACTCATCTGGATTTAATTTAAAACAAAATGATTTTGTCCAGATTAAAATTGACACAAGTTATACTACGTGCCGCAGAGCACCTTAAGTTCAACATGCCTCGGAAGAATTGGCTGCAGTGTCGCCATTTTGTAATATTTTCCCGTCCATTTTTTTGCAATATACTTCAATATATGCTTAATAATTACCCCAAGTATCATTTGTCTAAAACACTTCGTGGCAGGCCGTTACAGTGGTTACCCCTTAAGGAAAACAATGTTTGCAAAAATTTCGGAAATTCATTATTTCTCAGAATTATGAGGGATAAAAAAATGCAATAAGTTTTTTCTACGAAAATCTCATTTTTTTTTCATCTATAACTTTTCTCCGAATATCTCCGCAGCCTTTCACTCAATAGGAAGAAGAAAAAGTTCCGAAAACAATGAGAACAAGTTTGTTTTACGAAAATCTCATTTTTTTCATCTTCAAATTTTCTCTTAAATTTATCTTTAAAAATCTCATTTCTTTTCATCTTTAACTTCACTCCGAATATCTCCGCAGCCGTTCACTCAGGTCATAGGAAAAAGAGAAATTTCTGGGAAAAAAATGAGAAATCATGAATTTTCAGTGAAAAAAAATATGTTTTTGGGAAATAGACCAGAACTTGAATCGGTTTTAAATCATTTTTTCTCCGAAAATCTCAAATATGATTAAAATATGAGAAATGATGAAAAATTTGGAGAAAAATTTGCACCACGGGCCCCTGCGGGCCGAAGCCAGGAACGCTACCAACGGGACCATCTCATCGCTTGTAGAATATGTGCACTTTCTGGTACTAACGATTCGCGGCCGGATGGATGATTGGCTTGTTTTTGGGGATAATGCTTGATTCGCTTGATTTCGCTTGATGAAAGTATGAGAATTAATATAATAATACGAATATAAATATATTTCCGCTTACTTTTATGAATTATATTTTATTTGGCATAAGGACGGGTGTGAGTAATTTTATTATCATATTGAAATTAACGTATAAACTAAAAAAAATAATCAATCAGAGCGCGCGATACATTTTTTGTATACATTAATAACGCAGAAAATCAAGAGCTAAATAAGCATTGAAATCATCGAAAAGCCTCGCGCGTGCCGTCGGGTGACGTCACACGCGAGTCGTGCTCAGTATGCTTTTTCCCTCGAAGCCTTCGTTTCGGCTTGGCCGCACATGAACGTGCTCAGCGTCCATGGATTGGTGCAGCTGCCGAAGGCGCGGTCGGGAAACTTCGACCGTGCTCGCGGTCGGGAAACTTCGACCGTGCTCGCGGTCGGGAAACTTCGACCGTGCTCGGCTCTTTCCGAAGATGTCCAAGCGTCGCTCGCTCACGGACACGCGCTACCATGATTGGATGATGGGCGCGTAAGAGACTAGAGAGGGGGTAACTTTTACGCGCGATCTGGCTGCACTGATCCCCGGTAGCAATGTCTTGTTTTTTTTTATTAAGCATATACGAATTAAATATTATAAATAATGCCTGAACAGGCGAAAATAGCTAAAGCGAGAGTGAGTTCGACATTTTCTGAATATAAAATGAAGAAAAAAAATGTTGATTCACCGGGGATTGAACCCAGACCGTAAGCATCATTAATCCGCCACGCTGCCAATTCAGCCACAACACTCATTGCTGATAGAGAATCATTTATGATACACCCTTATCCATAATGTTTACTGTTGAAAAAAAAATGTCAAAACGATCGCGGCAAAGGCTCAAGATTTATTTTTGTACCTCCCACGGTCGTTACGGCGTTTTATTTTTCAACGCGGTTCGTCGTTAATTTTATTAACCCGCATTTTCGGCATAAACGGGCAACCGAGAGAAAACAATGATCTCGATACATGTTTTTCACATTGAAATTCATTTCATGCATATTCCAATCCTCAGTACGGCCACACATATATGTCGAGCTCGATCGGACGGAAAACCTCGCTCCGTTCGGCTGTCGAGCGAGCGCGATTTGCGAGGGGCAGAGACTTTTCCCCCACCGAGCTACCAATTCGTGTTCTTGCCGACTGCGATACCGACTTGAGCGGTGATCACGGACTCGCGCGGCTACAAGGGAATCTGCAACCTCGACAGAGGCGATGATCACGAAATCATACTCCCGAACTCGCCGCCGCGATTTAGCGCCGTTTACGAGGCACGCCGAAAAGGGGCGCGTTGTGCATCTCCCTGCTAATCTCTGCCTTGATGAAGGCTTCTTTGAATCTCAGAGGCGGCCTTGTTTCATTTGGCCGTATTCATAGTCCCTCCTTATCTCAAGGAATAAGGACGCCTTGATGAAGGCTTCCTTGAATCTCAGAGGCGTCCTTGTTTCATAGTCGCAACTCGACTCTCCCTTCCAGAAGGAAGACATATTTAGGGATATGTGATTGCTTATGGTGGTAAAACCGCTGAAAGAAGCGCCACTCGGCTATATTTGAAACTAATTCAAACCGCTTGGCTCTCGATTGTATAGCCTCGAGTGTATAACCTCAAAGTCCAAAATTAGAAATTGAGTTGCGACGAATACAATTATGGATGAAGGAAAGAATGTTCATTATACAGAGCGCGAAAGGCTGTTATTAGCTCAGCTAGTATCAGAAGAAAGCCTAATAGACTGCAAAAAAACGGGTGCTGTTGATTTAAAACAAAAAGCTGACGCGTGGGAACGCGTTACGAAGAAATTTATAAGCGAAGGGTGCACCCCACGTACCAGTAAACAATTGAGAAAGTGCTGGGACAATCTCAAACAAAAGTAAGTAATAACTATTTTGTTCCTATCTAATTGAATTAATGCATGATTTTTTCTCTATTTCAAAATGCACTTCCATTCTTATTGTTTTATAAAATTCGTGGTAAAGGCCTTACCACACATGACCTTTTGATCCAGTCCAAGCCAGTTAGAAAAGAATTGAAAATAGGGGGGGTTGTCACGAATATTTGGATCTATTCTAATTATTGTTTTATCAAAAATCATTTCAGAAAACGAAAGTTGACAACAATAATGAAGCATCAACGTTTTATGACTGGTGGGGGCCCTGCGCCCGTAGAACGTGTCGATCCAGTCATGGAGTTCATGGATGGAGCAACTGGAAATATCGACGTGGAAATCGATTGTCCATTTGACAGCACAGCAGCATTTGAAAGAGATTGTAAATATTTTAAAAAGTAAACATTTATTAGCATTCTTTTATTGTGCTAGAAAAAAACCATTAACTTTTCAGATGACACGGGGTTCATGAACGAAAGTTTAACTGTGCAGGACCAGGATGAAGATATTTCCAGCGAAATTATAGAATGTCATCCTGAAAACCGAAGTCACAGGCAAGTGTCTTCGCACCTAACGTCAGCGTCGAAAAAAAGGGACACGAGTCATGAAAACCTCAAGGTAAAAATAATTAATAAATATCAAATATATAAAGCGTATAAAGACAAAATAATAAATGAAAAATAAGACAAGTAATAAGAAACCAGCTGAATAATTTTGAATAATATCAGGAATATGAGTCCAAGTACGTGGATAGCAATTTCATTACTGCTAAAGTGAAGATTCTATCTTATTAACATTGCATGATTATTTTTATTTATTTTACCCGATCTGTACAAAATTACATATATACTTCACGATTTTATGCAATTGCTTTTCAGAATATTTCCGATGAAAAGGTACTGAGACTGATACGACTGCGAGAAGCAATTGAACAGCAGCGGGAGCTTCATGCAAAAAAAATGAAAATCGCCGAAGCAGAAGAGAAGATAGCAATACTGGAGCTTCTAAAACTAGAAGAAGAGCTCAAGTCAAGTTGATTGAAAAAAAATCGAACATAATTTTCTTTATATAGTTTTTTGTTATGAAATCAAAGTTATATGTCAATTATATTCAAGTCATGTTTCGTTATTAATAATAAATACAAACATATTTTGAGCAATGTATATTTATTCCATATATTTACATATATACAATTATTCGTGATTCACGTGAAATGTCTCAATATAAAAGCGTTCCTGTGTGCAAGTCCTACGCCATTTTGCTCAGGAATAAAATCATTTTCAAACGCGATCTCATTGAACTCCCCCTCAAAGAAGTCGTCCAGATTGTGTCGTATGCATAGGTTATGTAAAACAGCGGTTGCGCAAATGATTGCCACAGTTGTGCTTAATTTCGTTCTTAAGCCATACTGCAAACATGGAAATCGACGTTTCCACACTCCAAACAGTTGTTCAACGATAACTCGTGTTTTTTTATGGGCAGTATTATATCGCTCTTCGGCATCCGTTTCAGGCCTCAAAACAGGTGTCAATAGATAGCTGCGACATGCATATCCGCTATCACCAAGTAGAATTCCATCAAGTTGTCCTAGCTCAAAACGACAGCGCAGGCCACTGCGATCAAATATAACTGCATCGTGAGTTGAACCAGGGTGGCGAACTACTATATCCAGAATTTCTCGGTCAGGACTGGATACAACCTATAAAAAATTCTTCATTATCCAGCTTCCATCGAATAATTCAATGCACCATGTATTAATAAAAAGTCCATGTATTAAGTACGTATAAGCTATATTGCTCCAGCTAAAAATTGCATTTGATAGGAATTTCAGTATTCATGATTCAATAAAAATATGAAAAAATTCAACATTTGGCAAGCTATAATCAACAATTATTCATAATAATATCAAATTTCCATTGAATCATAAAATACGGAAATTTCGATCAAATACAATTCTTAGCTTGGACAATGTGACTCATACGTCCTTAATAAAAATACAGCATTCAAAGAATTACCTGCACATTCAGAGAAAACCAGCCTTTCCGATTTCGAAATGCTTCTCCATTATTTCCTCCAGGGTTCGCGATTCGTATATGGGTGCAATCAATGCATCCGATCACAGCCGGGAAGTTGGCCACCGCATAAAATTTGTTCTTGTAGCTTGAACGTACACGTTCGTTAGAAAAATGTATTTGTTGCTTCAAGTGCGATGCCAAAATTCTTGAAACTCGAGCCACAGTTCGTGATACAGATGGTTGACTATATCCTCGTAAATCTCCATTAACAATCTGCAACGAACGCACAACGCAAATAAATAAGAAGTCAGTAATGCGTTTTCATATCACATTAAACAAGAAACATATTTACAAACCTGAAAACTACTTGTTGCATAAAAACGCAAAGTTATTAAGAGCTGTATCAACGGAGACACAGGCAGCCCACGTTTATTTAATCTCCTTAATTGTGCATTTACCATCGGCAATAAAAGTTCGACCACAGCTCCTTTGCTGAACCGATATCTTATTCGAAAAGGCACATCGTCGTACTTTTCGATAGGATTCTCAAAGTCCCGAATGTACCTTCTGACGAGTCGCCATCGAAATATATTCTCAATTTCCTCAAAATCATCATCAAGCTCATTATCAGAATTGTTTAAAAAATCGTTGTTCATTATGCCGAGTAATTATATGCAACACTTCTGTACGAATTTTCACGCGGTTTTAATTATTTATTGAGGTTACGCCGTACACTGATACACTCCGATACGTTTTACGTGGTTTTAATTGCTTATTTTGATTACGTCGTGAATTGTGGTACACCTCGAAACTTTTTACGAGTTTCAACAGTTTTTTGTTTGTTTAAACTCCGTTCACTGCGATATGTTTCGAAACTTTTTACGTGCTTCACTTTTAACTGTTTTTGAGGTTAATCTGTAGACTGGTCTGTGATACACGCAAAAACTGCATAGAGGCCAAGCGCAAGCGCAAGCGCTAGTAACATGAAACGAAACAGCCAATCACAGCGCCGAAGGTTTCCTCAAGGAAGCTCGAGACCTGCCTTGAAATAAGGAGGCCAATAAGGCTCCTTATTCTGTCAAGGAAGGTCTATGAAACGCGAAATGAGGAACAAGGAAGCCTTGTTCCTCAAGGAAGGACTGTGAATACGGGTAATCTCAACTCGACTCTCCCTTCCAGAAGGAAGACATATTTAGGGATATGTGATTGCTTATGGTGGTAAAACCGCTGAAAGAAGCGCCACTCGGCTATATTTGAAACTAACTCAAACCGCTTGGCTCTCGATTGTATAGCCTCGATTGTATAACCTCAAAGTTCAAAATTAGAAATTGAGTTGCGACGAATATAATTATGGATGAAGGAAAGAATGTTCATTATACAGAGCGCGAAAGGCTGTTATTAGCTCACCTAGTAACAGAAGAAAGCCTAATAGACTGCAAAAAATGGGTGCTGTTGATTTAAAACAAAACGCTGACGCGTGGGAACGCGTTACGAAGAAATTTATAAGCGAAGGGTGCACCCTACGTACCAGTAAATCATTGAGAAAGTGCTGGGACAATCTCAAACAAAAGTAAGTAATAACTATTTTGTTCCTATCTAATTGAATTAATGCATAATTTTTTTCTCTATTTCAAAATGCACTTCCATTCTTATTGTTTTATAAAATTCGTGGTAAAGGCCTTACCACACATGGCCTTTTGAACCAGTCCAAGCCAGTTAGAAAAGAATTGAAAATAGGGGCGTTGTCACAAATATTTGGATCTATTCTAATTATTGTGTTATCAAAAATCATTTTAGAAAACGAAAGTTGACAACAATAATGAAGAATCAACGTCTTATGACTGGTGGGGGCCCTGCGCCCGTAGAACGTGTCGATCCAGTCATGGATTTCATGGATGGAGCAACTGGAAATATCGACGTGGAAAGCGATTGTCCATTTGACAGCACAGCAGCATTTGAAAGAGATTGTAAATATTTTAAAAAGTAAATATTTATTAGAATTCTTTTATTGTGCTACAAAAAAAACCATTATCTTAACTTTTTCAGATGACATGGGCTTCATAAACGAAAGTTTAACTGTGCAGGACCAGGATGAAGATATTTCCAGCGAAATTAAAGAATCTCATCCTGAAAACCGAAGTCACAGGCAAGTGTCTTCGCGCCTAACGTCAGCGTCGGAAAAAAAGGGTGATCGAGTCATGAAAACCTCAAGGTAAAAATAATTAATAAATATAAAATATATAAAACGTATAAAGACAAAATAATAAATGAAAAATAAGATAAGTAATAAGAAACCAGCTGAATAATTTTGAATAATATCAGGAATATGAGTCCAAATACATGGATAGCAATTTCATTACTGCTAAAGTGAAGATTCTATCTTATTAACATTGCATGATTATTTTTATTTATTTTACCCGATCTGTACAAAATTACATATATACTTCACAATTTTATGCAATTGCTTTTCAGAATATTTCCGATGAAAAGGTACTGAGACTGATACGACTGCGAGAAGCGATTGAACAGCAGCGAGAGCTTCATGCAAAAAAAAATGAAAATCGCCGAAGCAGAAGAGAAAATAGCAATACTGAAGCTTCTAAAGCTAGAAGAAGAGCTCAAGTCAAGTTGATTGAAAAAAAAAATCGAACATAATTTTCTTTATATAGTTTTTTGTTATGAAATCAAAGTTATATGTCAATTATATTCAAGTCATTTTTCATTATTAATAATAAATAGAAACATATTTTGAGCAATGTATATTTATTCCATATATTTACATATATACATTTATTAGTGATTCACGTGAAATGTTTCAATATAAAAGCGTTCCTGTATTCAAGTCCTACGCCATTTTGCTGAGGAATAACATCATTTTCAAACGCGATCTCATTGAACTCCCCCTCAAAGAAGTCGTCCAGATTGTGTCGTATGCATAGGTTATGCAAAACAGCGGTTGCGCAAATGATTGCCACAGTTGTGCTTAATTTCGTTCTTAAGCCATACTGCAAACATGGAAATCGACGTTTCCAGACTCCAAACAGTTGTTCAACGATAACTCGTGTTTTTTTATGGGCAGTATTATATCGCTCTTCGGCATCCGTTTCAGGCCTCAAAACAGGTGTCAATAGATAGCTGCGACATGCATATCCGCTATCACCAAGTAGAATTCCATCAAGTTGTCCTAGCTCAAAACGACAGCGCAGGCCACTGCGATCAAATATAACTGCATCGTGAGTTGAACCAGGGTGTCGAACTACTATATCCAGAATTTCTCGGTCAGGACTGGATACAACCTATAAAAAATACTTCATTATCCAGCTTCCATCGAATAATTCAATGCACCATGTATTAATAAAAAGTCTATGTATTAAGTACGTATAAGCTATATTGCTCCAACTAAAAATTGCATTTGATAGGAATTTCAGTACTTCATGATTCAACAAAAATCTGAAAAAATTCAACATTTGGCAAGCTATGATCAACAATTATTCATAATAATATCAAATTTTCATTGAATCATAAAATACGGAAATTTCGGTCAAATACAATTCTTAGCTAGGACAATGTGACTCATACGTCCTTAATAAAAATACAGCATTCAAAGAATTACCTGCACATTCAGAGAAAACCAGCCTTTCCGATTTCGAAATGCTTCTCCATTATTTCCTCCAGGGTTCGCGATTCGTATATGGGTGCAATCAATGCATCCGATTACAGCCGGGAAGTTGGCCACCACATTAAATTTCTTCTTGTAGCTTGAACGTACACGTTCGTTAGAAAAATGTATATGTTGCTTCAAGTGCGATGCCAAAATTCTTGAAACTCGAGCCACGGTTCGTGATACAGATGGTTGACTATATCCTCGTAAATCTCCATTAACAATCTGCAATGAACGCACAACGCAAATAAATAAGAAGTTAGTAATGCGTTTTCATATCACAATAAAGAAGAAACATATTTACAAACCTGAAAACTACTTGTTGCATAAAAACGCAAAGTTATCAAGAGCTGTATCAACGGAGA
The DNA here is from genome assembly GCA_964007375.1 of Ophion obscuratus. Taxonomy (NCBI): domain Eukaryota; kingdom Metazoa; phylum Arthropoda; class Insecta; order Hymenoptera; family Ichneumonidae; genus Ophion; species Ophion obscuratus. The sequence continues at coordinate 46,686,807 of OZ023314.1, forward strand.
CACAAGCAGCCCACGTTTATTTAATCTCCTTAATTGTGCATTTACCATCGGCAATAAAAGTTCGACCACAGCGCCTTTGCTGAACCGATATCTTATTCGAAAAGGCACATCGTCGTACTTTTCGATAGGATTCTCTAAGTCCCGAATGTACCTTCTGACGAGCCGCCATCGAAATCTATTCACAATTTCCTCAAAATCATCATCAAGCTCATTATCAGAATTGTTTAAAAAATCGTTGTTCATTATGCCGAGTAATTATATGCAACACTTCTGCACAAATTTTCACGCAGTTTTAATTATTTATTGAGGTTACGCCGTACAATGATACACTGCCATACGTTTTACGTGGTTTCAATTGCTTATTTTGATTATGTCGTGAATTGTGGTACGCCTCGAAACTTTTTACGAGTTCCAACAGTTTTTTTTTGTTTAAACTCCGTTCACTGCGATACGTTTTGAAACTTTTTACGTGCTTCACTTTTAACTGTTTTTGAGGTTAACCTGCTGACTGGTCTGTGATACAGGTAAAAACTGCATAGACGCCAAGCGCAAGCGCAAGCGCTAGTAACATGAAACGAAACAGCCAATCACAGCGCCGAAGGTTTCCTCAAGGAAGCTCGAGACCTGCCTTGAAATAAGGAGGCTAATAAGGCTCAGAGTCACGCATTTTTTAACGGAGTGCCCAGACCTGTATATACGACCGTGGTCCTCACGCACCTATCCTATTCGGTACCAGGCGCTGTTATCGCTTGCGGATATTTTTCGAACTACAAGATCTTTCACCACTTTCGCGATCCGCTTTTCGACGATTCCGCCATATGCGTTCGGGCTCCTTTACTCTAATCTCCATGGAGCACCCCTTTACTGATTCTGCCTAGTGGTAACAGTCGAAAAGAAGTCATTTCAGGATTTTTTTCTAAAAAGTTGTCATGATAAATCTCTACGAAAATTAGGTATTCATCCGAAAAATACTCTGTAATTCATTTGAGTTAAAGTATTTAATTATAATCGATTGACAGCCGATATCTGGGAAGCACCTTTCGAAAATGTCTTTTGCGGTGAGCAATGCCCTTCTGAACCAACTTATCTAATATAAAAGAATTAAACAGATTTCGTTAGTATATTACTTTATCCTATGATTAATCGAAGGAATTTTCGAAATATGTTTAAAGATATGGCGGGTGTTCAAAGTGAGTTGCGAAAAAATGTTGGCATTTTTCGTTCATCAAATCGAAAGTATACATAGGAAAAAAAATCCACCGATCAAATACTATATTTTTACATCTAAAAAGACCCTAAATTTTCAGAAAGAGCGATGCAGTAGCTTTTGTAATATTTTACTCACCGACTTTGAAAACACGTTTTCGAGAGAAAAAAAGCGTTTTAAGTTTCAAACGATGCTCCGAGTGTTCCGACGGGCGTCAACAGAACAACTTATAAATCTGTCAATTTTGGTCTGATCACCTTGACATTTTCAGAGAACATTCATAAGATAATATACAGAAAAATATATTGGTCTTGAAAAACGAAATTATTTGACTTTACAACGAGGCATAACCCCTTAATGATTATGTGTCAATCAAGGGTCGCAACGGTCGCAACGAAATCGGATGCAAAATGCATGTGTGATGGGCGCATGCGGAATGGAGAACTGTGATTGGTCGCCGGACGCTACATCGGCGTAGTAAATGCTGCAAGGCAATTAATTATACATAATGTCGTGTTCTGTTACGATCAGGCTTCAGTTGCGATGTTTATGTACTCATTTTTATCCACCTTGGTCATCATTCGACGATCACCAAACGATCACCTTATGCTGGGAGGGGAAGCAATTTCAAATAGTTTTAGCGGGGCTCGCGCTACTTTTGCGGCGGGCGTGCGACGCAGTTCCGAAGAGCTCCGTCATATGAACGCATGTAACGCATACACATACAGTTACGGATTGACGCTTTCCGGTTACAATCCGTTCGGAGCATCGCGATCTTATACTTTTTGACATTAATCCTCAAACGACCCCGATGTAAATAAAATTGGTCAAATATATTTGATTGAAGATGTTAAATGGTTGGAACGGCATTGTCTACGTTCTCGCCCCGTTATTATTTATAATCGGACTCGTTCGTAAATGTCGCGGACGCACTTGGGGAACATGCTCGGACACGAGCAATCTGCAGGGACGCGTTTATCTCGTGACCGGTGCGAATTCCGGCATCGGGAAGGAGGTCGTGCGCGAACTCGTCAAACGAAACGCACGCGTTATAATGGCGTGCAGAAACATCAGCAGCGCGAGGAACGTCGTCGCGGAAATTCGTAGGAAAACAACAACCGGCGAAATGGTGAGCCGCGCATTCCAATGTCAGAAAGTTCAGATGAATTTCACTGACCCCGAACTCGCCAGTATATCGAGTTGCGTTGCTTTGTCCAAGCCTGTACGCAAAATTTGGGATTGCTCCGCTAACCGGTTCAAGAATTATAACGCTTTTTATTTTCTGCAATTTGGCCTGCATTCTTATGGGAACGCTTTGCTCTTAGGTATGAGGGTGAAAAGCCTAATGAAAAAAAAGAAAAGTCATTGCTTTTTTATAAGTATCAGAAGCTTGTAAAATTTAAAATCGATTGGTGCAGAGATTTTTTACATATTGTGGTCACCGATTTTGAAAAAGTTTTTGAGATAGTATGTTTTGCGAATCTGTCAAAAATGAAAAATCCATGTTCTTTTAAACTGCAACTATTTGTCAGCCCTTAATCATTTGTTATTAACAAATGCATAAACATATAAAATAAAAAATTCGCTCATACGATGGAAAAGGTTATAAACTATACCCTGTCCGAATTTGAAGTGAATCGGTCTAATATATATTGAGATATGACTTAACTGTATCATAAAAAATACTTTCGTAAAAACGCAAACCACCGCAAAAATGGTCATAACTCGAAATTGAAGTTAAGACCCGAGACGATAAAACTATGTATTAAAAAGAAGTATTCTTGAAATTCCAAGCTTATGCAGAGCTCTGGAGGAAACTAGCATTGTATTTGTGTTTCAGATTCCGATGGAACTGGATCTGGCGCAGTTGGATTCCATTCGAAAATTTGTGGAACTGGTACTTCAGGAGTTCCCGAAGATTCACGCCCTCATAAACAACGCGGGTGTCTACGTACCTATGAAAGATCAGGCTGTAACCAGTGACGGCTTTGAAATTCATTTCGGCGTCAATCATCTGGGCCACTTCCTCCTCACGAAATTGCTTCTCGATCGCCTACGCGAATCGGCACCCAGCAGGTACGGAATCGATGGACGGTTCATCTCTCGACCAGTCATTTCAGTTATTTTCGCTTCTATCGGCGGAAGAAAAGTATCCCTCTAATGTTCTTTGTGCTTTACAAATATCTTGTAGAATCATCGTGGTCACCTCGAAGCTTTTGGAATCCGGCACAATCGACTTTGACAATTTAAACGGAGAATTGAGACTGCCCGCCAAAGGACGAATGAATCCTTGCTACTGCAATTCCAAATTGGCAAATGCTTACTTTGCCATGGAATTAGCGAGAAGGACCCAAAATTCGGGCGTCAACGTGTACATGGTTTGTCCCGGATTCACTTACACGGGACTCTTCAGATACGTCAAAAGGAGCTGGTTCCATTACGTCATATTTTCCCCGGTAGCCCTTCTCTTTCTGCGTACCGCTTGTCAGGTAATTATTGTGAAAACCGTGACAAATCGGTATCCTTCCATCGGTATGTTCCATCGAACAGTTACTTTATTTCGTGACGATTGTCTTTTTTTTTCTCTTCCCCAGGGAGCTCAAACGCTACTGCACTGTGCAACAGATTCGTCATTATCCGAAGAAAGTGGTTTGCTCTATCGCGACTGCAAAGTTTACAAATCCAAGAAAGAATTAAGTCCTGAGATCGGTCTCGGACTGTGGGAAACCAGTGCCAAACTCGTCGGTCTTGACGAGGACCTCAATCGCAAAAAACAAGATTCTACGAATGACCATCAGCCCTGAGGAATAATATTCCTCTCAACATCGAAGATCAAAGTAATTCCAAAAAGGAAAAGTCGTTTTTACACTTTTCTCCAGAATTTGCAGCGTCACCCACGACTAGTCTTTGAATAACATTTTGGTTTGCCAAAATTATTCTAAATTTCTGGACAGCGCAACTAATGAAAACCATTTACGTTTTTGCCCGACCTCCAAGGCGATGGCGACTTTCTTTTATGACCGAATGTTATACTAAAAACAAAACGTACAAATAGAACTAGCTCCAAGTATCAATGTCTGTAATATGTTCGTTACATTGAACGTCTTTCCCAAGCTCCTACACATAGAGATATACTTGTTTTTTCTCGAGTCGTTAGGAACGAATTCGCTGGACTTTGGACCGAATGAGAATGAGAGAACGTAGACGATATGCAGTTTTTGTAAATTATTATTGATCGCTCGTTGATAATTGTTACAATGGAATATTTTGATAATCCCGACATAGGTAAACCTATACACGTAAATCACATTTTTATTCACAGGGGGGGGGGGGGTGGAGTTGAGAATACACCGCTGTCAAAGTATTGTTGCAGGATAGGATTCATTTATGACTTATTACTTATTCAATTATATAGGCACGGTACGAGAAAAAATATATATGTGTGTGTGTGTGTGTGTGTATATGCATGTACATGTGTATATGTGTCAAGTACTGTGAGCTGCGTTGTTTATTATTATTCCCCCAAAAAAACATTTACAATGACCATCCGAGAAAAATAAAACAAAAATAAAAATTCGCGCGTTTGAATTCGGATATACCTTTGGTCTCCAGGACTGTTTTTTTCTTTTTTTGTATACATTACTTATGACAATAACGCCACGAGCCCTATGTAGTGTCATGATTTACTAATGAATCCGATATGCTCTCGTTCCTCTGTTTCCCGCAGAAATTTTCGCTACGCACCGAGCGCTTACGTTCGTCCAAAGTTCACGAGTATCGAAGGTAAGGAGCGTGTGATGTGCGCTCATACCGTTAAAAAATATTACATTCGAGGTTTCATCACTTTGAAGCTAGACTTTTTACTGGCCAATGCTTCGGTTCTTGCGAACACGTTTTCGGAACTTCGCCGTATGGAATCAATATATTCGGTCGATGCGCGAAATTCACACGCGACCTCGTGATCTTTGTTCCGTGCGTGGGAAACGAATTTCGTCGATTCTTTACTGTCGTCGAGCTGCGTGAACAAACAACGGGCGAACGAAGAGCTAGATTAGCGGGGATCATCGCATGCGCATATATTCAATTCGCGAATAATTCAAGTAACTTCGTGAAAGAGGAAAAGCCACGACTTTAATTATTCCTTACCAACTGGCTGTACTCCGAAGGTTCCTCCGAACTCACGCTCGATCCAGCTCCGCAAATGCCATCGAGTTCGTCGTGAACAACTTTCTCGTCCAATCTAAAAAAGAATGTTCATTCTCTGTAGAAAAATGTCGATAGCGATTGAGGGGAGAATATCAGATTTAAATTCCAAAAAATTGTAGAGTTCTTTTAAACTGGCTTTTTTCACGTTTCGTCAATCATGGGAGGCTCGTGCTTATAGCGTTTCTTCGTGAATTAAAATATTGATCAGTTTACACTTTCGATCCAAGTATCATAAATATTATTTAACTGTTTTTACGAATGCCCTTTCGGACAAAATGGTATTTCAAGATGACTGTATCTTTCTATCGACCTCTGTTTCTCCGTCAACTCACTTTCCGTCGGATTCGTACCCTCGAAGGGTCAGAGCGGCCATACGGGAGGGGCGATTTTCCGGGTAGCTCGAAGCCCCGCAAACGGCGATAGGCAATGTCTCGTTACAAGTGGGCTTGTCATCCAGCGACCGGCACGAGTTCGACAACGTATCCTCGCTATTGTTCATCTTCGACAATAAATAACATTCTTTTTGTCCGGTAATTTCCGTAAGTGTCTCCTGACTCTTGTCTCTGTCATAGGGTACGCAGGCATTGGCCGTGCTTTCGCTCGACGACAGGCTCTTGCCGTCCGCTTCGTCGTTGATAAGCGTAGAATGAATTTTTACTCCATCGATCGAGTCGTCCTCGTGCAAGAAACACTCGCCGTTCATCGAGCTGTCCATTTTACCATTGCTGCCGGGGCTACTTTCCTCAAAGTCGTTCTGACTGCCGCTCAGCGCCATTTCGCAGCTGCTTATCGAGTTGGAGCTACGTTGCTTCGTACTCCCGGAATCCTCGGTCGCGTCCGCGGAGGCCTTCTTCTTGGAGACCGACACCGGCGTAAGTATCTCAATGTCTCTCTCGATATCGCGTATACTCGTTATCTTGGCGTATCTCTCGCGCGACAACAAGGGTGTCGCGCTGTTCTCAAATACCGTATCGTCGAGGGTCTCGTCGCTGCTGGTTATCTCACGCGGCAACGAGAGATGCTGCGCGTCGATCGCGCTCTCCTCCGATTTACAGATGCGCTTCGATCGTTTGGTAAGTACGAGCGAGTGAGGGGGCTTGTCCAAGCCCTGATCCAGCGACGAGCCTAGACCCGATTTCACACTCTTCAGCTGACTCATCGATCGTGGCGTTCGCGGACACTTCTCGGACGTGACCTTCTGAATCGGCGGTGTCAACGGGGCGTTGTGCTTTCCGTTGCCCATATCGGTGTCGAGTGACGAGCCGGAAAATGTACGCTTCGAACTATCCAGACTGCGGAAAATCATTTTAAATCTCAATCCCTCGCGCAAATATTCGATCGACGAGAATAAAGTGAACCAAATTTGGATCTATGTACGGTGTGGATCGTTCGGAGGAAAAATCACCAGGTAGACTCTGTTCGAAAGTAATGTAGCAATTACATTACTTACGGTTGATTCGGCTTTATATTGATCATAAGCGAAGTTAGATTGGGCAGGGTTGCACGTAAATCAGCGGTGGGTAGACCACAGTACCATCGCAGCTGAGCGATGTTCTTGTTCAACAGGTACACCGCGTAGTGAAATTGCAGGTTGCCCTTCGTTCTCGCGAACAGAGGAAACCTAACGGTAAGCTCCGTGTTAGATCGGTCCCCTCGGCGCTTCGAAAATTCCGATACTTTGTTTGACAAATGTAAAAAAGAAAAAAGGAGAACAAAAAATGAGGCGAAGATGAGGACGCTTACTGTCTGTCATTATCGGGAAGACTGTCGGTAATGTGATCGACGACACGGCTGCGCGAACCGTAGTGTAAAATAGAATATCTCGTTGGTACACTGAGAAAATTAGCGATCATTTGGGTCGTATGCGCGACGAAACCCAGCGCAACTGCGACCTGCGTGTCGTTCGATGATTCCAACTCCTCGCTGTCCGGCAAATGTACATTGTTTATCATGTATTTTTTCTCGTTTTTCGGATTAATTGGATATATCAGACCCAGCTCCGAGATCAATTGACGACGTCGATGGGCCAGCTTCGACGTTGTTTGCATGTAAACTTCCCTCGTTTCCATGTGGCTCTGACGCCACTCGCGTAACCTCTCGATATCCTTGTTCAACTCGCGATACCTCTCCATGAGTTCGGAACCTGATCATCGGATTAATTTATCATCATACACGTATGCATCGTACATATAGTTATGCAGGCTACGTCGCAAACATATCCACTCTTTCTCATTTCAATATTGTCGGACTTTTCTCCCATTTCCTTACACGCAATGTTTAATCTTCCCGTTCGACCAATTGAATGACTCAACAAATAATTAACATACGGCAAACCCGGTCAATAATTTTTAAAGCTTGACTCTCATAGTTTCGAACCATTTTTTTTAACCTCGATGTCACCATTTTTACAGAAACTAGAGCAAACTTTCAATTTTTTCCAGTGTGTTCCAATAGAAAATTAAAAAAAAGGTATGAAGCGCTAATTTGTGTGAAAATGACTTTGAGATTCAACAAAACGGATTTCAAAGCTGTTAGGGTGTGCTTTGAGAACCCTTAGCCGGATTTGACAAATTATGATTAGTTGTTTAGTTCTTTGAGTTAGAACGTAAAGGGGGAATTTTCCATGTGAATTAAATGGAGGAAAAATGATCTAGCGCTACCACTTAGAGTAGAGTTAGAGAAATTAATTTCTGTACTTTTCTACGACACCTCCTACTATATATACACTAGTGGAATTCATTCTGGACACTCTTAATAGAAATTAGCTTTTCTTTATATTTACACAGAAAATGTATGTTCTGCCACGCCGAAATGATACTGTAATGTTTTTATTTTAATCTATAATGTTTCTACTTAATATTTGCCTATTTTCATAAGAATATAAAGTATAAATGATTATAACCGAAAAATGAACAATGCGAGATTGTAAAAAAAATAAAAAAAGAATTTTTGCTTTCAGACGGATTCTCAAGATATAACATTTAAAGAATATCGTCTGAAAATGTTATGTCAATCCGTTTAAAAGATATCCACGTATGAACCTGACCTAAAACTTTTTACGCGTTTTCCCAAAAATAATTTTTCAAAATCGGCGACCACGATATCTCAAAAATCAATAAACCGATCAACTTTCAATTTTACAAGATCCTTTTACATATCAAAAAGCTGGGCTTGAACGAAGGATTTTTTTAATGCAGTTTGTTTTATATCAACGAAAATAGAGCGTTTTTCAACCGTAAGGGGCCGTCCATATATTACGTCATCGATTTAGGCTGATTTTCAACCCCCCCCCCCCCCCCCAAAATCATCCTATCCTTCCTATCGTCATAATCCAATTATCGTTACCGTCATCCAACGATCAGACCCCCTATTTTAAAATGACGTAATTTATGGACCGCCCCTAAATAGATACTTTTACTTTGCACTGTGGCCATTTTTTCGAAAACGAATATTTTATTAAATCCTTCGTCCAAGCACTGGATAATTTCAAGCAAAAATTAATTGCGTTTGATTTTTAAATTGCAGATGATTCGTTTCCGAGCAGCAGTGGTCATCGCGAAGAACGTGTTTCAAACATCGGTCTGCACAAACCAACCACTTCAACTACCACATTTATAAATATTTTTCAATACAAAAATAAAAAAAATACTCAAAACCATACTCGTGAATGTAAAAGAAAAATAAAATTCAACCGGTTTCCCAGAAACAAAAACACGAAAGTTCCTTCTTTTTCCGGCCACGAGCTCGAAGGAACACTTTAATGCAACCATAAACAATTACTCCCGAAATTTGCGGAAAAGATGAAAATTACTTGTCGATTCTGCGTAAAGAAAAATGGTATCGATAATTTCGAACGAGAAAATATTGAGAATATTTGAAGAATCTTGGAGAAAAAAATATTGACCCACGTTTCTAGAAAAAGATAGGTCTATTGTGCATTAAAAAAAAGCCATTGGTGTACCGTGATCCTGATTTTCCTCCATGATGCTCATATGTAATTGATTCAACGTTCTCAATTCTCCCATTTTCCGGACTCTCTCTTGTTCCAACAATTTTGTTCGAAATTTCGCGACCTCGAGCTCCTTCCGTATCCTTAATATCTCAGCCTTCTTCTCTCTGCTAATTTTCTTGGGTTGCAACAATCTGTTGAGCGAGGTTTGTTTGTACTTGGGTGACTGTACCTCGTCACCCGAGGCTATTCGCTCGCGCAACGTTTGTACAGATTCGGTTTGTTGTTTCAGGGCTTGCATCTTGCTTCGGAGACTCGTGAGTTTGACGACCGTATAACTATCTCGTATCTCGGTCGATGAAACGGACATTCGAAGATATCGCCTCGTGTCCGGACAACTGAGGAGGCAGTACGGTGGGGCGAAGTAACCGCCGTGCAGATGAAATATCAAGGAATTGTCGCGCAATATGGTATCGAGATTCTGCGGCAATTTGGGTCCCATGTAAGCCAGTCCGGTGAACGATATTCCCCATGCGAACACCATTGCATCCGCGGCGAAATCCTTCAAACTTGTTCTTCTCCATAATCGTACCACAATTTCTGTTTGGAAAATCGAAGATCGACGTTATCGTATCTTATCTAAATGAAATGTGGACTACAGACGAAGAGTATGGACACAGTTTTCTCAGTTTTTCCGACCGGACATAGTAGCCAGAACATTTCTAGAATAAACGAATCTTTCTCAAACTATAATCGATTTAATCTTCTTGGAATCGGACTTTTTGCTTTCAGAATTGTTGCTTCGTCCAAAACTGTACAACTTCATAAAAAGTTGATTAATTTTGGGGAAAAAAAACGAAAAATAAATATTTAATTCATATTGAAAGTGAATGGCGGACCTTTCGAGTCTCTCTTGGAAGAAATTTCTATTTTCATTGCGAAAAAATGACCCGCGAGTTCGTTAAGCTAGGAAAATCGCAACAAAAAAAATCATATCCAGTCATCTCCTGAGTTAAAAAAACAAGGCGAGAATAAGAAAATTAGCTTTACGCAGCCTGTTCTTTTATGTTTTAAATACTACCTCAGCATTCCTTGATGTCTTTTTTCGCGGAGAGCGGTACTGTTTGGTCCCCATAAAAAATTTATAAATAACTATTCATCGCGATAAAAATTCGCTACTGAACCCAAAAAAACTAATACTTCCAGGCACGATAAAAAATCCCGTTCGATTTCCTATTCCAACGACAATTCCAGCCGTGAGAACAAGACTAAAAAAAAACCCGTGAAACCTTAATGGGGGTCGCATCTTCATCTAGGTCTTGAGCTAAGTTTCATCAGTATTTGGATCACTACCCAGCGATTCGAATAATAGACGAAAAAAGGCAGTGGCGTTTACCGCTGGTGGCGGACAAGCCCGTAGCGTGAATAGTAGGCACTTCTAGAGCAGCCCATCTTGCGTTAACATTGTCCATGAGTTCGCTGGTAAAAAAAGGCGAAGACATACTGGATCTATGAAGTGTATAGTAGAGCCAGCAAGTCTCGTGATTCTTATCCATTTCCAAATTGTATCCGATGATTTGGACGAGACTTCTCAATCGCAGCTGAAATTTGCAGCACATTATCCATTAAAGTGTTTCTGTAATTCTGGACTACACTGCCTAAAGCAGATTCTCTCGAATGAGGCGTAATCGAGGACCAAATAAACGCCTCTGGAAGATCATAACGGAAAGTTGACATTGAGAGTGTTAACAATCATACCTGCTGCGTGGCTAGAGGAAGCCACGTCTTGTAGCGCGGCGCGACTCGAGGCTGCAGCGTCAGATCCAAGTCTCTGACAAGGCATTGCGAAGTTTTCGCATCCATAACTTATTGTGGTCATGGCATAATGAAGTTTCGTCAATTACGAAGAATTCCTCATCCTTGGATATATATCGAATAATTTTAGTCTCCCGTCATCAACGTAATTGGGATTCACTGAGTAGCCGTTTTCGACAATATTCGCAGGTTATACGAGTGACGTTCCGGTTCCTTTTGGTAATCGATCGCCAATGAAATGATAAAATTTCAACGAAGGAAACACATACGCTTATGTATACATGAATACATTTATACATACATACACGTCGCAGATATTATAAAGCGCGATTGCTTGATCTTCTAAAAATCATATATCGCTGTGTTTATTCGGTAACTCGAGTATCGTCAAACGTAGCCTCCAGTCACATGCAGCTGAGACATTGGGCGATGAAAATAATCTCGACTGTAATTGACAGATCGCAGAAGCAGTTGTACGATTACGAAGGAAATAGAATGTTGGTGCCATCTCCAGTTACGTTGATAACTGGCCTAGGTCAGCTAGATTTCTGCACGCCGACTATGTCGTATTTTGTCAACCTGCGCATGTGTGCACACCACGGTCTTACCACGGTCGTACATACAGGTCTTGAAACGTCGCGTATTTCCTACAGCGTGGTTTGGCTCGCTTGTTTTCCTCGTTTTTAGTACCGGGGCGCGGCGCTGTGATCTAGGGATGGACAAAGGTGGGGATGGAAATGCGACGACCGTGCGTATGACGCACAAGCCAGAGATTAGCAGGGAGATGCACAACGCGCCCCTTTTCGGCGTGCCTCGTAAATGGCGCTAAATCGCGGCGGCGAGTTCGTGAGTATGATTTCGTGATCATCGCCTCTGTCGAGGTTGCAGATTCCCTTGTAGCCGCGCGAGTCCGTGATCACCGCTCAAGTCGGTATCGCAGTCAGCAAGAACACGAATTGGTAGCTCGGTGGGGGAAAAGTCTCTGCCCCTCGCAAATCGCGCTCGCTCGACAGCCGAAGGAGCGAGGTTTTCCGTCCGATCGAGCTCGACATATATGTGTGGCCGTACTGAGGATTGGAATATGCATTAAATGAATTTCAATGTGAAAAACATGTATCGAGATCATTTTTTTCTCTCGGTTGCCCGTTGATGCCGAAAATGCGGGTTAATAAAATTAACGACGAACCGCGTTGAAAAATAAAACGCCGTAACGACCGTGGGAGGTACAAAAACAAATCTTGAGCCTTTGCCGCGATCGTTTCGACATTTTTTTTTCAACAGTAAACATTATGGATAAGGGTGTATCATAAATGATTCTCTATCAGCAATGAGTGTTGTGGCTGAATTGGTAGCGTGGCGGATTAACGATGCGTACGGTCCGGGTTCAATCCCCGGTGAATCAATATTTTTTTTCTTCATTTTATATTCAGAAAATGTCGAACTCACTCTCGCTTTAGCTATTCTCGCCTGTTCAGGCATTATTTATAATATTTAATTCGTATATGCTTAATAAAAAAAAACAAGACGTTGCTACCGGGGATCAGTGCAGCCAGATCGCGCGTAAAAGTTACCCCCTCTCTAGTCTCTTACGCGCCCATCATCCAATCATGGTAGCGCGTGTCCGTGAGCGAGCGACGCATGGAGACTAGAGTACAGGAGCCCGAACGCTGTACTGTGGACGCGGGCTATGGAATCAGCGAAAATGTTTACGGAAATATCCGCTGGCGCTGCTGTACTCAAGATCGGATACGACAGAGATAGAATGAGAAAAGAGAGAGCGATAGAAGAGAATATTCAAAGCGCAGTTATGCACGCAAGACAGATGGAAAAAATAATAAATTTATTCGTTCGTCGATTAATTCTGTCATCGTGCATTTGTTAATTAAATTATATACATAGGCAATTATTATATACCCCATTGAGCGGAACTCGCTCCAAACCCCATTTAACGCAACTCACCCCCAAGGACGCACGCGAACGAACACCCATCGTATGCTTGGGCATTACTTGGATGGGTGACCGCTTACGTATGAAAATTTGTGTTCTATATAAACATGCATGAATATGGAAAAAAATATAACGAGATGAGTACAATAGCGTTACTCGAAATGAATGAATGAATTAATTAATTAATGAGCTGTTCTTTTATTCCGAGGAAAAACACGCGTGGTCATAACAGAAAAGATTATCGATGCACTATGCACTCCACAACACTGATCTTTACTGCAATTAAAAAATCCTTATTAGAATTTCGCATTCACAGACGAACAGCCAAGAATGATATATAAATATTATAACCAAGAATTCTCCAGTTCATATATACGCTCATTTCATAGCGTCACCGATGCCATACTTCACATCCTCCCCTGTCGGCACTAGCGCTTGATGTGGCTGAATTTCGAACCAAAACTTTTCGTCACTTTCAGGGCCCACGTTTGGGGTGCTTTTAGCATACGCGTTCGGGCTCCTTACCTCTAGTCTCCATGGAGCGACGCTTGGACATCTTCGGAAAGAGCCTAGCACGGTCGAAGTTTCCCGACCGCGAGCACGGTCGAAGTTTCCCGACCGCGAGCACGGTCGAAGTTTCCCGACCGCGAGCACGGTCGAAGTTTCCCGACCGCGCCTTCGGCAGCTGCACCAATCCATGGACCAGGAAGACTAGAGGTAAGGAGTACGAACGCCGTGTCGTCGAAACGTCCGCAAAAGTGAGGACGAAAACGGCGGCGCTGCTCCCCTACCGCACCGAAGTAAAGTCAGCAACAAACCAGTGCCGTAAGATACGCTCCCTCATATGGAGCGATAATTTGATCAAATGAATTGTAAAGGCAGTGCCGTACGACATGCAAAAAGCACCCTTTGCCACTTCATATGGAGCGATCATTTCATCAAATTAGTTGTTCAACCAGTTGGTGGAGGCAATTTCTATATAGATAGACAGAATTCTAATATATAGATTGTTTTGGAGAATACCGAAATACAGAAATTGAGTCAGTTTTTTTGTTACGGAAGCAGTAACAAACAAAATTTATTTATAGACACAAGGAAATTCATAAAAAATTTGCATCCAGACAAAAAATTTACATATTATCACCATATTTACACATTGTGACACGCTGTATAGATAAAGAATAATAACGACAAACAGATATAAAGTCAGTTTTTTTCCTCGCAGAAACCGTAACGAACAAAACTTATTTATAGACACAAGAAAATTCATAAGAAATTTTCATCCAGACAACATTTTCTCAAATGATCACATCTCATATTTACACATTATGATACGCTGTACAGATAAAGAATAATAACGAAATACAGATATTAAGTCAATGTTTTTTTTTCATTGCGGAAGCAGTAAAAACATAGACACAAGAAAATTTATAAGAATTTTGAATTCAAACAAACGATTTACAAATTATCACACATCATATTTGCATATTATGACACGCTGTACAGATAAATCGATCTTACAGTTTTGATTTTTTGCTATTGTCTTTCGTGTTAATTTTCCTTGCGTGATTATTCTCGTTGACCGATCGCGCTAGAAAATATCCGCTCCATATCTCGCGTTTGTGATCATTTTTATTTCACTCGGTACGATAATGGTACGATAAAACGAAAACATTCTTTTTACGAATGTAAGTACTATTTTTCTTACCTACGATTGATTGTTTTCGCCGCAGATCTCTAAATATATTTTATACCAAGACAATTATTTTTTTTTTACATCTAACACAATTCGCAAAATTGGTTAGCCAGAACATGCTTTATGCCAACACGAACGACGAGCGGGAATCATCGATGACACATGGCGTCGGTTGTGTTCTTATCGCTTAGTTCACTTCGGTGCGGTCATGCACTAGCGACGCACGTCGTGAAAACACTAACTACTAAAATCCACAGTTTCACGGACGCTTTTGGATCGGGCTCGCCACAGGCGTTCGTACTCCTTACCTCTAGTCTTCCTGCCATGGACGCTGAGCACGTTCATGTGCGGCCAAGCCGAAACGAAGGCTTCGAGGGAAAAAGCAATCTGAGCACGACTCGCGTGTTACGTCACCCGACGGCACGCGCGAGGCTTTTAGATGATTTCAATGCTTATTTAGCTCTTGATTTTCTGCGTTATTAATGTATACAAAAAATGTATCGCGCGCTCTGATTGCTTATTTTTTTTTAGTTTATACGTTAATTTAAATATGATAATAAAATTACTCACACCCGTCCTTATGCCAAATAAAATATAATTCATAAAAGTAAGCGGAAATATATTTATGTTCGTATTATTATATTAATTCTCATACTTTCATCAAGCGATAAAGCATTATCCCCAAAAACAAGCCAATTATCCATCCGGCCGCGAATCGTTAGTACCAGAAAGTGCACATATTCTACAAGCGATGAGATGGTCCCGTTGGTAGCGTTCCTGGCTTCGGCCCGCAGGGGCCCGTGGTGCAAATTTTTCTCCAAATTTTTCATAATTTCTCATATTTTAATCATATTTGAGATTTTCGGAGAAAAAATGATTTAAAACCGATTCAAGTTCTGGTCTATTTCCCAAAAACACATTTTTTTTCACTGAAAATTCATGATTTCTCATTTTTTTCCTGGAAATTTCTCTTTTTCCTATGACCTGAGTGAACGGCTGCGGAGATATTCGGAGTGAAGTTAAAGATGAAAAGAAATGAGATTTTTAAAGATAAATTTAAGAGAAAATTTTAAGATTAAAAAAATGAGATTTTCGTAAAACAAACTTGTTCTCATTGTTTTCGGAACTTTTTCTTCTTCCTATTGAGTGAAAGGCTGCGGAGATATTCGGAGAAATGTTATAGATGAAAAAAAATGAGATTTTCGTAGAAAAAACTTATTGCATTTTTTTATCCCTCATAATTCTGAGAAATAATGAATTTCCGAAATTTTTGCAAACATTGTTTTCCTTAAGGGGTAACCACGTAGTATAACTTGTGTCAATTAAAACTTGTGTCAATTAAAACTTAAGGGGTAACCACGTAGTATAACTTGTGTCAATTTTAATCTGGACAAAATCATTTTGTTTTAAATTAAATCCAGATGAGTGTAGCTAGTGAACTACGTAGGGGATTTTCGAAATATTGATTTTTGAGTAATTGCCGAGTATTTGACTAAAAATGTTTATTTAGACTTAATAAAACAAAATTATTTTTTTTAGATTAAAATTGGCATAGTTATACTGCATGCCACAAAGGTTCGACATTCTTCGGAAGAATTGCTGCAGTGTCGCCATTTTGTAATATTTTCGGATAAAAATTTCAAGTAATATACTTAAGTATCTGCTCAATAAATACCGCAAGTATTATTTGTTTATCACATTTTCTTCCGGAAAAAAAATATTAAAAAATACGCTTCCTGTAAGGCCACCACAGTGGTGTTACCCCTTACAGTCTTCATATAATTTCCGAGATTTTCCCGTGATCGTAATTAAAGTGATGAAATATTCGGAGACATTCGGAGAAACTCGGATGTTTGCGTAAAAATAATTGTCCGCAAAACTCCGTATTCTTCATATTTGTTCCAATTCATAGAAAAATTCGGAAGAAATCGGAGTTTTTCGGAAAAAAAATTGCACTAGGGGCGCGGGATCCTATTATTATATAATCCTATATTATTACTATTAATTCTTATTTGATTAGTTATTTTTATTAGTTATCATCATTCACTTTTTTTATTTTTTTTAACTTCCAGCTGTACAGGGTTCTTCCCCCTTGATACATTACCCATATTCCAGTTTATATCCCCACCTTGCGGCCGCAGCCGACTTCCCCCTCTGTATTGCATTCACCATGACATTTCTGCCATGGGTATAGGGAAACTGCGGAAAACCTATACCAATACAGCCGGTCCCGAGTTCGCTTCCCAGTCTCGGAGCAAGTCGCGTTTCGTCGAGAAATAACTCACAGACTACAGTCACACTCACATGACACACACCAGTTATCATCATTATTTTAATTAGTTATCTTTTAGTGTCGAAATTTCTTTCGCGGACTCTGACCGCTTATTTTATTAGTTTGTACGTTAATTTAAATATAATAATAAATCTAAATTACAACTTATTTATCTTCTAAAAAATTGTTTCGCTTTACTCACACCCGTCCCTATGCCAAATAAATTGTAATTCATAAAAGTAAACGGAAATATATTTATAAATATATTTCCGCTCATATACTTTCATCAAGCGATAAAGCATTATCATAATGCTTTATCGCTTGATGAAAGTATATGAGCGGAAATATATTTATATTCGTATTATTATATTCATTCAATAACTAATCAAATAAGAATTAATAGTAATAATAATTTTAAAAAAAGCGGGGATCAGCGCCGAGACCGATACCGCACCCCTGCGGACCGAAGCCAGTAGCGGGATTCTGTAACTCGTTATGTCTATAACGAATCGGAACGTTATGGTAACGATAGCGACGTCTACCGTGTGTAGCGACAAACGGATAACGACTGTCTGATTCCGTAACTCCAAATAGCGTTGCTTCGACGTTACAGAATGCGATAACGAAGCGTCGTTATTTAACGTCGTCGGTATGTTTCGAGCCTATACGGAAGTGACGTTTACTACGTGAAATAGCAAAATCGATCGATGGTTGATGTTGAGAACCACCGGCATTTTAGTAACTTCTCATAAATAACTAGTAATCGTCGAATGGGAAGCATTGTTTACAAATCGTGTTTCTTTGTGCCTTTCATGGTCTCTAGTCTCCATGGCGCCTTTATTGCATATACTTCGGCGTGATTTTTCGACAGTGAAAAGTAAAAAAAAATTTTCGTTCGACAACGGCTTCGCAATCGCAGTAAGTAAATACGTTTGTAACGAAAATATTTAACAATACGTATATTACAATATGACAGGTGGAATTATAGGTTATACATGCGTATTTAGGACCGGTTTTTCTACCTCCCGGTGAATTTTATTTGATTTTATCCCATAGTTAAAAGTTTGTTATCCGATGCTACAACCTGCAGGTAGAATTTTCCTGAAGATGGAACAACCGGCCGTAAACTCGTAGATTTTATATATTTGTTTAAGTACATGAAATTCATTAAACGTGGTTCGAATTTTCTTCTAGGAACAAAACGTGTATGGCAGTAGGCGCGAGGAAAAGACAAGCAAAGGCAACCGCATCGCAAATCGATTTTATGGTTGATTACTTTGTCCAGAATCCTCATGTGGCTACAGGGAAATTTCTAACATTGCACGGCAAGTCTGATTTGTCCGCTTAATGGGAGAAGTTGGCGGACGAATTAAATAAGATGTGGACCGATGGAAGAACAAAAGACGTGAAGTCATGGAAATCCGTAAGTCAATAGCGTTATGTTCTCATTGAAAAATAGTTGACACATGGAAGAGATATTTCAATATTTCACATCAAGATGTTTCCGTAGCTCCAAACAATATACATCTAAAATATTTTTATAGACGTGGCGAGACAACAAAACACTTGTGTCTCAAAAAGTGGCAAAGATACGCGCGAATCAAGCTGCAACAGGCAACGTGACAGGTCCTCCACCAAAACTAACAGACCGCGACCAAAAAATTTTGTGTTTCATGGGTCACGATTACGTAGAAGGAGTTGAGAGTCCGGATGCATTCCCAGAAGAACAGGTAATAATTTGTCTTTGAATACAGATGTATTACACCTTCTTGGTGTAAATAATTGAAAAATTCTATGTAATAAGTTGCGTTGTGTAGTAGAAATACTATGACAACATTTTTACTTTATTTCAAACGATTATTTCTTTCGTAGCTTGAAAGTTTGTGGATATTTCAACCCCAAAGTTGACAAACTGATATACGTTTCGCTTTAATTATTTCAGCCTAACGCCATTGAGCTACTCGCAGATGGGGACGAAGGTATATTGGAGATTGGTGCTAATCCCTTGACAGTGCGGAGCATCAGTGACATCAGCGACAGCAGTCATTATACTAGTTAGTAAAATGTTCAGCTTTCAGAACTGAAATTACTTTGATGTCAGAACAAAGTATATACCGTTTCATTTTAGATTATGACGTGCTGGCCGAACTAATGGAAGGGACCGACGAAACTGAACTGTCTTTGATAACAGACAAATCAGTGAAAAGGCAAAAAAGGGCATTAACAGCAATAGACGCTAAAGTAGCTGCACTCGTCGAACCGCGTCAATCGTCGAGTCCGCAGAAACCACCATGTGCACCGTCAACATCTAACCAACATTCGAGTCGCCAAAAGAGCTCAAGTCGTCCGGGAAGAACCACAAACGCCATAAAGCGTCGTGAGTATGATTATAGTCCTTCATTCAATTGCTATAAGGTACAAAAACATGCGTACAATTTTTGTTATATTTTCAAGGTCCCAATAAGTTGGGCACACAGTTGCAAGATGCGCGGGAAGATTTTGTGGACCTAGCTGAACGACAAATTTCGTGCATGGAGGTAAATAGTACAAGTCTTTGATATGCTTATTGTGCAAATAAAAATTCTTTTTCTAACAAATTTATCACTTCAATCAAATTTGACAATTGTTATTTTTTCAGATGTTTGCTAAAACTATGCAAAAAATTGCGGACAACGACAAAGAGAGGAACGAGATTCTTCGTACCTTGGCCGAAAGTAAAAAAACTCGAGACGAGGCATTCTCGCAGCTCGCTCTTATAATAAAAGATTGTGTTGACGTTTTGGAAAAAAAAATAACATTTTTTATCTATATAGAGTTTTCATGTTTATATAAAGGTTTTATATTTAAAGTATTAAGAAGTTTATTGGAAGTTACTTGTTTAGTGTATATGTGTACATAGTTGTTTAACATAACGATATGACAACAAAGTGTCATATCGTTAATATAATAAACAGGTTGATGCCAAATATTAATAATAAAAATGGAAACAAATCACAAGGTATTTCAAATCGCTTTTTATTTTCAAAACGCTCCCTCACAAAATCTGTATACAATTCCCCCAATACTATCTATCGCGCACATACGCCGACGAAAGTACACATGGATTTTTACAGTGAATTTTAAATTATAATTCAGATATGTACAAACGCATTAGACATGTTTTCATGTTACAGTAGTTATTACAATAAATATTACACATTGAATAGCGATAGCTGTAATTCGTACTTTAGTAATTAACGTTTACCAATCAAAATAGAAAAAACGGTAGTTCATTCATCGTTCTCATCTCTCATATCTTGTGCGTCACGGTAATGAGGGAATCTCTCCCTCATAATTTGCCGTTGGATCCTCTGAGCCACAGCGCGTGGTCCTCTTTGAGGTAAGTCATCATCAAAATCTACATCAATGTTTTTGATTTGACGATGATCAGCTATCGCTGCTTGGAATACTTCGTTATTCAAACGATGTTGTATTCTCATATTATGCAGTACTGCACAGGCATTAACTATTTTTGCTGCAAATGCCGGTTCGTACATAAGCACACGCTGATAGGACAGACATCTCCATACAGATTTAAAAACACCAAAAAATCGTTCAACAACGTTCCTTGCCTTGCAAAGCTGCTGCGTGTATTGAAATTGCTGAGTATCTTCAGGATAATTAGCCAAGGGTGTCATGAGCCATGGTTCTAGCGGGTATCCAGCATCACCTGATAAATATTGATATTGTTAAGAATGTATTGAATGTATACATAAACGGCAACTAGTTTTCAAAAGAATTCGTCTGTTGAAACTAAATTTACTATTTTATGGAGCAAAATGTCACTTTCAGCAGGAGTATAAAGTACACAGCCTTGCTGTACTTGACAGTGCAAATAACAACGCACTGAGACTTACCAATAAGCCAAGTTTTCCGTTCTCCTCGATTGTAATGATATTCCATAGCTCGGCGAATTGGTGATATACTCCAGATGTATGCATCATTGCGTGCACCTGGAAATCTTGCATTGATATTCAGCAGTTTTAGATCTGGATCAACAATCTGAAAACATAAGTTTGTAATTAAATAGTTGAACCCGACTTTACAAGTAAGCTCTCAATATAGAATAATTGTAAAAAGTATTCGTACATGAAAGATTCAAAACAATGATCGTAAGTTCTACGATCGAATTTTTGTTACTTTTCTTCCTTCAATTTCTGATAAGTAATAAATAACATTACCATAAAAAATTATAAATAAATTGTTTTAGTAACAACAAAATATCAAAATGACGATAGTAATTGGCCCTAAATTAAAATAATTTAATCATTTAATTTACATTTATTCTGTTCATTAAGAGCATGGATCAGTCGGTATATCACCCCCGTAAGTGCGGGAGAGATAGCTGCGAATTTCGAAAGTGAAATTCATCGATACGGTTTGACTGATTACAAAACGGCCTTGTCAGCGGATCTTTGCCATCGTCCTGCGCCCGTTGACAGAGCCTTTTTGTAATCGCCCAATTCGTGTCGAAGAATTTCAAGTTCAAAAATTCGAGTTGAGGTTAGGTGACTGATCCATCCTCTTAATACGTTTCAACACTTTTTCCATAAAATTAAAGAAAAATATCATCAAAAGTTGGTTGAGTGGCCCCTAAAACAGTTTTACATCGCAAATTTCTAAATTTTTATCTGTTAAAAGTTTAGATCATTGGCGCAGGAATACCTTTACTCTCGTAGTATGTTTGTTATGCATATATACTTACCGCTTGAACGTTTAATGAATGTCGACCATGGTGATTAATGAATGCCTCTTCATGTATTGAAGGGCCAAGAATGTGAACAAAAGTACAGTCTATAGCGCCAATAGCACCCTCGAATGGCTGTGCAGCAGTTGAGAATTTTTCGCGAGCTCGCTGTCGATCTTCGTTGGTCATTGGGAATTTCACCCACCTTCGTAGCAAGCGCAAATTTATTGCTTCGGTCACAGCGTGAAGGCAACGGCTTGTTGTTGTCTGGCTAACATTGAAATGGAATTGATTGCCGACACTTCTTTGATAGTTGCCTTGGGCATAAAATTGTATGGCAACCAATACCTACCATACATTTTTATATATTTCATTATTCCATACTAATAATATATCCACACTATTAATAATATTAATTAATACAATACTTAATCTCAAAATTTACCTTTATTTGTGGGCTTAGGCCAGTACTTCGTTCACATTCCAAATCAGCTCGTAACTCATGTGCAATGCTGAGTATAAGTTCTGGAGTGAGGCGAAAACAATCTATGAATTCGTCTCGTGGCAAATGAAAGGGGTTCTGAGCATCTCTTAAACGTCTTGTTTCCGCACGCCGTTCTACTCGATGTACCCTCTCACCGAGCAAAGCCAATTCTAGAGCCACAAATTCTAGGGCCATGTTCACTAAAAATGACAAAGATTGTTTAATAATCTGCGAAAATTAAAGACCAACAAATAATATACCGTTTACATTATTTTAGCGATTTTATGAAAACAAAAGTTTCATTACAATATTTACCGAAGAAAATTATGTGTACAAAATAATATTTATAGGTTATGTCGGATTAAAAATACCTTACAAAATACATATATGTACTAATTAATATTTAATCTATTGTATCTATTATTACAAACGTACTATACTTAACGATTTTTTCACAAGGTTATAATTATTATCCTCGAAAAGTGAACGCTACATATAGCGTTTCGGAGTAAGCACTGTGGTTCACGGCATTCTCAGTTTCACACAGTCAATGCTACCCGTGCGATTTTTGATCCTTCTAACATGTCGTTATGCCATATCGAGGGGGTACCTAGGTCTCGGTATGCTAGCATAGCGACATCGTACCGATAGCGACATCGTACCGACGTTTTTCGGTATGAATAACGACAAAACTCGTTATTCTTGGTGTACGGAATCGCGTTTGTCGTTACAGCGACCTCTCGTTATTCCTCGTACCGAAAACAGTCGCTATGAGCGCATAACGACAGTATAACGAGTTACAGAATCCCGCTGCAGGAACGCTACCAACGGGACCATCTCATCGCTTGTAAATATGTGCGCTTTCTGGTACTTACAATTCGCGGCCGGATACACTATGATAATGCTTTATCGCTTGCTGAATATGAGAATGAATATAATAATACGAATATATTTCCGCTTACTTTTATGAATTACAATTGATTTGGCATAGGGACGGGTGTGAGTAAAGCACGAAAAAATTTCAGAAGTAAAATAAGTTGTAATTTAGATTTATTATTATATTTAAATTAATATATAAACTAATAAAATAAGCGGTCAGAGTGCGCGATAAATTTTTCGACACTAAAAGATAACCAATTAAAATAATAATGATAACTAATAAAAATAACTAATCAAATAAGAATTAATAGTAATAATAATTTTAAAAGAAGCACTAAGCGCGGGGAACGATCCCGCGCCCCTAGTGCAATTTTTTTCCAAAAAACTCCGATGTTTTCCGGAAAATTTTTCCGATTTTTTCCCGAATTTTTCTATGAATTGGAACAAATATGAAGAATTCGGAGTTTTGCGGACAATTGTTTTTACGCAAACATCCGAGTTTCTCCGAATTTTTCGGAACATTTCATCATTTTTATTACAATCACGGAAAAATCTCGGAAATTATATGCATTCTTTAAGGGGTATCACCACTGTAACGGCCTTACAGGAAGCGTATTTTTTGATATTTTTTGTTGGCGGGAGAAAATGTGATAAACAAATAATACTTGCGGTATTTATTGAGCATATATTTAAGTATATTGCTATAAATTTTTCATCCGAAAATATTACAAAATGGCGACACTGCAGCAATTCTTCCGAAGCATGTCGAAGCTCTGTGGCACGCAGTATAACTGTGCCATTTTTAATCTAAAAGAAAGAGTTTTCTTTTTTATTAAGTCTACATGAGTGTAGCTACTGAAACACGTAGGGGATTTTCGATAAGTTAATTAAAACAATATTTATTAAAAAATAACTGTCTTTAAAAAATTGAACATTTTTAGTCAAACACTCGTCAATTACTCAAAAATCAATATTTCTAAAATCCCCTACGTGGTTTACGTGCAACACTCATCTAGATTTAATTAAAAAAAAATTATTTGGCCAGATTAAAATTGGCACAAGTTATACTGCGTGCCGCAGAGCACCTTAAGTTCAACATGCCTCGGAAGAATTTGCTGCAGTGTCGCCATTTTGTAATATTTTCCCATACATTTTTTTGCAATATACTTCAATATATGCTCAATAATTACCCCAAGTATTATTTGTCTAAAACCCTTTGTGGCAGCCCGTTACAGTGGTGTTACCCCTTAAGGAAAATAATGTTTGCAAAAATTTCGGAAATTCATTATTTCTCAGAATTATGAGGGATAAAAAAATGTAATAAGTTTTTTTTACGAAATTCTCTTTTTTTATCTATAACTTTTCTCCGAATATCTCCGCAGCCTTTCATTCTATAGGAAAAAGAACTAAACAAGCATTGAAATCATCTAAGAGCCTCGCGCGTGCCGTCGGGTGACGTCACGCGCGAGTCGTGCTGACAATGAGATTGCTTTTTCCCTCGAAGCCTTCGTTTCGGCTTGGCCGCACATGAACGTGCTCAGCGTCCATGGATTGGTGTAGCTGCCGAAGGCGCGGTCGGGAAGCTTAAACCGTGCTCGGCTCTTTCCGAAGATATCCGAGCGTCGCTCGCTCACGGACACGCGCTACCATGATTGGGGGATGGGCGCGTAAGAGACTAAAGAGGGGATAACTTTTACGTGCGATCCGGCTGCACTGGACGCGGGTTCGATCCCCGGTAGCAATGGCTTGTTTTTTTTTTATTAAGCATATGCGAATTAAATATCATAAATAACGCCTGAACAGGCGAGAATAGCTAAAGTGAGAGTAAGTTCGAAATTTTCTGAATATAAAATGAAAAAAAAATGTTGAATCACCGGGGATTGAACTCGGACCGTAAGCATCGTTAATCCAATACGCTGCCAATTCAGCCACAACGCTCATTGCACATAAGGAAACATTTATGATACACCCTCATCCATAATGTTTACTGTTGAAAAAAATGCCGAAACAATCGCGGCAAAGGCTCAAGATTTATTTTTGAACCTTCCACGGTCATTTCGGCGTTTTATTTTTCTACGCGGTTCGTTGTTAATTTTTTAACCCGCATTTTCGGCATAAACGGGCAACCGAGAGAAAACAATGATCTCGATACATGTTTTTCACTTTGAAATTCATTTAATGCATATTCCAATCCGCAGTACGGCTACACATACCAGGTGTGTAAGTATGAAACCGGAATTTTTGTACAGAAAAAACACGTTTATTGTAATGATATGATACAAAGTATCATATCATTACCGTAGGTACATCCGCCAGTTGTTGTTGTGTTTGAGCGTCGTCTTCGTCCAACAAGGCTTGCAGGTCAGCGTCTTCAAACTTTTTCGGTGGTCTTCCACGTTCTTCGTTCCTCACGTCAAAATCGCCACTTTTGAACCGTTTGAACCACTCGAAACACTGTGTTTTACCGAGAGCATGCTCACCAAACGCCTCCACAAGCATTCGATGCGATTCGGCAGCGGTTTTCTTCAGATGAAAACAGAAAAGTAGTGCTGTCGGCAAATCGTAATTTGTTGGCACAAAACTCGACATGTTTATCTCTAATAAACTAATGCTACTGAATGAAACTCGTGTTATTGTGAGTTAGAAATCTTTGTCGGATATCAATACAATAACAAGACACCGCTGACGTGATGTGTCGGTAACTGCATCGACATCTAGCGCCACCTATGGGCAAATTCTGGTTTCATACTTACACACCTGGTATATGTCGAGCTCGATCCGACGGAAAACCTCGCTCCGTTCGCCTGTCGAGCGAGCGCGATTTGCGAGGGGCAGAGACTTTCCCCCCACCGAGCTACCCATTCGTGTTCACGCTGACTGCGATACCGACTTGAACGGTGATCACGGACTCGCGCGGCTACAAGGGAATCTGCAACCTCGACAGAGGCGATGATCACGAAATCATACTCCCGAACTCGCTGCCGCGATTTAGCGCCATTTACGAGGCACGCCGAAAAGGGCCGCGTTGTACATCTCCCTACCGGCCCCCTGACACTGGCCGCTGAAATCGGCTCGGGAAATGTAGCTCGGAATTGTCACCGAGTTTTGCCGCTTGTAGCGCTGGCAGGTACAAGACTGCTGTAATGAGATCTGGAGAGGGGATGGGTTTGCCTATAGGGTGTAGGGGGTGTAGGGCAACACAAAAAATATGAATAATTTACAATATTCAAAACCGCTGTAATGAGAGGAAGGGGGGGGGGGGTTAATTAGTTACACTACCTGCCTATGACTTTTCGAAGTTTTACAACATATATGGTGATAGTTAGCATGCAAGTTAATACGAAGGAGTCAAAAATAACTACAGTGCAGGGCAACATGGAAAATCTGAATAAATACCATTGTAATTACTGCACGAAAAAAACCACTAAGCACACCGAATACTAAACTATATTTATAATTTTTTGGTTGACAAGGTTTACACGGTTTACACGAATTCGTTTACGCGAAGATAACCTCGAACGCTCAAATGAAACAACAACAATGGCTGTATGACGTATAGCGCCGGAGAAGGGGAAATCTCAGGCAGTCACGTCAGTGCCAGCGCCACGTACAGGGCGCTAGCAGAATTAAAAAACGGCTACAAAACGCGAATCGTTTCGTCGTATGGGAAAAGCGGCCCGTGTCAGGGGGCTGCTCCCTACTAATCTCTGCACAAGCCACGATTTTTGCACCGCTTGACACTGTTGAGTTGCACCGCGCATGCGCTGATTTTCCATGCCTAGATCACAGCGCTATCCTGGTGGTCACAAGGTGAGATAATTTAGCGCCCGTGAAATGAACCATCCCCACCGGCTCCGTTTCAAGACCTGTATGTACGACCGTGGGCACGGTCGTACATACAGGTCTTGAAACGGAGCCGGTGGGGATGGTTCATTTCACGGGCGCTAAATTATCTCACCTTGTGACCACCAGGATAGCGCTGTGATCTAGGCATGGAAAATCAGCGCATGCGCGGTGCAACTCAACAGTGCCAAGCGGCGCAAAAATCGTGGCTTGTGCGTCATACGTAACGCATTTCCATCCCCACCTTTGTCCATCCCTAGATCACAGCGCCGCGCCCCGGTACTAAAAACGAGGAAAACAAGCGAGCCAAACCACGCTGTAGGAAATACGCGACGTTTCAAGACCTGTATGTACGACCGTGACCGTGGGTCTTACATACAGGTCTGGAAACGACCGTGGTGGGGGTAGGCACCGTTAACGAACCCACGTTTGTTTCCAATTTTCGCCACTACGTGGCATTGCTATCGGCGTGTACGTGTGCGACAAGGCAGAACAGCTTCCGTCCGCCTCTCTCACTCTTCTCGATGATCCGAAGTACACATTACCTTTTTCGTGGGGAGCGAAGGGGGAATAGAGATAGATGAGAAAGAATTGTGGAATAAGGACGGGGGATTGTGGAAGAGAATAGAAGTGGGGCTTGTAAAAAGGGGAAGATCCTGTATGGCTGGAAGAAGACCAATATAAAAATTTAAAAAATAAATAAAAATACTTACCTTTTTCGAGTGAAATGGATTTTTATTCGAATTTTATTCCGAGTTTCTTTCGATGACGAAAGTAAAAAAATACGCAACACATGAAATGTTGAATATACAAATGCATTTATTGGTTCGTCAGTTTAGAAAGCCCTGAAACAACGGTCCACCTTCGCCAGCTTTATGAATATTTTTCAAACTACAAATGCTCGTTGACGCAAACAGAGGTTATCGAGAACGTTGTCATAAAAAAATGGAGTAATAAATGGCACGGGGCACGGTCTAAGACAAGGCAAGGGGCAAAGGGAGAGATCACAGAAGACCGAGAGTGGGAGGTACTCGCCGATAGTAGCGACGGCGGTGACGGCGAGCGGAATGAAAAGTGAAGCTCATAACCATGGAGCCTAGATACCAGGAGGTTCAGCGAGGCCTTTCAACTCGTCCCCAAAACGAGAACAAGAAATGATGGCGCTGGGGTGCTCCGCAACCTATATGTATATAGATATACGCTAAACATGGGTGTGATCTAAGACAGATCACAGATGATGTACCTAACCCTCATTAGTGTTAAGGGATAACCCCACCCTAGGATTTTGGAAAGACGTTTTCTGTACTAAAAATACTTTGGTGTCGTAAAAACAATACGGAATTGGTCCTGTAGCAATTTTTTTTATTTAAAGGTTCAATTATCGCTTTGGCCGCAGCGCCTTGGAGCGCGCGCTGACTTGCTCGTACAACTTTAAACGCGTTTTACTCGAAACCACTTTTTTCGATCTCGGAAGACGGATTACTCGACCACCTTTGCATGCATCGATTTCGAGGTTGAAATTTTGACAACAGCTTCACAATTATATTCTTTGTGGGAGTACGTATCCGTTTTTTGATTAAATATAAACTTCTTTTTATAAACAATTTACTGTTTTTTTTTGCAAAAAATCGATTTATTTCCTTCAAAGTGCGGTATTTAAAAAAAATTAAAAGCAAATTTCTAGGTAGTCTCATAGCTAATAATATATAATATCATTTTTTTTGGTTTTTGTTTCAGGTCTTATATTTTACGATAAAACCGTTCTCCCGTGAAGCTATATGTAAAAAAAACACGTTTTTCTAGATGGACTATATTGCCGCCATTTTGAGTTTGAGCTTGAGATCTTTTCTCGCTTTTGCGTTTTTTTCCGAACCGTCATGAGGAAATTATGAATCGGCGGATATTTCGACGTTTGATGTCACGATCGATCTGTCGTGAGATTAGAAACTCATCCGATCACTTTCACCTCGTTGACCAATATATTATTATATATGTCGGTCGCGCTGCACCCCAGCGCCATCACTTCGGGACATTTTCGGGGACGCTTTTTTCAGCGCCTTTGCATTGCCGCTGAACCTCTTGGTATCTAGGCTCCATGCTCATAACGGTGCCTCGCGACTCCATTGAAATCTGGCTTCGTTTCCAGACCTGTATGTAAGACCGTGGCACGGTGCCTCGCGACTCCATTGAAATCTGGCTTCGTTTCCAGACCTGTATGTAAGACCGTGCCACGGTCTTACATACAGGTCTGGAAACGAAGCCAGATTTCAATGGAGTCGCGAGGCACCGTTATGAGCTTCACTTTTCATTCCGCTTGCCGTCACCGCCGTCGCTACTATCAGCGAGTACCTCCCACTCACGGTCTTCTGTGATCTCTCCCTTTGCCCCTATCTTGTCTTAGACCGTGCCCCGTGCCATTTATTACTCCACTTTTTTATGACAACGTTCTCGATAACCTCTGTTTGCGTCAACGAGCATTTGTAGTTTGAAAAATATTCATAAAGCTGGCGAAGGTGGACCGTTGTTTCAGGGCTTTCTAAACTGACGAACCAATAAATGTATTTGTATATTCAACATTTCAGGTGTTGCGTATTTTTTTACTTTCGTCATCGAAAGAAACTCGGAATAAAATTCGAATAAAAATCCATTTCACTCGAAAAAGGTAAGTATTTTTATTTATTTTTTAAATTTTTATATTGGTCTTCTTCCAGCCATACAGGATCTTCCCCTTTTTACAAGCCCCACTTCTATTCTCTTCCACAATCCCCCGTCCTTATTCCACAATTCTTTCTCATCTATCTCTATTCCCCCTTCGCTCCCCACGAAAAAGGTAATGTGCATTTCGGATCATCGAGAAGAGTGAGAGAAACGGACGGAAGCTGTTCTGCCTTGTCGCACACGTACACGCCGATAGCAATGCCACGTAGTGGCGAAAATTGGAAACAAACGTGGGTTCGTTAACGGTGCCTACCCCCACCACGGTCGTTTCCAGACCTGTATGTAAGACCGTGGACCGTGGTGCACACCACGGTCTTATATACAGTTCTTGAAACTCTAGTGGTGGGGGTATGTCCGCGGTTTGAAGCACCGGCCGTTTCGCCTAGTGACCACGAGTATCGCTGCGATAGAGTGATGCAGGCTGTTCGAGAGAGATGGAAATCGATTGTTGACTCATAGCAACCTAACTAGCTGTACAATTGGCTGGTGAAGGCAAATTATGATATTCAATGTCAAAAATGCATGATGGACCTAAATACAATTAAAAGTAATTTTATTGTAAACCTGAAAAAAAACAAAAGACTATAGTTATCCAAGTGGGTACAATGAATATGAATGTTTTTTATATAGGTGTCAATGCGAGCTCGTGTTGGTCGAGGGGTTCGGTGCAAGCTTCGTATGCTGCTTTCAGGGGTTCGATCCCTGTGCGGTCGGTTTTTTAAAAACATGTTTTAGCTTTTATAAAACAAATAGGCTTTACGCGTTGTTATAATTGGCCGGAACATAAGTGGCAACTATTCCAGACCGAAGTGGAATCCAGACCGAAACACTTGCAGGATGTGTTTCTTGAAAATGAAACAAATACTTAAGAAACATTTTCAATAATCACTACTTTCCAGTTTCCGAAAAGGTTTGCGTTGGTAAATTTAAAAAAACACCTCTTTTCCGACCTTTAAGCGAAGGACTCTCGAGTAGGATAAATTTATATATTTCACTAACTTTGTTTTATGTTTTCCAGCCTGGAAAGCATTTATTGTAATGATCCGAATAATTTTTCATTTTTTTCAGGTTCCCGACTCCAACGCGAAAAAAATAATTTCAATCATTCCATGAATTACAGGTTTTATTATCCTTAAAAAAATAGATGTTTTTTTTCAATATCACCGTTTTTACAAGTTTACAAGTAGAGCACGTTGCGTGTGGTCGCGTGAATCAGCGGTTATGTTTCGGTTTTGTTTACTTTTGAAATCTATTTCCGTCTCTCTCACACAGCCTGCATCACTCTATAGCAGCGATCCTCGTGGTCACGAGTTGAAACGGTCGGTGCTTCAATAAGAGGCCATCCCCCACCACTAAAATTTTAAGCGAGTTTCAAGACCTGTATCATGGAGCCTAGATACCAGGAGGTTCAGCGAGGCCTTTCAACTCGTCCCCAAAACGAGAACAAGAAATGATGGCGCTGGGGTGCTCCGCAACCTATATGTATATAGATATACGCTAAACATGGGTGTGATCTAAGACAGGTCACAGATGATGTACCTAACCCTCATTAGTGTTAAGGGATAACACCACTCTAGGATTTTGGAAAGACGTTTTCTTTCCTAAAAATACTTTGGTGTCATAAAAACAATACGGAATTGGTCCTGTAGCAATTTTTTTAATTTAAAGGTTCAATTATCGCTTTGGCCGCAGCGCCTTGGAGCGCGCGCTGAGTTGCTCGTACAACTTTAAACGCGTTTTTCTCGAAACCACTTTTTTCGATCTCGGAAGACGGATTACTCGACCACCTTTGCATGCATCGATTTCGAGGTTGAAATTTTGACAGCAGCTTCACAATTATATTCTTTATGGGCGTACGTATCCGTTTTTTGATTAAATGTAAACTTCTTTTTATAAACAATTTACTGTTTTTTTGGCAAAAAATCGATTTATTTCCTTCAAAGTGCGCTATTAAAAAAAAAATTAAAAGCAAATTTCTAGGTAGTCTCATAGCTAATAATATATAATATCATTTTTTTGGTTTTTGTTTCAGGTCTTATATTTTACGATAAAACCGTTCTCCCGTGAAGCTATATGTAAAAAAAACACGTTTTTCTAGATGGATTATATTGCCGCCATTTTGAGTTTGAGTTTGAGATCTTTTCTCGCTTTTGCGTTTTTTTCCGAACCGTCATGAGGAAATTATGAATCGGCGGTTATTTCGACGTTTGATGTCACGATCGGTCTGTCGTGAGGTTAGAAACTCATCCGATCACTTTCACCTAGTTGACCAATATATTACTATATATGTCGGTCGCGCTGCACCCCAGCGCCATCACTTCGGGACATTTTCGGGGACGCTTTTTTCAGCGCCTTTGCATTGCCGCTGAACCTCCTGGTATCTAGGCTCCATGACCTGTATGTAAGACCGTGCTAGCGATCGTCTAACAATCTAATAGAATGAAAAGCATCAACGTTTTGCTGAAATTAACGAGTTACATATGCAAAGCCGTTAGCAGCTGTCGCGACGATGCTGCTAACCTTCGCGACATGCAGCGCGCCGAAAAGTTTTTCAGCGATTAAATAAAAATGGAGCTCTAACAAACTATGACAATTAACTAGCGATCGTCTAACAATCTAATAGAATGACAAGAATCAACGTTTTGCTGGAATTGACGAGTTACATGTGCAAAGCCGGAAGCGGCTGTCGCGAGGATGCTGCCATCTTCACATGGCTTCCAGCGCGCTCTACGGCCGAAAAGTTTTTCATTAATTTAATAATAATTGAGCTCTAACAAACGATATAAAGTGACTAACAATCACTAACAAACGACTAACAATCGATTGGTTACGAAGAAAAGTTCGAAATCACTAGAAAACCATTTTCTGCGGCTAACTTTGGCATAAATTTGTTTTTCTTTTTATTGAATAAATAAAGTCTAACAAACACTAACAAACGACTAACAATCCATTGGCGTAAAAAAATTCGATATTTCCATAGTCGGCGGCTAAGTTTATGGAGCTCCTGTATGCCGACTACATGTGTCGCTAGCGCCATCCATGTGTGAAACTCGGGAGCTTAGTTGCGCACCTGGTATTACTTTATTATGAAAATTCCTTTTGGTTTCAGAAAACTCCTCGAAGAAAGTGTTAAGGACTGGCACTGACGGTTTCGTGAATGTAGCAGACTCAACGTAGGTCCCGGGTTGATCTTCAATTGACAGGTTGGCACTTTGTTCTGTTAGCGGAAGAGCCTTGGAAGAAGATTGCCTTTTCTAGTAGATCTGCTGTATTCATGCGAGGGAATCACATTTTCTTTTTTCACTAAATCACGGTCGAATTTCGACGGTACAGCGGAATCGTTGAGACATGCACGCTTGTACGTTACCTATACATGAAAAATACATTATTTACGATACAAAATGAATAATCTTTATTAAAATAAATAACTTATTCGTGCTATGATCTGCCCATTTAAATCGCGCTTTATCCATTCATGAGCTATGTCATTTTCGTTGAAATGGTTTTCACATATCACTTGCGACCGTTCCAACTTTATGACACTTGAAATTGCGTGTTCCCACTTCTCGCGAAGAACATTGTCATTAGGCACCCGGAAAAATGACATCTTTGCATTATCGGCTTTGCAGCCGGTATTGCAGTGAGGAACCGGGCACCGTCTTGGCATTTTTGCCAATTTTTCAAAAATATTTTCTTTTCTTATGAGACCACAATATCCGACACGGGGATTGTGAGGTTAGGTTTGAGAAAACGCAGTAGGCGGATAGATCGCAGAGATGAGTAGTGGTGGGATTACGATCTACTTCAGTGTTTCCATAAGCGTTCTCCCCCGCCACTTGATTTTGTGACGAGATCCAGATCTGTATGTAAGACCGTGGTCGGGAGCGAGAAGTTGACCGTGCCGTAAGATTTTCATAACACTATGGAAAGAAATAAAAATTATCATAGCCGAACTAAAGGAAATATAACTAGCCGCTCTAAGGGCCGTATTCACAGTCGCGTCTCACAATGTAAGCTCGCCCTGAGGCGATCTCAAGATGGCGTTTCGATTCACAGTCGCGTCTCGAGGTTTGCCTTGAGGCAGAACTCAGATCTCTACCTTGCCCAAGATAGGACTGATTCACAGACGAATCTTGAGATCATCCTGAGGCGATCTTAGGGCGGTATTCATAGTCAGATCTTAAGGAGTAAGGCCACTGTAACGGCCCAAAAAAAAAGGTTTTTTCACTAATTTTTTGCTCCCGAAATTGAAGGTATTTGAAAAAAAACTTTTAATGGTGTTATCGGGCATACATTAAACTTTATTATAAAATTTTTTTTCAGTAAAAAAAAAACAAAATGGCGGTTCCACAGCTATCTTCCCGGGACATGTTTTGCTTCCAGGGCTCCGCGGCACGCAGCACCACTGGTGCACTTTTGAATCTAGAACAAAAAAAAAACCATTAATCTAGAGGGTTAAAAAAAACCATTAAGCTAGAGAATGTCGATCGGATTTTAAAAAGTATCAATTTTTGTGGATTTGGCGTGCGTTTGAAAAAAAAAATTGATTTTTGACGAAAAAAACGGCAAGTTTTTTGTTAATAAAAAATCAATACATAAAGTTCTTGAAAATTCCGATCGACATTCTCAAGATAATGTAAATGTTCACATCTGGTTAAAATTTCAAGTAAAAAAAATGAAAATTGTTCGAGTTATGCTGCGTGCCATTTTGAAAACATGTCCCGGGAAGATAGCTGTGGAACCGCCATTTTGTTTTTTTTTTACTGTAAAAAAATTTTATAATAAAGGTTAATGTATGCCCGATAACACCATTAAAAGTTTTTTTTCAAATACCTTCAATTTCGGGAGCAAAAAATTAGTGAAAAAACCTTTTTTTTGGGCCGTTACAGTGGCCTTACTCCTTAAGACAATCGTCAACTAAGATGGTCTCAGAACGTGTCTCAAGATAGCGCTGTAGTTCCATAGTCGGTAAATAAGACGCGACAAATAAGATAGTTTTAACGAAGATCATCTCATAAAACTCTTGCTTATTCCAAGTTTCATAGTCCAGTCTTGTTCAAAATAAGCAATGTCTCAATAGTGCAAGGTTTCATAGTCAATTATGACATGCTTATTTGGAGAAATAGACCGTAAATAAGATGGTCTTGACCAAGACGTGGTTCGAGTCGTCTTAAGCAGCGTCTCATTTATCTCTCGCATATCAAAAGCTGTATTCAGATGTACAAACTGACTTTCAAAAAAAGTGCCCTTAATTAATCAACGAAATTCGGAATGTACAAAACGGGTGTTTTCGTATTGTTGGACTGTGGTGACATTATATAAAATAAACGAGTACAAGTTGTTATGTGGTACATGTGAAAGTGGTAATTGAGGTTAGAAATGCAGTGAATAAGTAAATCGGGAATTTTGGACTACGCAATCAATCGAATTATTGCAATGTCCCATTTCAACGATTTGCTGAATCTGTATAATACGGATAACATGGATTATACGGATTCGGACGAATCATCTGAAGAAGAAAATGTTCAACAAGTCCCGCGTACTCCAAAACGATACATACGAGACGGCCAGAATCCATTCGAGTTCTATGGCGAAACTGAATTTAAACGACGTTTTCGGTTTTCTAAACATAGCATCATACATGGGATATTACCCAGGATCCGAAATAATTTACTTAAAGTTAATAATCGTGGACTACCAATTTCACCAGAATTTCAATTGTTAATTTGTCTGCGATTCTACGCTACGGCAAGTTTTCAGGTAAGTCTTGTTTCCGCAAACTGTACATCTAGTTTGGTGCTAACAAAAAATAATTCATAATATTATATTCGCTGGTTATAACAAGTAATTTATAATTATACATTATTCTGTGCAGCTCGTCAATGCAGATTTGATATTTGTGTCACAATCAACAGTGTCAAGGATAATATTTAGGATTTCTACGTTACTTGCGGCTGAAATGTTCACCGTTATTAAAATGCCAATGTCAGAAGAAACTCGATTAGAAAATCGGCAACTTTTTCGGCAACTTGGAGCCAACAGAGACGGCATCGGTCTTCCTGCAATTGACGGCGCTATCGACTGCACTCACATACGCTTATCACATACAAAATTCGAAAACATTCAAGAAGTCTACAGAAATCGCAAGGGATATTTTTCGTTAAATGTCCAGGTATATTTTATACACATTGCTAATGGAGTCCACAGGATTGCGATTATATCTGTTTGTGAATAAGAACCATCTAAAATTCTAATCGTACAGGCTGTAGTAGGTCCGCGCATGGAATTTTTGGATATCGTCCCAGAATGGCCCGGAAGCCAGCACGACAGCCGAATTTTTCAAAATTCTA
This sequence comes from Ophion obscuratus, assembly GCA_964007375.1. Taxonomy (NCBI): domain Eukaryota; kingdom Metazoa; phylum Arthropoda; class Insecta; order Hymenoptera; family Ichneumonidae; genus Ophion; species Ophion obscuratus. Next base: position 46,722,899 of record OZ023314.1, read on the forward strand.
GGCTTTATATGAAATATTATGAGGGGCAGCTAACCGGAGCCCTTGTTGGAGATGCTGGATATCCTTGCCTTCCGTTTTTGCTTACACCCGTGGGAAATCCTCTGACAGATGCAGAGCGAAGGTATACATGAGAAAGATTACTTTAATCGTTAAAAGATGGATGAAAAAAAATTGATTCTGCAACTTTTTAATTCCAAATAGCTACAACATTGTACAACAAAGGACAAGACAAGTCGTTGAAAGGACATTTGGAATATGGAAACGCAGATTTCCATGCCTATCGAAAGGCCTTGCCACAAAATTAATATGCAGTACCGCAATAGTCGTAGCGTGTGCTGTCTTGCACAATTTATCCCTTACTCTGGATAACATTCTTCCGGAAGAAGATCCAATCGACGAGGAAGAAGTAATCCCGGGTCAACCCCCACATTGGCAGCCTAGAGAGGGTTTCCTGATTCGAGAAGCTTTAATCGAGCGGCTCTTTCAATAAAAGAAAGAAGTTAAACGTGTAGATCAGTCGTTCGATCGGTAAATTCTTCCATAGAGAGCATGATTTAAATGGTATTATTCTCGTTATACGAAGCGTCAGGAATAAAAATCAGTTTCTGCTTCTCAGCGCTCTTTCTCGCACTCGCGCTCTTCGCGAGCGTTACGCGATGCCAAGTATAATAGATTTTTTAACTTCAAGAATGTATAATATGCAGACGATTGCAAAATTAATAAATATATTTTGTCTGGGCTATGAATTATGTTATTGCGTCCGGTATTATGACGCAATCCAATAATGTGTGAAAACATATATTGTTCTGATGTATATATATATATATATATTTATTTATTTATTTATTTTATAGCCGTATATCAGAACAAATTATAATATTGTAACAAACTTTTATAAAGTTCCCAATAAAATCTACGAAAGTATTAAGGATATCGTAGATGCTTTGGTTATATTATTAATATCTATATATTAGTCACGAACCTAAACAAATCTTTACTACAGTTGAATTATAATTGATAAAATAACTTATTAGTAACACTTAATTGAATTGTCCTTAAACCCGATAAAACAAAACCTATACATCGTTTTTTTCTTTGGCAAGTAAAAATTCTGCTAGTTCGGCTTCAGCTTTGGCTTTTCTCAATTCGAATTCATATTTTTCGATTTGCAATTCATGTATCCTGCTTAAATGACGTTCTGTCATTTCTGCAACCTTCATTTCATGATTTCGTTTTATCTGAAACAAGAGTTGGTCTTGCTGACAGAGCGCCGCAATCCTATGCAGTTTTTCGGCCTCTCATGATATTTTTCTATTGGCAGATGACGCGATAGACACAGACTTCTTTCTTGGATGTTGTTTAATATCCGCTCCGTACTTCTCTCGACGGTGCGCAGGGATTACTGGAATAATACAAATTATCCATTTATATGTAATTATAAAATGATTGCACTTTTGTACTAACATTCGTAACTAGTGAATCATTTCACTTATTTATTTTACCTTGATTGATTTCACTTGATCATCCAGATGCGTGCACGTCCTCGGCTTCGCAATCGTCTTGAGTTTCCATCAATAAAGCTTCATCTAAATACTCTTCATCGGTTACACTTCCATCATTTCGCTGCTTCATAACTTTGATCAAGTAATCTGCAACTAAAAAACACCATGCACTTTTTATATATACTATATTATACATCGCATTTTGGTTACTTTGCCAGATATCATGTCTTTATAATTTATAAATTGTACGTCTTTATTAGTGGATTTAAATTATATAACTAATTAGGGAAACATTGTGAAACATCGTTGATCTATTCATCTGTTACCATCTATTATATCTAGGTACGAGTAATGTAGGATGAGTAAAAAGCTTAATTACCCTCTTCATCTTCAACGACTATATTTGATGAAAAATTTGTCGGTGCCACATCCATTAAATGAGGAACGATCATGCCTACTTCTGGGTCGAGTTCAGCAGGAGGCAATGGCGGACCACCTCCAGTTGCCATACAAGCCTGCTTCTCTTGAGTCAAGGCATCTCGTTGGATGTGCTTGAGATTGATCCACATTTTTTTCAATTGGTCCATTGTTCTATGAGGAAATTCGAACTCAAGTATAATTAGGAAATTTGTTGCGTTCGTCGTGACTTAAAAATAAAACATTCATGAAGTAAAAGATTATTTCACTTACCGTGTGTACAACTTCTTTCGAATTGTTGTATTTTTCTGTAATTTTCTCCCACGCGACTTTTTTCATTTTTAGCGTTGATGCATCACTTTTCTTGGCTTCTATGATGTCTTTCTGTTCACTTATAAAATTCAGCAATAATTTCCGTTCAAGCGGGGTGTAATGCTTGCTTTTCGAGGTCATTTTGGATTTCGATTTCGTTATTATTCAAAAATAATTATTCGAGTACAATAGACAAAGCAATTGCTGAGACCTTATTCACTTTGACATTTACCAAATTTCACATATGGCGGCTCGTAAAACCGCGTTCTCATCTATGATTGGTCGATACAACGGTAAATTTACGATATTACCCGAACGCCGAACAAGCACGGTCTCAAGCAAATGCTTTGTCAAGACGGCTTCCGTTCAAATAAGACCATCTTCAGCAGCGCCGTCTTCACGAAGATCATCTTATTTCGGAACTATGAAATATACGGCATCTTAAGAACGCCGCGGTCTAATGAGATCGTCTTGGCGAAGACGATCTTGGAGTGCATTTGAGATCTGACTATGAATACCGCCCCTAGACTACAACAAGAATGCGTGCCTATTCTGCCGTTATATGGAAGAGGGCGGTATCTACAAACAATCGATAACGCGTTTTACTATACAGAAAGATGCGAAATTTCGTACTAATTTCAACGGTACCAAAAACGAGTTTTCGATTTGTTTTGTAGATTCCGCCTTCTTCCATATGACGGCAGTATTGTTGTCCTTGTCGGTGGCATAGAACATCCCGCGATTACAGCAACTCTAGCGGACGGCTCCGGCATGGGAACCATCTCCCACCTATTCATAGTCAGATCTCAAATGCACTCCAAGATCGTCTTCGCCAAGACGATCTCATTAGACCGCGGCGTTCTTAAGATGCCGTATGTTTCATAGTTCCGAAATAAGATGATCTTCGTGAAGACGGCGCTGCTGAAGATGGTCTTATTTGAACGGAAGCCGTCTTGACAAAGCATTTGCTTGAGACCGTGCTTGTTCGGCGTTCGGGTAATATCGGAAATTTACCGTTGTATCGACCAATCATAGATGAGAACGCGGTTTTACGAGCCGCCATATGTGAAATTTGGTAAATGTCAAAGTGAATAAGGTCTCAGCAATTGCTTTGTCTATTGTACTCGAATAATTATTTTTGAATAATAACGAAATCGAAATCCAAAATGACCTCGAAAAGCAAGCATTACACCCCGCTTGAACGGAAATTGTTGCTGAATTTTATAAGTGAACAGAAAGACATCATAGAAGCCAAGAAAAGTGATGCATCAACGCTAAAAATGAAAAAAGTCGCGTGGGAGAAAATTACAGAAAAATACAACAATTCGAAAGAAGTTGTACACACGGTAAGTGAAATAATCTTTTACTTCATGAATGTTTTATTTTTAAGTCACGATGAACGCAACAAATTTCCTAATTATACTTGAGTTCGAATTTCCTCAGAAAACAATGGACCAATTGAAAAAAATGTGGATCAATCTCAAGCACATCCAACGAGATGCCTTGACTCAAGAGAAGCAGGCTTGTATGGCAACTGGAGGTGGTCCGCCATTGCCTCCTGCTGAACTCGACCCAGAAGTAGGTATGATCGTTCCTCATTTAATGGATGTGGCACCGACAAATTTTTCATCAAATATAGTCGTTGAAGATGAAGAGGGTAATTAAGCTTTTTACTCATCCTACATTACTCGTACCTAGATATAATAGATGGTAACAAATGAATAGATCAACGATGTTTCACAATGTTTCCCTAATTAGTTATATAATTTAAATCCACTAATAAAGACGTACAATTTATAAATTATAAAGACATGATATCTGGCAAAGTAACCAAAATGCGATGTATAATATAGTATATATAAAAAGGGCATGGTGTTTTTTAGTAGCAGATTACTTGATCAAAGTTATGAAGCAGCGAAATGATGGAAGTGTAACCGATGAAGAGTATTTAGATGAAGCTTCATTGATGGAAACTCAAGACGATTGCGAAGGCGAGGACGTGCACGCATCTGGATGTTCAAGTGAAATCAATCAAGGTAAAATAAATAAGTGAAATGATTCACTAGTTACGAATGTTAGTACAAAAGTGCAATCATTTTATAATTACATATAAATGGATAATTTGTATTATTCCAGTAATCCCTGCGCACCGTCGAGAGAAGTACGGAGCGGATATTAAACAACATCCAAGAAAGAAGTCTGTGTCTATCGCGTCATCTGCCAACAGAAAAATATCACGAGAGGCCGAAAAACTGCATAGGATTGCGGCGCTCTGTCAGCAAGACCAACTCTTGTTTCAGATAAAACGAAATCATGAAATGAAGGTTGCAAAAATGACAGAACGTCATTTAAGCAGGATACATGAATTGCAAATCGAAAAATATGAATTCGAATTGAGAAAAGCCAAAGCTGAAGCCGAACTAGCAGAATTTTTACTTGCCAAAGAAAAAAACGATGTATAGGTTTTGTTTTATCGGGTTTAAGGACAATTCAATTAAGTGTTACTAATAAGTTATTTTATCAATTATAATTCAACTGTAGTAAATATTTGTTTAGGTTCGTGGCTAATATATAGATATTAATAATATAACCAAAGCATCTACGATATCCTTAATACTTTCGTTGATTTTATTGGGAACTTTATAAAAGTTTGTTACAATATTATAATTTGTTCTGATATACGGTTATAAAATAAATAAATAAATAAATATATATATATATATATATATATATACACATCAGGACAATATATGTTTTCACACATTCTTGGATTGCGTCATAATACCGGATGCAATAACATAATTCATAGCCCAGACAAAATATATTTATAAATTTTGCAATCGTCTGCATATTATATATTCTTGAAGTTAAAAAATCTATTATACTTGGCATCGCGTAACGCTCGCGAAGAGCGCGAGTGCGAGAAAGAGCGCTGAGAAGCAGAAACTGATTTTTCTTCCTGACGCTTCGTACAACGAGAATAATACCATTTAAATCATGCTCTCTAATGGAAGAATTTACCGATCGAACGACTGATCTACACGTTTAACTTCTTTCTTTTATTGAAAGAGCCGCTCGATTAAAGCTTCTCGAATCAGGAAACCCTCTCTAGGCTGCCAATGTGCGGGTTAACCCGGGATTACTTCTTCCTCGTCGATTGGATCTTCTTCAGGAAGAATGTTATCCAGAGTAAGGGATAAATTGTGCAAGACAGCACACGCTACGACTATTGTGATACTGCATATTAATTTTGTGGCAAGGCCTTTCGATAGGCATGGAAATCTGCGTTTCCATATTCCAAATGTCCTTTCAACGACTTGTCTTGTCCTTTGTTGTACAATGTTGTAGCTATTTGGAATTAAAAAGTTGCAGAATCAATTTTTTTGCATCCATCTTTTAACGATTAAAGTAATCTTTCTCATGTATACCTTCGCTCTGCATCTGTCAGAGGATTTCCCAGGGGTGTAAGCAAAAACGGAAGGCAAGGATATCCAGCATCTCCAACAAGGGCTCCGGTTAGCTGCCCCTCATAATATTTCATATAAAGCCTAGAATTTTGAAAAATTCGGCTGTCGTGCTGGCTTCCGGGCCATTCTGGGACGATATCCAAAAATTCCATGCGCGGACCTACTACAGCCTGTACGATTAGAATTTTAGATGGTTCTTATTCACAAACAGATATAATCGCAATCCTGTGGACTCCATTAGCAATGTGTATAAAATATACCTGGACATTTAACGAAAAATATCCCTTGCGATTTCTGTAGACTTCTTGAATGTTTTCGAATTTTGTATGTAATAAGCGTATGTGAGTGCAGTCGATAGCGCCGTCAATTGCAGGAAGACCGATGCCGTCTCTGTTGGCTCCAAGTTGCCGAAAAAGTTGCCGATTTTCTAATCGAGTTTCTTCTGACATTGGCATTTTAATAACGGTGAACATTTCAGCCGCAAGTAACGTAGAAATCCTAAATATTATCCTTGACACTGTTGATTGTGACACAGATATCAAATCTGCATTGACGAGCTGCACAGAATAATGTATAATTATAAATTACTTGTTATAACCAGCGAATATAATATTATGAATTATTTTTTGTTAGCACCAAACTAGATGTACAGTTTGCGGAAACAAGACTTACCTGAAAACTTGCCGTAGCGTAGAATCGCAGACAAATTAACAATTGAAATTCTGGTGAAATTGGTAGTCCACGATTATTAACTTTAAGTAAATTATTTCGGATCCTGGGTAATATCCCATGTATGATGCTATGTTTAGAAAACCGAAAACGTCGTTTAAATTCAGTTTCGCCATAGAACTCGAATGGATTCTGGCCGTCTCGTATGTATCGTTTTGGAGTACACGGGACTTGTTGAACATTTTCTTCTTCAGATGATTCGTCCGAATCCGTATAATCCATGTTATCCGTATTATACAGATTCAGCAAATCGTTGAAAAGGGACATTGCAATAATTCGATTGATTGCGTAGTCCAAAATTCCCGATTTACTTATTCACTGCATTTCTAACCTCAATTACCACTTACACATGTACCACATAACAACTTGTACTCGTTTATTTTATATAATGTCACCACAGTCCAACAATACGAAAACACCGGTTTTGTACATTCCGAATTTCGTTGATTAATTAAGGGCACTTTTTTTGAAAGTCAGTTTGTACATCTGCATACAGCTTTTGATATGCGAGAGATAAATGAGACGCTGCTTAAGACGACTCGAACCACGTCTCGGTCAAGACCATCTTATTTACGGTCTATTTCTCCAAATAAGCATGTCATAATTAACTATGAAACCTTGCACTATTGAGACATTGCTTATTTTGAACAAGACTGGACTATGAAACTTGGAATAAGCAAGAGTTTTATGAGATGATCTTCGTTAAGACTATCTTATTTGTCGCGTCTTATTTACCGACTATGGAACTACAGCGCTATCTTGAGACACGTTCTGAGACCATCTTAGTTGACGATTGTCTTAAGATCTGACTATGAATACCGCCCTAGGATCGTGCTCGGACCACAGTGATCTCAAAACGCAATCACGGTGCCGTTCGGCGGTTTTGGATTCGAAAAATTTGTCTTGGCCGCCCATATGCACCGTAAAGCCAACCACACACAACTTGTTTAACGTTTCTGTAAGCGCAACCGTAAGGATTTGCCCAATCACGTTACTCGGATTCCGTTGCTCCTCCAACGCTATTGGTCAAATCCGTACGGTTATGGTGATGAAACGATAGGAAAGGTATGTGTGATGGATTAAAAATTGTGCTTCGCTGTAAGGGGACTCGTTAGAACGCCTTGTGTTTTTCCCTTTTTTCCGCTTACTCCCACTCCTCCATCCGCTATCTAAGCTCATTGTTCCGAGCGTTTTCCTCATAACAAAGAGAAGTGTGACGAGTGCTGTAGTATCCGTTTGTGCGAAATAAAGCAAACAATTGCTCTTTCCATTTTGACGATAATAACACGCGTAGAAAACTTCGCCTCGAATTTTCGCTTCACAAAACGTATTTAATTCAAGGTGACGATAGTTGTCATGCTTCGCATTTACTGGCTGACGTGAATCTTCAACGACTCTGATTATTGTAATTTCTTTTTATGAATAAAGACATTGTCGTTTCTATATCTGTATAATTAATACAAAGAGAAAGAATAACAATGTGGAGGCCCTTTGAAGCTGGAAGTTCGCCAGTAGATTGGTGCGAAGGCAATTATAGCATTTCGCCAAGCATAGCAGAGTTTACAAATACGGTATGTTATTATTATTATTATATAGATTTGATATTTTTAATTTTCGGCCTTCAGTAATTAATCATGGTACTGTTAATAATCTTTACTTTCTTAATGACGCATACCATGCTGCAACCCTTCGATTTGTCTTTTGATAAACAAAAAAATGCATTTTTTACGGAAATGGCTCTGTATTTTCGTCCCCATAAACTTAAATTTTTACAACAGAGCATTTGTAGCTTTTACAAAAATAACTCAAATGTAGGAAGTTTCAGGGAATTAAGTTTCCAAATATATTTTATACATTGAATTGCCACTACATTGATCCTCTTTAGGTCCGTAATAGAGGCAATAATAAAAAATAAGTCATTTTGTAGTAAAATATTCAGTACATAACAATTAGAAAGCATGAATGTTCAAAGTCATTGACTATTACCAAGACCAGTTGAGCAGTTCAATTTAGGTAATAAAAATTGTTAAAACTAATATCTTGTGATCTTTTCCGAGTGGTGACCACCCTGCTAAAAATGTCCAATTGAATATTATTAACCATCATAGGAATAATGCATAATTCTCATGATATCCTTTCGGACCTTAGTGGTACATAAATATTGGTTCGTTTCGAATATAAACCAATGCTCCGTGTTATAAATGTGAAGTTCGTCATTGCTACTTTATGAATTTGAATAGATTTCTATGCGATCCGTTGAATTCTATCAGATGCATACCCTAGCCACGGTTTAGTTGTATATGATTTCTTTGTCATTCAGATACAAATTGAATTCTTTCGTCTTCGTCTCATTGTAGGGCATGATTCTATCGTTTTTGTATCCTTACATTTTTTTCTTTTTTTTTCGAATAATAAAAATACGATTATGCTGCTAACATTTCCTATGCACTATGGATGAATCAAATTGAATCTTATCCCGCACTTAAAACTCGTATCATATTGTCGTATAATTCATTTTCCATGTGTCATATGAATACTATTCTTTCGTTTGTATCTCATTGCACAGCTTGATTTTATAAAATCTATACAATAAGCAATGCGGAAATGATTTCGAATAATACATATACGGCGGTGATTGGTGACTTTTCCATGATAAAAAATATCATCTGTTGTAATGTAAAGTTCGTCATTGCTACTTTATGAATTTGAATATATTTCTACGCGACTGGTGAATTCTATCAGATGCATACCGTAGCCGTGGTTTAGTTTTATATGATTTCCCTGTCATTCAGGGACCATTTGAATTCTTTCGTCTTCATCTCATTGTAGGGCATGATTCTATCGTTTTCGCATCATTACATTTTCTTTTCTTTTTTCGAATAATAGAGATACGATTATGCTGCTAACATTTCCTATGTACTATGGATGAATCAAATTAAATCTTATCCCACACTTAAAGCTCGCATCATATTCTATATGGAAAATGAAGTTTTATGAAAAAGATGTGATAGGGACAACAAAAGATGCTATAGAAAATGATGAAATGGAATCGAAAATAATAAACACTTTTACTGTTAGCAAAATTATTGAGCCTTGTTCAGTATACATCTATTCAAGTAATTAATAGCAGCGCAAAACATGAATAAAAGTTATTTTTCCAATTGAAATTTAGTTGACTAGATATAATCAAGAGTGAATATACAAAGTCAGCCCAATATTTTCGGCCATTTTTTACTCTTGTACACGATGGCGACGAGATATTTACATACACATATATATATATATACAACAGCAATATAAAAATCTATTGGTTTTTAACGTAGGTTGGATCCTTTTATCTATTTGCGTTACAAAAATAATTCACCGATGCAAAAGCAGTGTATAAAACTGTGCTAGACTCTTCTCTGTGTACCTTTCATTTTACAGGGCCGAGCAATATGTATTAAATACTTAATTCGTGTGGTTTTTAAATATGAAAATTTACATGCTTCGACTGCAATGAGACGCGTGACATTCAAAATGTTTCATTTTCATTGAAATGTCATACTGTATTTTTTATTACATAGTACATACATTCGCAATGAAAAGTATCGCATTCAAAATGATTCATTTTCATTGAAATATCACACTGTATACTTTAGTACGTGGTACATACATTCGCAATGAAACACTATAAGTATTTAATAATACGAGCTGAACTGCAATGAAACGTTTCACATTAAAAATGATTCATTTTCATTGAAATACCATACTGTATACTTTATTACGTAGTACATAAATTCACAATGAAATACTACTAGTAATTAATAATACAGACTGAATTGCAATGAAACGTATCGCATTCAAAATTATTCATTTTCATTGAAATATCATACTGTATACTTTATTACGTGGTACATACATTCGTAATGAAATACTACGAGTATTTAATAATACAGCCTGAACTGTAATGAGACGTATCACATTCATTTCCATTGAAATATCATACTGTATTCTTTATTACGTAGTACATAAATTCGCAATGAAATACTACTAATCATTAATAATACAGCCTGAACTGCAATGAGACGCATCGCATTAAAAATGATTCATTTTCATTGACATATCATACTGTATTCTTTATTACATAGTACGTACATTCGCAATGAAATACTACTAGTAATTAATAATACAGCCTAAACTGCAATGAGACGTATCGCATTCAAAATGATTCATTTTCATTAACATGTCATACTGTATTCTTTATTACGTAGTACATAAATTCGCAATAAAATACTACTAGTAATTAATAATACAGCCTGAACTTCAATGAGACGTATCGCATTCAGAATGATTCATTTTCGTTAGCAGTTACTGTATTCTTCATTACGTAGTACATACATTTTCAATGAAATACTACGAATAATGAATATAATACAGGCTCAACTGCAATGAAATGTATCGCATTCAAAATGATTCATTTTCACTGAAATATCATACTGTATACTTTATTACGTAGTACATAAATTCGCAATGAAATACTAGTAGTAATTAATAATACGGACTGAATTGCAATGAAACGTATCGCATTCAAGATGATTCATTTTCATTGAAATATCATCCTCTATACTTTATTACGTGGTACATACATTGGTAATGAAATACTACTAGTATTTAATAATACAGCCTGAACTGCAATGAGACGTATCGCATTCATTTTCATTGAAATATCATACTTTATACTTTATTACGTAGTACATACATTCGCAATGGAATACTACTAGTAATTAATCATACAGGCTGAACTGCAATGAGACGTATCGCATTCTGAATGATTCATTTTCGTTAGCAGTTACTGTATTCTTCATTACGTAGTACATACATTTTCAATGAAATACTACGAATAATGGATATAATACAGGCTCAACTGCAATGACACGTATCGCATTCAAAATCATTCATTTTCATTGGCATATTCATACTATATATACTATTCATAGATATATGATTCAACTTTATATATATATAGAGTTTTATTTGCATAACTTGGAATACAAGTTTTTTACAAACTATTTCCTTACATATTGTTCCTTATTTCTAACTTAAGCCTACAATTCTATCCTGCACCTGCACTTCTTTTTCTTTTTACCTCTACTACTTATCACTAACGCCTCCGTCCTCCTCCTTACTCTTTTTTGCGCACAATACCTCTATTTCTCTAAAATACCGGCAGATTCCAACATTTATTTTTCCGCCTAACATATTAATGATTTCTCCTTTTATCGCGATCTCATCCACTCCCTGCATCCACTCCTCAGCTTCTTTTCTTGTTTCCTTTGGCATTAAAGCCCATGCTTTTCTGCACACTATGAGGTGTTCCACGGTCTCATTTTGTTCCTCACATATCCTGCATCTCCAGTCCTTCACCCCCTTTTTTCCCGCTCTCCAGACGTTTCCACACCTTAATCTTGCCCACAATTCTTTGTCCCTACCCCTCACCCCTTCCTCCTTCCAATACTTCGACGGGCTTTCCTCGTTCTCCACCAAATATTTATACATGCTATTGTACGATGATTTTTTTATTTTTTCTTCTTCCTCCAATATTTTCTTTTTTAGGTTTTCTAATCCTTCTCCAATCTTTTTTTCTATTGTTCTCTCTTCTTTCTTCTCCCTTATCATCATTATTATTTCCTCTATGCCCATTTCTCTTAATACTTTTTTTCAAATCCTTTCCCCACTTCGACGGTGCACCATTCGCTATTGCCCTCATCTCCTCTCTTACACAGATTTTTGGCCATCTCTCGTCCTCCATCTTTAGCACCTCCTTGATGTACCTCAGTACGCGTTCTCTGATTACATATTCTATAGTGGGCACACCCAGCTCCCTCCTCCATATATAATTTGGGGTCTCTCTGTTTACCCCCAACGCCATTTTACAGTACCTTCTCTGTATTTTTTTGATCACTTCTATTTCCCCTACTCCCCAAATCTCTACCCCATACATCACCCCTGCTTTTACGATCGTTTCCATCAAGTAGATCCGCTCCTCCATGATATCCCTTCCCGCTCTCTTCCATATTCCCCATACCCTATTCATGGCTTTTTGCGCTTTCCCCGCCGTTTTTCTGCCATGTGTCCAACTTGAGTTTTTCGCCGTGAACCAGTATCCTAAATATTCAAACTCATTCACTATTTGAATCTTTTTCCCTTTAATCCCCCATTCTTCATTCTTTTTACCTCTTCCCCCATTCCCAAATATCATTATTTTAGTTTTCCTAGCATTTATTTCCATTTTGTTACTTTCCGCCCATTTTTCTAAGTCCCTCAGTATGCTGCTTAAACCTTCCCCTGTATCCGCTATTGCCGCCACGTCATCAGCATATTTTATGGCAAACATTTTTTCCTTCCCCATTACTGCTCCTCCCTCATTTCTCCTCACCCACATATCCTCCAAATCGTCAATGTATATATCAAATAAGACCGCACTTAGTGCACACCCCTGCCTTACTCCCTTCCCCGTCCTAAAACTCTCCGGATTCAACTTTATAATAATCCTATGAAGAATGCCAAATGCAACTGCATGAAAGTATTCTTTATACAGTATTTATATAGAACATGATCAAATTTGGTTCACACAAATAAGATCCTGATTGCGCAATATACGAATCAGAAACACGAAAGGAAACTATACATGCTGTTTTATACGACGTAATACATTCATGCATATACATTTATAACAAACAACGAAAACGAAAGGTACAATCATACATAGCATATATGAATAGATTCACACATATAAACAACATATGTCGTATATCGCAATCCTACGCAATGGGGTGGTATCATTCATTCGCTATTAATTCGGATTGGAGCTCGATATTATAAACTCATCATCATCCGATACGATTCCCATCATAATAATCTGCAGATGTTTATGAAAAACAGGAATCAGAAACACGAACCAAAACGAAATAATTTTTTTCTTTCGTTTTCTATCAGACATTTTTAGCAGGGCAAGCCAAGGTGTAAAATGCTTTGAACTTGTTTGTCTCTCCTTGTAACCATACATATTAATTTTTTCAATTGCATAAACAACTATATTTGGGTTTCGAGTTGTAATGTTCTTTACAGATATTTATAAGGCTTGTAACTTATGCTGCTAGTTGTGGGTTGCATTTTATCATTTTTTGAGCAACTCGAAAATAGTGCACATCAAATGGTATAACTAAGGGCTTACTAAAGACGACCCAAAAATCAGGCTTACTAAAAGAAATAATTCCAAAGGAATAAGTAAGATGAATGAAAAAACGTTTAGATATTCATTTGTATGTACATTAACAAGCTTCTGTACCAAATTTCATGTAAAAAATATTCATAATTAAAGAAGTTACAGACAATCTCGTGAAGGACCTTTCAATAAGAGCGGCTGAACTATATACTTGATTTTGGCCACCTGGTTGAGCTGGAACAAAAATAATGGGTTTTTAAAAAATAAATAATATTGGTTAAGGTGTGGCTGAGTTTTTCCAGTTATCCCGAATCAATCATAAAAAAAAATTTGCAAATTCATTTATGATTTTTTTGTAAGAAAAATGACATTATTTTTAATTACTAATGAGAAAAAAATATTAAGAAAAAGAACATCGGTCAACCCTAAACTACTATAACACCCAAAAAGGGTCCCAAAGTTCAAGTCACGCAGTTCATTAGATGTCTCGGAATTGTGTACACAGTTTTGAAAAACATAGTTTCGGGAAAAACACGTTTAAGGTTTTATTAGCAGTTCTACTGTTGTAATCATAAGTTGTCCTTCAGTCTGCGACTCCTGCACCATATGTCAGATGTTTCTGTTCAATTTGAATTGCTTGAAGCGACAAATGACTGGTTGTCATTTTCACAGTAGCCTAATCCCTTAAACCAGAACAAAGTACACTTTATATGGATTGGAATTTTGACAACGATTACATCCATTTTTATAATTTTACCCTACATTTTAATTAGATTACAGAGATTACATCGACAATTAATAATGGACGCTACAGTGCAACAATTTGAACATATTATGGATCTGTTACATAAAACAAAATATAAAAGTGAAAGGGGAAAAGATAAATGATTTTCATCAAAACTTGAATCATTTTATTTTAATCGAACATCGTCCTGTTAAGTCATCAACACTGATGTGTATTTGAAATATTGGGATAAGATTTGAAAAATTCGACAAACAATTAATGAAAAACAGTTGATTTTTAATGTCAGAATAAATGTTGTCAACCATTTTTTACATTACAGTTAATGCAAAAATATTACACAAGATTACGCTATCGAAACGTCGCAAGATAGAGGCACACCATACTATGATTTCCCTGCAGATCCTTTTACCATTTAAGTATTTTTATTTACTTTTTACTACTGTTCTTACAAGGATTATTCTTACAAAATTTCCACAGGCAATATTTATTTTCCGCAAAATTATTAGCTTTTTTGCTCATGGTATGTTATTTGTAAATGCACCGAGTTTAACCAACGGCAGTTATTTTTACAACGAAAAACGTGTTTTCAGTCGTTTGCAAAAGGTCTACGGTATTTAGAATTTTAAAACATCTTGTTTTTCCTGACCATTGGTATTCGTCGCTGTAGTTAAGCAATGTGATATTTCTCCTGCTCCCGCCGATCCTGATGCACCTGTTCCGAGATTACGGAAGATTTGTAAATCGGGGAATCCACGTTATCTGGTTTTTGCTGATGATAGTCGGTCTTAGCAGCGCTTATTTCCATGCTACTCTTTCGCTCATTGGTAAGATCACTATGAAATAATTTTTCTGCTATCACCCCTTGTTATTGTCTGCATCTATCTATTTGGTTGCCGAATAAATTGTGTTTTTCTTTCAGGTCAACTTCTGGATGAATTAGCCATACTTTGGGTTTACATGGCAGGCTTCTGCATGTTCTTCCCAAGAAGATACTTTCCGAGCATTTTCAAAAACAACAGAAAGACTTTTTCCCTCTTCGTGATATTACCGACTCTGGTTGCGACAGGATTGGCTCTGGTACATCCAGCTGTAAACGCTTTTGCACTCATGGCTCTGGGAGTTCCGGCATTCGGATTTATGTTTGTCGAGTTGAGAAGGTATCCACGAGTTTATTTCACTGTTCAACGAAGGAGATATTCAATAAGTTGTTACGATTATGTTCGACACAAGTGTTTGAATCTTGGGTACGTATTACGGAGACCGACCCCACTGATATATCCAGGAAGGAATTAAAATGGGTTTTTTTATATATAATATTTCAAGAACTCTAAAATATGGAATATTGGCAAGCCACAATTTTACCGATTTTTTCTCTTACCATTCCACGAGTAAAACGAATGAATTTGAGTGCTCCTCAAAACGTAATTACACTCTACTCGCATTACAACGAAATATAAATAATTACGATTAAAATTAATTGCAGCTATTCGATTCATTCCTATCAGCGTAGTTCTATTTGGATGAAATTCGTATCATGAGTCATACTTACGGAACGTTGTTTTGATCATTAGTATAGTTCCGTGTGTGTTCGTGGCGGAAAACGGACCGTCGTCTGAATATGTAATGAATTGTCTTTTGTCTAAATTCATCCTTGAGGTGAAATCACATAACAACGGAGCCATCCTAAGAACACGAGAGATACCTTGTTCTTTTTTCATAGAATTTTTGTCCTATAGAAATGATATTTTATACGCTGGGGAGATACGCAATATGTGCTCGTGGAAAAAACAAATTTTGAGTTTTTCGATATTTGCTCAGTGTGATCCGTCTTCGAAAAAAAAGTCGGCGAAAGATTTTTACAAACGGGTCTTGTTTCATTTTTCTTTAAAATGTAGTATGAATATTTTGTCGATATTATATATTTATTCTTGACCCGTTACACAACTACATCCTAATAGCCTACCATCCCAATAACATATATACATATATAATTCCAAATATCATATATAGGGTGAGGCACATAAAGTGTTACAGAGCAATAGCACTCACTATTTATGATATCCAGAAATGTTTCAGACAAAAGTTTCAGTGTTCGAGAAAACCGTCATACTCGACTAACCTATTTTTTTTATCGGTGGAGGCGCTTAAGCTACGCCAAGGTCAACTCCACTTTTTTTAATGGAATGGTACATTTTTGTTCCACCCATCTTGTGGAGCACCTCAAGCCGCACAAACAACATCGGGGGTCAAAGTCGTTCAAGGTCAGTATCGATGATACAAATCTAAATATCTCGGATCACTACCAAATATTTGGTAGTGATCCGATATATTTAGATTTGTAGTTCATTTTAATAGGTGACCTTGAATGACTTTGAACGACTTTGACCCCCTGATGTTTTTTATGCGGCTTGAGATGCTCCACAAGATGGGTAAAAAACGGACCATTCCATTAAAAAAAGTGGAGTCGACCTTGACGTAGTTTCAGCGCCTCCACCGATAAAAAATAGGGTGGTAGAGTATGACGGCCTTCTCGAACATTGAAACTTTTGTCTGAAACGTTTTTGGATATGATCAATAGTTTGAGTGATATTGCTCTGCAACACTTTATGTGCCTCACCCTGTATACTGTTGATTGATGATTATATGTAATTTGTGAAATTCTATTTTTCCGGACTTCAATTCCGACTCAATTTATTGCTTGTATCATTTTAATATCCAAACTCATTTAAGGAGGTTGAAGCGGTCCAGTTGAGTCAAATGACGGTTTATGAATTTTGTTTCCAAAGAACTTCAAAAAAATGAATACGAGGAATAGATTTATTCTGTAGATGCTCATTTTTAATAAAATATATCATTAAAGGGCAAAATTATGCATTTTTATATTTTTATTACGCAAATACAACAAAAACTTTTGTGTCACTTCTAACTTGAAAAAGTCGGAAGTCATTATGCCGGATTATTATTTTTTTAACTGCATTAGCGAATGTTTTAGTCAACTCGGAGTGAAATTTTGACTCTGAAACTTCATTTATTGAGATTAGCAGCAATGTTCTTCATTCGCCAGCCAATATTCGTAATCTTTCATCAAACCTTGATGGTCAATATTTAATATACACCCTTGGCCAAAAGTATAAAGTACCCTGTAATTTTTCTATCCGGACAAAAAACCGAATATCTCGGCGAAAAAAAATCGTAAACCAATTTACCAAACGGTGTTTTGAAGAGGATAAAACCAGCTTCATGTTGGTTCTCTATTTTTATTTTTGCGATTTTTTTTGTATTTGGTACGTCATTTTGAAAATGCCGGTTTTTCACGATTTTCGCACTTTGCAGAATCGCATGCTGCCCTTAGAAAAAATTGCAATCCCACCATTTAGTGGTAAGATCTTTGAAGAGGAAACGGTTAACTTTAGTTTCGTTTTCTTTTAAATGTTTGCGATGTTTTTGCGCAGAGTAATTCAGTTTTTTCTTGGAAAAAAACGGCCGCTTCCAAAAAACCGGCATCGTGCGGCATAACTTGAAAACTATGAGAGTTGGAATATTTAGTTCTAAGAGTGAAAAGTGGTGTTTTGGACTTTTTCCAAAATTTCTTCGTATCGCTAGTTTTGGTTGATAGTCGACGATTTGTCTCACTAATGTATTGCCGTTACTTTGAAACAAAGATGTTTTAATGAAAATATTACGAGGAGAAAAGGTACATACACCCTTGGCCACAAGTATTTGGCACCCCTATAAAATATTGACATTTTAAAAGGTACATAAAGCTATTACAATTGAGTTGAACTAAAGCTAAGATGGCATCATCAAATATAAAATTAAACAACAGAAAACGTCTTAAGGTGAATTGCAAAACATCTGGACCGTAAAACCGCTAAACATGTACGTTTTTTTAAATTGTGGTAATTGAATTCGTACGTCGTACGAATCAGATGAATTTTTTCGTTGATTTTTAAGAGCATTTCTCACTAATATTCGATTCTCAGGAAGAGTGGTTACTTCATTTTTCCCGATCATCTTCGATTTGACTGACTGTCAGTTTTCATTCGTTTAACCCTATATAAGCTCAGAACATTTGATTCGTACGACCTACGAATTAAATTATGGATCTTTTCTCCTCTTGATATTTTTATTAAAATATCTTTATTTCAAAATAACGGCAATCAATTAATGAGACAAATCGTCGACTATCAACCAAAACTAGCGATACGAAGAAATTTGGGGGAAAAGATCTTTAAAAAAAAATTAGCAACTCCAAAGTAACAAAATACAACTTTTTACTCCTTAGAGTAAATATTCCAAACCTCATAGTTTTCAAGTTACACCGCACGATACCGACTTTTCGGAGATCGGCCGTTTTTTCAAGAAAAAACTAAATTACTCTGTGAAAAAAATCGCAAGTTTGATTTTTTTTTATCGAAACTAAAGCTAACGGTTTTCTTTTCAACAATCTTATCACTGAATTGTGGGATCACTATTTTTTTTAAGTCCAACACGTGATTCGGCAAAGTGCAAAAATCGTGAAAAACCGGCATTTTCAAAATGACGTACCAGGTACCAAAAAAATCAGAAAAATGAAAAGCGAAATGAAGCTGGTTTTATCCTCTTAAAAACGCCATTTGGTAAATTGGGTTACGTTTTTTTTTCGCCAAGATATTCGATTTTTTGTCCGGATAGGAAAACTACAGGGTGCTTTATACTTTTGGCCGAGGGTGTATATGTTTTACGGTGATCAAGATCGGTTTTCTTTTTCTAAATGTTTGCAAAAGTTTAGTTTGCGTTAATCCGTTGTTAAAAACGGATTATCGAGGTGTTAAATAGTCAAAAAATTTACGTCACCCGTAGCGTGAACGTCTTGCCTATCTGACCGCACTTAAAATTGCAAACAATAAACTATTTTTTATCTATGGTGTTTTGTGGTGAAAACATTTTTGCAATATCGTAGATACTCATTATAGTCTAGACAATAACATATATATTTTTAAAAAATTTGATATGGGCGTGTGGCTAACGTTTCAACCTCCTTAATTACTCCAATTCTACGGTTAAGAATAATAATGCCACATCGCCACTTTATCCTCTACTTCATAAATTCTTGTTTGCGCATTGATCTAATCATGGTGATACAACGGTGTTTTTTGTTTTGTCATATCAGGACGTCTTCTGCGAGAGTGTACCGTCTAGGATTGCGTTGCGGTGCGGTGTGGATTTTGGCAGTAGTCTGTTGGTTGAACGATCGTATGTTCTGCGATACTTGGTTGAATCTCAATTTTCCATATCTACACGCTCTCTGGCATTTGTTCATTTTCATTGCGAGTTATACGGCAGCCGTGCTGTTCGCTTATTTTTCGGTGAAGGAAGAGAAGCCTCATCAATCGCCCTTACTGAAGTACTGGCCGAAAAACGATTTTGAACTGGGCATCCCTTATGTTACCATAAAATGTTGTGTAAAATATGATCCGAATAGTAACATATAGTTATCCGGTTATTTTAAAAAGTGCAACTGTGCGATGGAATTTTCGAACATTGGGACCTACATTTCGTAGCATTTCCAATGTTGGTCTTAATGATTCTAATAAGCATGGAAGACAAAAGCTTTCTCAATAGTACTCTTGACGCAGTTTAAACACGTAATAAAACATTTTTCTTCATTTGGTTATATTTCGTATAGAATTTTGCGAAGGGCCATCCAAAATGCAAAAAAAGTTTTTTAACATGTGCCGACTGTTTTAAATGACTTTATTCGTAAGAAAGATTGCCATACTTGTGATATTCAAGATCGTATGATTTTTAGTAACGCACACTTATGGTCACTTTTTCAAAATGCTACGGCCAGTTAGTGTCCGTGCACGCAGGGGATCAGAAAGTTATATCGCGGGCTACAATACACATCACGCAAGATAAACTTAGCAAAGAAGCATCGTCAATATTGTATATACAGTGCATTTGTATATAGCGCAGAAAGGAGAGATCCACATATGGGAAGCATAATGCAAAACTGTAGTGTGAAAGATGACATTTCAAATCATTTCGCTTTCTCATAGATGATTTGGCAAAAACAGAAAAGATGCGGAAAATTCTTTTAAATTGAGGAATTATTGGTAGGGACTTTGACACTTCCTTAGTACGATTTATAATTTTTCAGCGATTGATATTAAGTGAAATAGATAAGATTTATACATATGAGATAATAAAAACACGAACCAACACATGGACTTAATTTCTTTTTTTCCTGCTGTTAACAGCTACTGATGGAGCTGTTAGACATTGTTATTGGGTGTGCGGATGAAACATACAACAAAGAGTTACCAAACGTTTATGAGCAACGGTTCGATATCCATTTTGTTGTCTGCACAGTCACTCATCCACCATCAATTTATCTATGCGGATGATTCATGGTGCAAATTCATCAGCGTATTAACAGTACAATAGGTTTCGGCAAAATTGTTATTTCTTTCAGCTCATTCCAATGCCTTATTCCTTTGACTCATTTTTTTGCAATACGTTATGCGGTATCACTTACGGCGTTACATCTGTGTGGCTCACCGAAAAATGAGACTTGGGGAATTTTGTTTTGAGAATACTGGAAACAGTCATTATTATGAGCTTTGGAGGGTTTACTCTAAATGTGTTGACATTTAAAAAAATACAAAGTAGATGCTAGTCCGAGCCATACTAAGAACGTTTTTTCAGGCGCTCTGCGGGAGGACGTAGAACTTTTATGGGTTAGCACCTAGAAAAAAAAAAGTTTTCGTCAATTACGTTAGTTTTTTAAGATAAGTATACACGATTATTATAAATTCAAACGGCCCTTCTGAGGACGAAGGTTCTGTGTTTCGAAAAATCACGATTTAAACATTTTATCGAAATGGTTAACCGGATGGCCAGCATTACCTTGAGCTCCTTTATATCATTCTTTGCATTAAGATATTACTGGATAGGTGTTGAAAAATCGCAAATTTTTTTGAAAACTTGAGGAATGATAGTTCTTTCTAGAATAATAATACATGAATTATTTTAGAATTTTTCACTAAATCATTTAGTAGTTATAAAGATATGAATTTAACACAGTCGGAAAACAGCTTCTGCAGACGTTAATGGTTGAAAAACGAATGGAAGTAAATCGCCGTAAATTCTGAAAACATATTATCAAGATTTAGAATCAAGCTATTGATTATGCAAAGTTTCAAATTATCGACAAGTTAATTTAAGTAATGAGGAGTATCTCCTTTTTATGAATGGCGCTTTGTAGACGTGGCAGTGTTGTAGAGTAGTATGATGATTATTCTGTCGGTATAGTAGAAATGCTTTGTATACGGTGGTGTAAATCCATGCTACTGACCAGTTTCGTCAACTCTGGTCATGGGGCTGACACTGGTAGATAAATGCTGTTCGCAAAATGTCCTTGCCGCACTGTGGCGCTAGTAGTCGTGTGACAGGCATGCATAAATATGTAAGTTGCAACGGTGTTTCGAATATTTTACATGAATAAATGTCTAGTGTGAACAACTTTAGGAAAACCATTATTCGCGTGTATAATGGATTCTGTTACCGTTGTAAGAGTTCGAAAGTATCGAATCATTCAGCTGATCGAAGTCTTTTTAGAGCCGAAGGTTGTCACACAACAGCCAACGCTAGGCAGTGGCGATTTCAAGAACTAAAAAGCTGGGACAAAACGAGTTTTCCTTTATGGTATAGGAATAGGTAGGCCAGTGTCAGGAGGGCTGTTAGATCCCAAGGCTGTCACATAACAGCCAACGCTAGGTTGCGGTGATTTCAAAAACTTTAAAGCCGGGACAAAACGCGTTTTCGTTTATCGTATAGCTATATCCTATACCTATACCTTCCTATACCTTCAACATTGTTTGTCTGTCGGATAATTTTTTTTTAAATTTTTGATTCCATTAGCCTGAACGGTTAGGAGTATTTTAAGCTTTACAGAATTGAAAAATTTCAAAAATTCCCAAAGGTAAGATTGCATTTATAATAGATACCGCGTGGCGCGCCCGACCGCCAACTTCAAAGCCGTTTTTCCACGATTCACTTTTTTGAACCTTGTGAAAGTTCTAACTCTTGAACGAAGTTTCAGATCGCTTTGAAATTTTTACAATATATTCTTAGTACCATCACCTATCGTATGATCTACAGAAACAAAAATTTCAATGACACAAAAAAATAAAATACCAACAGAAGATTGAGTAAAAAATGTTACGTTTCGAATTTTTATTCTAATAATGTTTACAAAATAATATTGCTGATTCACACTAAAGATACAATCATTATGCAATTATAAATATGTTCATTTTTTCAGACACCCGCATCGATGCCGAGAACTTTCACCATCAACGCGCGTGCAAAAAAAAATACATTGCTTTATTATGTTAAATCTCCGCCATTTGTTAATATTCCTGATTTTTTTTACGTATACTTAACCATGTGCATAAATGATCTGTAAAAAAATGTTGTCAATATATCCTTCATTTTTTTTAACCGCATCAAGAAAACTACCTTCGAAAATCGGCGCAATCACGTATATAAAGTCTTAATTAATATCGTCAATAGTTTTATTTTTGGCGAAAATCATATATAGTAAAAAGTTATTCTATTCAATTTCAAAACGAAATTAGGATAAAACTCACTGAAGCCACGCTTGCCCATGCTATTTTGAGGTTAGACTTACTGCTACTCACGGAGCAGCTTTAACGCGGAGAGCATAACGCATGCGTAAACCGGTCGAGCAGTACTACCATCGATGAAGAAAATTTTCAGACCGCTGTGTTGACCCGTTTAGCAGTTAATTTATAAAATAGTAAAATATTTATTTTAACGATGAATTAATCAGCAATCATTGGAAAACTCAATATATATTGAGTTTTCGAGTAATTATTGATAATAATAAGATGACGTGAACGTATTAAATCAATTTGAAAATTCAGAATTTGTTTTCTTGCACAGTTAAAACCGTGTACATGTACAGTCACTGCAAAACTTCAGCCACGCACACGCCAATGTCATCGAATTTGACTTCAATCATTACTAAAAGTGGTAAATTAACATTTCTAAGTGTTAATTTATTATTCAATCAACGATGTGTAAGGCAAAACAAATCCACGATTTGCCCATTTTCAACTAACTTTTTGCCCGATGGTCCATCCAATAATACCTTAAGGCCTTATATATGCGATTTCGCCGATTTTCGAAGGTACTTTCTAGACGCGGTTAAAAAAAGACGCATATATTGACAACATTTTTTTACAGATCATTTATGCACATGCTTAAGTAAGTCTAAAAAGGAATCAGAAACATTAACAAATGGCGGAGATATAACATAATAAAGCAATGTATTTTTTTTTGCGCGCGTGTTGAGGTTCAAAGTTCTTGGCATCGATGTGGGAGTCTGAAAAAAATGAAAATATTTATAATTGCATAATGAATGTATCTTTAGTGTGAACTAACAATATAAAAAATTGTTATAATAAAAATTCGAAACTTAAAATTGTTTTGCTCAATTTTCTATGGGTATTTTATTTTTTATATTTTTTTGTCATTGAAATTTTCGTTTCTGTGGTTCACACGATAGGTGATGATACTAAGAATATGTT
Organism: Ophion obscuratus; assembly: GCA_964007375.1. NCBI lineage: Eukaryota > Metazoa > Arthropoda > Insecta > Hymenoptera > Ichneumonidae > Ophion > Ophion obscuratus. Next base: position 46,746,877 of record OZ023314.1, read on the forward strand.
GTAAAAATTTCGAAGCGATCTGAACCTTCGTTCAAGAGTTAGAACTTTCACAAAGTTCAAAAAAGTGAATCATGGAAAAACGGCTCTGAAGTTGTTATTTAATAGCCTCCTGCGCTATATGTGGGGCCTTCCTCGGCATCTAAAACGTCTCCAGCATGTTTTTTGTCGTTTCTGGCGGCAATCGTTGCTTCCTTTGTTGCCTTTTCAGATTGAATTGTAGTGGCAGTAAGGAGTAATTCGTCCAGATGTTCGCAAGTCTCCATCGTGTTCGGCCGAATCGTAATACCAAGGTTTTTCATAATTCGGAGAAAGGCGGGTGTTCCGTCGTTAAAAGTACTAACTGAAATATATGCGGCGATTTCAACAATCGTTAAACCACTCCATGAATTTTTCGGAGCAATTTTCGAAATCTTAAAATTCAAACACTCGTTTTTCGTTTGTGTGAAGCCTCCTAAACATCTCTCCAGTGACTCGTCGGTACTAAGTGCTTTATATACTGGTTTGATCGCTTCTGCCACAGTTTTATCAAGTGCAGGCTTATGAGTATATGAGTCGAGCATATTTGCGACTTCGGCTTGTCGCCACGTGCACCAACTTTCCTTGCCAGAAGGACAGTTGACATCTTGAGGATTTTCATCGGTTGAGCACTTGTGATAATATGTTGCCCAGATTCCTTGCTTTATGCCATCGATAGACGTGCAATTATTTCCCGCAGCCAATCCATAAAACACTGTCAACTCGCGAATCAATTTTGCAGTCAATTTGCCTCTCCCTCCGAGATGTTTTGTTTGTTTTTTGACGTTGCGGAGTCTGCTGCCCACTCATTTTTGAACATGACCAATGCATTCTCGTTTACGTATCATAATGTTCTCTCCATACGGGTGGGCTTCTGTTATGCTCTTGAATGTTTTTGTATAGCCATCTCCAACATAATACAAATATTTTGTATCGTGTAAATCTTCAGATCTGCTGAACATTTCAACCATTCAATCTACCTCCATCTTTCCAGAACTTTCTTCGTGGTTACTTGTGCATTTACCCTGACAGATCGTGACACCGTAAATTTGCGGTGTTGAGTATTACGTGTAAGGTGTCAAATTACAATTATAACACCGAAAAAATTTGGTGTCGACACCCATCTGAACGAGGCTGTTTTGCGTGTTGACACCCAAAACAAACTGTGTTGACACTGGTTTGGGTGTCGACACCCAAAAAACGGTGTCGATACTGATTTTCAAGCTTTTGAATGTCCATAACGAAAGATCCTAATCGTTGGCAACATGAGATATTAACTAACGAACAACAAGCGTGTAGCGGTAAAATGACTCTGCATAAAAGAGCGATAATAGATGGAAATTTGTACTGTAGTCATCACGGTGAGCGTGACAATACTAAGAGTTGCAACAAATATATATATACAGTCACGGATCATTTCGGTGAAATTTGATCAATAGTGCGCTTCATAAATGACGAAGGGCAAATAATAAATGGAGCGTTTGTTCAATTTTACAAAGATAATGGTTCATTGGGTAAAGCCTAACACATTCCGGGATTGCGGGCACATACAAGAGGATTCCGTATCAGTACATTTCCCCGAAGACACTTCCCCGAAAACACTTCCCCGAATGACATTTCCCCGAAAACACTTCCCCGAACGGCACTTCCCCGAAAAACAGTTCCCCGAATCGACATTTCCCCGAACGGCACTTCCCCGAATCGACACTTCCCCGAAAAACAGTTCCCCGAATGACACTTCTCTGAACGGCACTTCTCCGAAAAACAGTTTGTTTGGGTCTGTTTGGGTTCCACGCACCCCACTATTCCGAGCATATCCGAAGTGTCATTCGGGGAAATGTCAATTCGGGGAAGTGCCGTTCGGGGAAGTGTCATTCGGGGAAATGTTTTCGGGTAAATGTCATTCGGGGAAGTGTTTTCGGGGAAAATTATGGGTACCAGAGGATTCGTTCTCAAAAACGATATAATAGCTTCGGCTATAATAATCAGATTGAATAACATTGAATACGGTGTAAAAATAGCCAATACTTGAAAAACGGACTAGTTAATACCGTCGATTTTATGAAATGTAAAACATTATGTGCCATGAATTCGTGTACGCGTAGATTCTCATTCTAATAAAATTATAAATACTTGTAACTAAAAGAGTAAAATAAAAAAGATCGGTAAATTGTACCGCTCTTCTAAACATTCCAAGAATAATCTTTAATGTTATTTCGACACCCAAATCAGTATCGACACCCAAATCAGTATCGACACCCAAAACAGCCTCGGTCCAGATCAGTGTTAAAACCGTTTTTTTTTTGTGTCGACACCTAAACTAGTGTTGACACCTTTTTTATCGGTGTTGACACCCAAAACAGCGTAAGTCCAGATCAATGTCAACACCGTTTTTTTTTTTGGTGTCAACATACAAATCAGTGTTGACACCTTTTTTTGTATTATTATTTACTGTATTATTAATTACTAGTAGTATTTCATTGCGAATTTATGTACTACGTAATAAATTATACAGTATGATATTTCAATGAAAATGAATCTTTTTTAATGCGAAACGTTTCATTGCAGTTCAGCCTGTATTATTAAATACTTGTAGTATTTCATAGCGAATGTATGTATCATGTACTAAAGTATACAGTATGATATTTCAATGAAAATGAATCATTTTGAATGTCATGCGCCTCATTGCAGTCGAAGCATGCAAATTTTCATATTTAAAAACCACACGAATTAAGTATTTAATACATATTGCTCGGCCCTTTAAAATGAAAGGTACACAGAGAAGAGTCAAGCACAGTTTTATACACTGCTTTTGGGTCGGTGAATTATTTTTGAAACGCAAATAGATATTAGGATCCAACCTACGTTAAAAACCAAGAGGTTTTTATATTGCTGTTGTGTGTGTGTGTGTATATATATATATATATATATATATATATATATATATATATATATATATATATATATATATATATATATATATATTATATATATATATCGTCGCTATCGTGTACAAGAGTAAAAAATGGCCGAAAATATCGGGCTGACTTTGTATATTCACTCTTGATTATATCTAGTCAACAAAATTTCAATTGGAAAAATAACTTTTATTCATGTTTTGCGCTGCTATTAATTACTTGAACAGATGTATACTGAACAAGGCTCAATCATTTTGCTAACAGTAAAAGTGTTTACTATTTTCGATTCCATTTCATCATTTTCTATAGCATCTTTTGTTGTCCGTATCACATCTTTTTCATATAGAATATGATGCGAGTTTTAAGTGCGGGATAAGATTCAATTTGATTCATCCATAGTGCATACGAACTGTTATCAGCATAATCGTATCTCTATTATTCAAAAAAAGAAAAGAAAATGTAATGATACGAAAACGATAGAATCATGCCCTACAATGAGACGAAGACGAAAGAATTCAATTGGTCCCTGAATGACAAGGAAATCGTATAAAACTAAACAGCGGCTACGGTATACATCTGATAGAATTCACCAGTCGCATAGAAATCTATTCAAATTCATAAAGTAGCAATGACGAACTTTACATTACAACAGATGGAATTTTTTATCATGGAAAAGTCACCAATCACCGCCGTATATGTATTATTCGAAATCATTTCCGCATCGCTTGCAGTGTAGATTTTATAAAATCAAGCTGTGCAATGAGATACAAACGAAATAATAGTATTCGTATGACGCATGGAAAATGAATTATACGAGAATATGATACGAGTTTTAAGTGCGGGATAAGATTCAATTTGATTCATCCATAGTGCATAGGAAATGTTAGCAGGATAATCATATTTTTATTATTCGAAAAAAAAGAAAAAAATGTAATGATACAAAAACGATAGAATCATGCCCTACAATGAGACGAAGATGAAAGAATTTAATTGGTATCTGAATGACAAAGAAAACATATACAACTAAATCGTGGCTAGGGTATGCATCTGATAGAATTCAACGGATCGCATAGAAATCTATTCAAAATCATAAAGTAGAAATGATGAACTTCACCTTTATAACACGGAGCATTGGTTTATATTCGAAACGAACCAATATTTATGAACCACCAAGGGCGAGCGAGATAGGTCCGAAAGGATCTCATGAGAATTATGCATTATTCCTATGATGGTTAATAATATTCAATCGGACATATTTAGCAGGGGGGGCTCCCCGGCAGAACGAGCACGTACCTTAGACCGCTCGACCGTTGCTGCTGTTAACATTGGAATCTGCAAGAGAGCGAGCGAGACGCGAAATCACCTCACCGTAGTTGGCTCGAGCGTAGGAAGAGGTGGAGCTGGGTGGAGCCAAGCGCACCTGCGGATGTGTGTGTGCACACCGACACAGGCAGCGCTTTAGGTGGTTGGGGGAGTAACTACGAAACTCCCCCAAGAAATCTTGCCAAATCGTCCCATAAGTCGTGTTGTTCCATGTAATATCTGTTCTTTGCTCTTACACGACATCGATACTCAGCTTACTTCTCGAGGTCTTAGTGATAGTGGCGCCATCCCTGTTTGACCACATTTTTGTAGCCACTTTGAAATGCACAGATCGGCCTCCTCCCACTCTAGCCTCCATGTTCTAGGTTCTAGGCTAGCCCCCCCCCCCCCTCCCGGTCCTAACACATCGCGTGTGTTTTTTTGTTAAGGCCTTAGGCCACAGTAACTATTTACTGCGTAACTGTTTACAGTAAAAATGAAGAAAAAAAATCATTTTTTTAAATTTATAATTCCATGAGCCTGAACGGTTAGAAATATTTTAAGCTTAACAGAATTGAAAAATTCCAATAATTGTCAAAGTTACAGCATGTAGAGCGTAAAAACTTTTATTTTCTTGGAAGCAGGCAGGTAGCGGCGGTAACCAGCCGCGCTATACGGAGGCAGGTGCGCTAGATCGGCAACTACCCTTTTCTAATGTTCACTTATTATCCCTTACATAGAATCGTGTAACGGTAAAGGTAACGGGTTTTGTCGGTTCGGTCTACGATAAAAGTAACGGTTTTTTTCGGTTCGGCACAAGCATAAAACCAGGAGGAGGCAGTAAAATTATTTAGTCCGAATTGAGACATTGTAGAGACAAAACAAAATTATGACCCGAGACAGTTATATTTTAACATGAGTGATTGTGAAGAAATCCATACTAGTTTAGATAGGCAGGGTTCACGATTCATGGGAGAACGCTCAGGCATTCGTAAAAAATGAATTTTTCACGGCAATGTGTATGAAACAAATCTGAAGCCGAACTATCGCGCCCATGGCTACGTAATCGTAAATGTTCTATCCGTGTTCACTGTAATTGCTTCTCTCGTAAAGTGCAAAACTTGTAACAGTGACATCGAGTTCTCTGAAACACGAGTTAGAGGATTGGGATTTACCTTAGTTATCAAGTGCGAGAAGTGCGAGCAAGAGGAGATAAGTTCGAGTCCTTTGCCTAAAAGTTATTGTTACGAAATCAATCGCAGCTTCACGTTGGCTATGCTAATATTAGGTGTTGGATTGGCGGGAATAAACATTTTCTGCGGTATTATGAATCTCCCGAAATGCTTCAGTCGAACGCTTTACGACAAAATTACCAAACAAATACGAGATGCTGCCAAAGAAGTTGCAGATTCGTCTATGCGTATTGCAGCTGACGAAGAAAAAAAATAACGATAGAAAACCAGAAGACGCTAATGGAATCGCCGTCTCCGGGGGTGGTTCTTGGAGAAAAAGAGGTTTTACTTCACTGCAGGGTGTGCGACACTTATTGGAATTTTGTCGGGGAAGTTGTCGACATTATCGTCAAGTCGTAATTTTGTAAGGCCTGCCAATCGTGGAGAAATAAGGGAACAGAAGAATATGAAGAACTAGGGGTAGGCGATTTCGAAATATAATCGATTATTAAGAAAACGATATTTTTTCGAAGTATCGTTGCGGAAAATCGATTTTTTGCTCTAAAAACCGATGATTCGATTAATCGAGTATAAAAAAATATTGGCGAACCATGAACGGGGTTCTTATATTGTTGAATCTCTTGTCGTACAAACCTGATTATTTTAATTATTCACTATTCAGTTCTATCCATATCTGGAAATATGCCCAGTTGTATCCACAGATGCCATATTTGGAAAAAGATTGCCATTATTAAAACATAAATTTCATAACTACAATCGGATAAAGTTCCGAAAAGCGTAAATCGAACTTCGATCTGAAATTCGGCATACACCTTTCTTTTAATATTTTAAGAGATCCATGGGTTGTGCGCATCGTCGGCATTTCATCAATGGGGTATCCCGTGAAGGTGGGTTTACCCGTGGCGTTCATATCCTTATGTAAAACAAGTTTGGGGTAGCGTTATTTCACTGCCCCGGGTCCGCCAGAAACGCTTAATTCAGCTCCAGCTGGCAAGCCGTAAAAATCTGTCGAGGACGCAAACGACCCATGTATTCTGGTAACGTATGTAAAATCCGACTTCGCGAAAACATTTTTTCTCTCTATAATTCTGTTCTTTTACTCAAAATGTAAATGTTCATAAAGGTGTAGATTGAATCAAAGCGAAAATGGACGTGAGAACCAGCGATCAGGTTAGGGCGTCACGTCGTCCTCGCAATTCGAATCCTGAACCCGATATTTCCGCAAAATGTAGACCGGGATTTCAGCACTTATTACGCTTCACGCGTTTTTGAGCTCTCTTGTATTTCTTCCCAGTGGTGAATATGTTACGCGGGTGACGGTTGACGCTGTCACTGTATTGACGATAAGCGATATCCAATGAAAGTTCCGTTTAGTATCGAATTTTCGGTATATACCTAATTTCTCCTTGGATCTCGCGCATCACTCATCCGGTGATGCGCGAGAATGACATGAAGCGACATGAAGATACCCTGACAGATCGCAATACCCAAGCGATGACCATTTGACACCCAATAAAATGGTATCGACACTAATTTGGGGGTCGATACCAAAAAAAAACGGTGTTGACACTGATCTGGACTCACGCTGTTTTGGATGCCAGGGTATCTTCATGTTCTGCGTAGGGATGGACGATGTTTTTCGATTAATTGAAAGTGTCGATATTTTTGGTGAAATAATCGATTATATTTTGTCGATTTTTTCGGCGATCGATTAATCGATTCTCCATTTTAATAAAACAACATCGAAATACGTATATATAATGCCTTCTCGCAGGACGTGACGCCCGGATTAGTATATAACAGCCAATCACAAATCATCTTGCCCTCGCATCTTTTTCAACACAAACCTAAGGTGAATTCTGATTGTTGGACTTGGCATACTGTACGCGATACCGGATGAGTGATGCGCGAGATCCAATGAGAAATTAGGTATATACCGAAAATTCGATACTAAACGGAACTTTCATTGGATATCGCTTATCATCAATACAGTGACAGCGTCAACCGTCACCCGCGTAACATATTCACCACTGGGAAGAAATACAAGAGAGCTCATAAACGCGTGAAGCGTAATAAGTGCTAAAATCCCGGTCTACATTTTGCGGAAATATCGGGTTCAGGATTCGAATTGCGAGGACGACGTGACGCCCTAACCTGATCGCTGGTTCTCACGTCCATTTTCGCTTTGATTCAATCTACACCTTCATGTACATTTACATTTTGAGTCAAAGAACAGAATTATAGAGAGAAAAAATGTTTTCGCGAAGTCGGATTTTACATACGTTTCCAGAATACATAGGCCGTTTGCGTCCTCGACAGATTTTTACGGCTTGCCAGCTGGAGCTGAATTAAGGCAGAACACCACTGTGACCCCCTGTTTTTTTGCCATTCATCAAGAATTTTTTTTTGTGGGAAAAAAAGAGATATTAGACATTTTTTTTTGTTTTGTTCGTTGTTTATTGAGGATACATAAAAAAAAAATTTCAAATTTTTCACGCCCCATGGTGACGCTGGGGAAGCTCCCGCGTCAGGTACTCAGGTACTGGGGGAAGCTGGGGAAGTTCCCGCCTCTGCAGTGGTTCGCGGCACGCAGCAGAACTCTCTTCAAAGTCGATCTGAAAAAAAATACCGAGTGTTTTTGTTAATAATATGATATTTTGAAGAGAAGTACACAGGGATTTGAAAAAATATTGATTTTTAAAAAATAGGCACGCTTTTGAAATTAAAGGACGATTTTCGAGCAAAATTTCTCGGCGAAAATAGGCTATAACTTTTTTTATTATTGAGATATCAAAAAAATCCTATGTACTTCTTTAGATAATCTAGTTTTATTGATGCAGTCCAAATTTGAAGTCGATCGGATGAAAATTGCTCGAGTTCTGCTGCATGCCGCACTCAAAAAAGTGTTTTTGAGAAAAACGCGTTCAAAGTTTTAGGTTTGTTAATTTATGCGATAAATTGGAAAAAAAAATGTTTACCTTTAAACAGCGATGCCGGCACCATATAGCTGGCCTCCAAGAAGAAAATCATTGTCCCTAGCATCTTTTCTCGAACTTGTAGAGGCTCTTCTTGCCTCTTTTGCAGCATCTGTGAGCGAGCACTCCGCCAGCTCGATCCGCGGTACGTCGGTTTCAACGCAAAAATTGAAACAATTTGGGCTGATAGTTATCCCCAACGTCTCCAAAACTTTCATGAGGCTTCTCAGGCCATCATTGAATAATAATACCGCGATATCAGCTGCAATATCGACGATTTTTTTGCTCCCGGACTGACACTTGGGGGCTATTGCCCAAACTGATTTGTTGCAGCTTTCGTTGTTGTTTTGCGTGAAGCCGCCCAAACAACGCTGCAGCAAATCGTCTCTGCTCAAATTTTCGAAGACTGGCGTAATTGCCTCCAATACTTCCTCAGGAAGAGGCGGCTTATGGCGATATTCAGAAATATTACCGCTTGCGCCCGCTCGCTGCCACGAACACCACGACTCGGCTCCCTCTGGGCAATCGTCATGTTGTGGCTCACTATCTGTGGATATTTTATGTTTGATAGTTGTCCAAATTGCCTTCCTCATTTTTTCAACATCATCGCTGTTCCTCCGAATAGCCAAGCCGTAATATGTGCTCAACTCGTCAATCAATTTTCCGGTGAGTTTTCCTCTGCCAGACAATTCTTTTTATTTTTTCACGATTTCGCGGAGGCGCGTCCCCATACGTTTTTGGACATGATCGATGCACTCTTTTTTTATTTCGAAACCGTCGTATGGATCGCTATTCGATATGCCCAGCAACGTTTTAGAATCGCCGTCATCAATATAATATTTATATTTTATGCCATAGAGCTCTTCAGACCGTTGAAACATTTCGACAGCTGAGTCGACTTCCATTTTTCCGGAGGAGCCGCTATGGTTCGCCTGGCACTCATCGTCGTGGGTACTTTCCATTCCCAGTACTCCGTGGTGCTTTCTTTTTTTTCCCAATGCTCGTAAGCTTTGCAATATTTCGATTTCACCATAACGTCGAGATCACTTTTTTAGTGTACCAGCCGATTAGCGATGTTATGCCGAAAAGCGAGCTGAAACCGCGCTTACGCCACGATCCGTCGCCTGAAACGATAATTCCGTCCTCCACCCCATTTTCCAACGAAATTGTCTCCTCCTCAAGTGCAGCCTTTTGTTTGTTGACTGTGCTCACAGCTTTAGTGGCAATCGAAATCGAATTTAAGATTTGATCGTAGAAAGACTGAAATATGGGGCGCGGTAGGTAATGCATAAAACGTCATCAGGCCATTCAAACCGACGCCAAGAAGACGCATACTGAATACGATACGACGATTTATTTCGTATGCAGTGTCAATCATAGGACACGAATTGATTTGCACTTTTTCACAATGGCCGCAATCGACCTCGATTTTGAATCCGAGTCCGCGCAAACTTTTTTCAGTAAACTTTATATCGCGATCACACACTTTGCACTTCACTAACGTCGATATAATGTTCAATGCATTGACGAGGTGTACTATACGATAACCGAAATCGTTAGTAACACCGACCTCTAAATCGTCCGACGATTTTAACTTTTTCGCCGACGTGCTCACATACTCTGCAGAACTATTTTCGGAGCTGTAACGGTTCGGAGGTTTTCGATTCGAAATTTTCGTTCGACTCCTCGTCACATAGCTCCGTTTTGTTCCCTTTTTCCCCGCGTACACTTTCGGATTATCCATTTCGATGTGCAAAGAATACTTCTGAGCGTTCGATATTTATAAACGAAACGATTCGGAGCGTTTAGACACGAGTAGCGTCGCTTCTATTCGCAAACTAACGCTATGACGCTATCCCTATACCTGCCTTGAAAATTTTTCAATTATCGCCGCCTATGGCTTTTTTTCGAAACTATATTTATAACAATAGCCGGTTTTTGTGAAGGGAGACAAAAGAATACCTAGGAAAGACCCGCAGGACCTGGGAAAGGTCCGGTATGCCTGCCGACCCTGAGGCGTGCAGCTGCGCGGGACCCCGAGCGTCACGGAGCGCTGCACCGCTCCACAAAATATTCAATATCTCCGAAAATAATTATTTTTTCGACCTGGGTCCAACGGCATCTTAATCTTAAATGTATTTTAGATTTTTCTAGATGGTTTTCAAAAAATCGATTTTTTGAACGCTACCCCAAACTTGTTTTACATAAGAATATGAACGCCACGGGTAAACCCACCTTCACAGGATACCCCATTGATGAAATGCCGAGGATGCGAACAACCCATGGATCTCTTAAAATATTAAAAGAAAGGTGTATGCCGAATTTCAGTTCGAAGTTCGATTGCCGCTTTTCAGAACTTTATCCGATTGTAGTTATGAAATTTATGTTTTAATAATGGCAATCTTTTTCCAAATATGGCATCTGTGGATACAACTGGGCATATTTCCAGATATGGATAGAACTGAATAGTGAATGATTAAAATAATCAGGTTTGTACGACAAAGAGATTCAACAATATAAGAACCCCGTTCATGGTTCACCAATATTTTTTTATACTCGATTAATCGAATCGTTGGCTTTTAGAGCAAAAAGTCGATTTTTCGTAACGATATTTCGAAAAAATATCGTTTTCTTAATAATCGATTATATTTCGAACATCGCCCACCCCTAGTTCTTCATATTCTTCTGTTCCCTTATTTTCTCCACGATTGGCAGGCCTTACAAAATGACGACTTGACGATAATGTCGCCAACTTTCCCCGACAAAATTCCAATAAGTGGAAAGTCGTACACCCTGCAGTGAAGAGAAACCTCTTTTTCTCCAAGAACCACCCCCGGAGACGGCGATTCCATTAGCGTCTTTGGTCTTCTGGTTTTCTGTCGTTATTTTTTTTCTTCGTCAGCTGCAATTCGCATAGACGAATCTGCAACTTATTTGGCAGCATCTCGTATTTGTTTGGTAATTTTGTCGTAAAGCGTTCGACTGAAGCATTTGGGGAGATTCATGATACCGCAGAAAATGTTCATTCCCGCCAATCCAACACCTAATATTAGCATAGCCAACGTGAAGCTGCGATTGATTTCGTAACAATAACTTTTAGACAAAGGACTCGAACTTATCTCCTCTTGCTCGCACTTCTCGCACTTGATAACTATGGTAAATCCCAATCCTCTAACTCGTGTTTCAGAGAACGATGTCACTGTTACAAGTTTTGCACTTTACGAGAGAAGCAATTACAGTGAACACGGATAGAACATTTACGATTACGTAGCCATGGGCGCGGTAGTTCGGCTTCAGATTTTTTTTCATACACATTGCCGTGAAAAATTCGTTTTTTACGAATGCCTGAGCGTCCTCCCATGAATCGTGAACCCTGCCTATCTAAACTAGTATGGATTTCTTCACAATCACTCATGTTAAAATATAACTGTCTTGGCTCATAATTTTGTTTTGTCTCTACAATGTCTCAATTCGGACTAAATAATTTTACTGCCTCCTCCTGGTTTTATGCTTGTGCCGAACCGAAAAAAAAACCGTTACTTTTATCGTAGATCGAACCGACAAAACCCGTTACCTTTACCGTTACACGATTCTATGTAAGGGATAATAAGTGAACATTAGAATAGGGTAGTTGCCGATCTAGCGTCCCTGCCTCCGTATAGCGCGGCTGCTTCCTACCTGCTTCCAAGAAAATAAAAGTTTTTACGCTCTAAATGCTGTAACTTTGATAATTTTTGGTATTTTTCAATTCTGTTAAGCTTAAAATATTTCTAACCCTTCAGGCTTATGGAATTAAACATTTTTAAAAATGATTTTTTCTTCACTTTTTCTGTAAACAGTTACTGTTACTGTACACAGTTACACAGTAAATAGTTACTGTGACCTAAGGCCTTAACAAAAAAACACGTGATGTGTTAGGGCCGGGAGGGGGGGGGGGGCTAGCCTAGAACCTAGAACATGGAGGCTAGAGTGGGAGGAGGCCGATCTGTGCATTTCAAAGTGGCTACAAAAATGTGATCAAACAGGGATGGCGCCACTATCTCTAAGACCTCGAGAAGTAAGCTGAGTATCGATGTCGTGTAAGAGCAAAGAACAGTGGCGGGATTCTCTAACGTCTTAGCGACGATTTTCGCTGTCGCTAGCGGTCCATATCAACAAATGTCGTTAAGAGCTATTCTGTACAGCTCAGTTATCGACATGTCGGCGTACGTCATATCATTATGTTCCGAAAACTGACGCTAAGCTAGCGACGGCCTTTTGAAGTCTCGCTACTCGGTTAGCGATATACCATACATGCACATATATACTCACATGCATTAAATATGATTGTGTATGGTTTGACTCCCCGAGTTTCTGCGTGGCCTCGAGAGAAATCCAGTGCAAATCGCAATTGGTCGTTTCAATTGCGAAAACCGTTGTACCCCAAAAGAGAATCGAATCGATTAATAATATCTAAAGATAACAATATAGTGAGCGGAAAATGAAAATGTGAGACAGATATTTAGCGAATTTGTGTGAATGGGTTTTACAAAAGTTCAAAACTTTCTCAATCTTGGAGTATATTCTACAAAGTCACGTTCAAAATCATGTAAGTAAATCACAGTCGTTGGCATGAAAAGGCTGTCACGTTTCTTAATACACATGCGTTTTATATGAATTCATCATTTTTACATCCCAACAAAAAATTATAATGAATAAACATTAAAATGTATTGTAATCTGTTCGTGTTGTGATTTTAAGGTTAGCTTGAATTCATAGCGCACGCAAATGCACTGCAAACTGAAAGTAACTAACCTCAAAGTTTTTCACCGGGACTGCTTTTTTATGTGATCGAGCCCTTTGGATTATTTTCTTCAAATAAAATATACTTTTTAAATTATGTTCTAGCATGGCTGATGGTGACCTTGCACTAGATTTACTGAACATGGAAGCACGCTTTCAACGACGAGAGCGAAGGTTATGTCGAGTCAAATTACGAGAAATACAAGATCCATTCGATTTCGAATTTAAGGAGCGGTATCATTTGAGCCCTGCGTTGATATCAGATCTCATTGACATATTAGGACAACAAATAAAGCGTACAACGATCACAGGACTCTGCAGAAAACAGGTACTGAAAGATCTACAAACTGTATGCAGAGGCCGTAACACAATATTGTCTTATTATCCGATAGCAGTGTCAATATGCCCAATTATATCTTACAGGTATTATCAGCAGTGAGGTTCTGGCTGTTTTCAACGTCCGGTAGCAATTGCCTGCCTACCGGACGTGTTGCAATGAGTCAATCATCGGTCAGTAGGTGTTTGCACGAGGTTACTGATTAATGATTTGATATTCAGATAATGTGTACAGTTTTCAATGACGCCACAAGCCAGAGAAATTGCAAACGAAGTATTTTTGAACGCAGAACAACCGTTTCCAAGTGCTATGGGAGCTGTAGATTATACGCATATCGCAATATGCGCTCCCAAAAACCACGAAGAGGCGTATATTAATCATCGCGGATATCATTCGGTAAACGTGCAAATGGTACTCTTTCATACCTATATCTTCTATCTTCTATCTATCTATCTATATAAATAAAAAGAGAAGTCCTGACTGACTGACTGACTGACTGACTCATCAACGCCCAGCCCAAACCCTTGGACCTAGAAAGCTGAAATTTTGCACAAAGGTTCCCTTTATAATGTAGACAAGGAATAAGGAAGGATTTTTCGAAATTCAACCCCTAAGGGAGTTAAATTGGGGGTGAACGTTTTTTTGGGTTTGTTTGGGTTTAACCCGTTAGGGGTCGAACAAACCCAAATAAACCCAAACAAACCCAAACAAACCCAAACAAACTTGACACAAATAAATTATAAAGTAAATTATAAACTTTGTCACTTTTATTTTTCCTAAACTACCCCCTAAGAGGCGATTTGGGGGTATTAAAGTTTGTATGGAAGAATTTTAACGCGCGGTTCGATTAACTCGAAACTCAGTATTTATGCTTGAGAACAAAAATAAAGAATAACGTGTATCAGGGTTTTTCGAAAATCGACCCCTAACGGGTTAAAAAGGGATAGTCATTTTACAGGGGAGGATTTTATCGCGGGGCTTATCTTCTTTGAAACATCTTCTTTGATCTTATTTGAAACTTGACACAAATACTTGCCTATGTAATAAACTTTGTCATTAAGGGGTTTAGGGGGGGGTGGTTAACGGGGATTATTTACGTAACTATTTTTTTTTAATTCTCACAGGATAGAGAATAAAGAGGATTTAATATTTTCACTTTAAAGTTGCCTTCATATTTGGCATTTAAGTAGGTAATTTTCCGTCCCGTTATTAGGTTATATTATTAGGTTTTAGAGATTTTATCCTCCATCAATCATATATCAATCCGCGCGCCGCTCCTCGGATACTATATAAGCAGTGCGAGAAGGCGGGCCGACTCATTATAAATGCAACATTTGTCCAGATAACACGTTTAGCGCAAGCGCAGCGATCTTTTACAATACAACTGAACTGTACTTTTTAGTACAAAACTGTCTTTTAAAAACTGTGCTTTTCAGCGCATTCCTTTGTTTTCCAAGTTTTCAAAATTATTTTTTATAATATTTTCTTTACCCTGACTTAGTTAAAAAAAAACAGTTACGTTTTGCTATCTATTACAATGGCTGTTGAATCATTAACAATTGATGGGATTTTGGTGCCTCATACCATAGTTCCTATAATTGGGGACGGAGCCTGTCTGTTTCGGGCCCTCTCCTATCTACTGTATGACACACAAGTGATGGCCAGGGAGGTGCGCGAGCAAATCGTTAGCCATGTGGCGGCCAACTGGGAAGAGTTTGCCATTATGTCCCACGATAGTAACGGGGACAATTATTCCTGCGCCGCTGAATACTGCATTGACATGTCACGCTCTTTTACTTATGGTAGTTTATGTGAACTGGAGGCGGCAGGCCAACTCTTTCCGTGGGTCTTTGAAGTTTACCGTAACGGTGAACTGTATACAAGTTTTGGTACTGCAGGTAACCCCGTGGGACGGCTACGCTTTTCTCATGATCTGTCACTTTGAACCTCTAATGTAGTATATAAAGAGGTACTTTAACTATAAATAAAAATGGTCCTAACCCCCTGAGAATAACAATGTAAGTAAAAGCTTAATTTGAATTATTAAGGGAACTATTTACCTTAACTTTAACTTTTTTTTTGCTAGGATTTAAATTTCCGTTTTACAGTTGCCTTCAAATTTGGCATTCAAGTAGGTAATTTTCCATTTCGTTATGTTTTCCGTTACTATTGTAAGATTTCGGATTTGTTAACCTCCAGCAATCATATATCAATCCGCGCGCCGCACCTCGGATACTATAACAAGCAATGTGAGAAGACATTGTTTACCTAGATTAACAAATGGGGTACTTTTAATCACGGTAGTATGTTCCCGTGGGATATTTTCCGACATCCACGCAGGCGAAGCCGCGGGCAAAAGCTAGTACATTTATACGTAGCATGAGCACCACCTCATTAAATGTAATTATTTATTATCCAGACATGTGATCCAAAGTTGAAGATTTTAAACGTTAATGCAAGGTATCCGGGAGCACGACACGATGCTTATATATGAGCTTCTTCTCCAGCGCGGCGTGCTATGGAACAAGCATATAATCGAGGTGAACGGAGAACGTATCTCATTGATAGAGAAATTTCACACCATATTTCTAATGTTTTATCATATTGAGTAGCCTAAAAATAGTGTAATATATTGGATCTCGATGCCGATGAGTATATTAATTGATGTTTATACAGGTGATTCCGGATATCCATTGGAACCTTGGTTATTGACGCCTCTGCCTAATGAACTTGAAGGCAAACCTCGATTTGCATACAACAAAGCAGTATGCAGTGCCAGGAATTGCATTGAACGGTTGTTTGGTGTACTAAAAGGCACCCGGACATGCCTTTCTAAACATAGAGCTCTACAATATCAGCCCGGATTTGCAGGACGCATTGTAAATGCCTGTGCAGTACTCCATAATATGCGACAAGTTAACGGCTTGTTGAATGATCCTGTCTGAATGGTCGATGGAGATCGAATAGAAAATGCAGGATATTAGCTGCCATTAATAATTGCAATTATAATAACAATGATGAAAATTTGCGACCATTTGCTGTTGCACAACGAATTCAAGACTGTTTAATAGCAGAAAGATTTAGTGCGTGATTTTTCCACGGTCGGCCATTATTGTAAATGTTTCCATTTTTACATTCGAATTTGTGAATGCCTTTTTCACAATTCTGAATTATTAACTGTTGTCAATTAAATTAATCACTTCAGGATATTTGAGCAACTCAAATAATTATTTATCAAAATAACTATATTCATCGGGGCAAAATGGCAAAAGATTAAAACTTGTAACGTACAAAACCCTTCGTATTAAAAAAAAAGTTCTTCCAATCGTTCTGACATCCAACTGCTAGGAAACCATTCTGAATTTCCCTTTCGCACTTCGTTATGATCATTGTACGTTCTGAGTTCAACCATTTTTACTGTACAGACGACGCAGTGTCAGAAATAAAAACTAATTAACTACTTTTCTGAGTGTGTCGATTTATAAAACGTAATATGTTTTGACATTGTATATATTTCACATCTATATTCATTACAACTTTTGGTTGCCCGAAAAATCAATGCTCTGTAAAAACCGTTACATTTTATCTCTAAAGTGAAAATGGGGTTTCAAGAAGGTTTCATGTCACCGTAAGGTCCAGGGTATAAGAACTTCGATCTTTGAAAAATTATTTTCAAATGTCACATAATGATGAATGTTAGCATAAAATTTAAACGTACTGGTATATTTTTATAAAACACTTTTCTGAAAAAACAATGAAATATAGTTTATCGTTGTTTTTAGCTTTGGTTCGTTTTTTTTTCATTTGTTTTGTTTTTGGCCGAATTATCTCAAAAGCAACTTATGTCGATTAATATATCAGAACGTACGTCACGTATCTTAAGTATAATAAATTTTTTATAATATAGTATTTAAAACGGCATTATCAAACATAATCAATTTGCTATTAATTATTGGGATACAAATAAAAGCAATATTTTCGTTAACTTAGTAAATGTCTATTTCATTCCTGAAGATAAGTCCGCAGTATATTTTCCAAAACTTCCACGAGTCTACCTAAAATTGGTATTCTCGTTGCCTCTTTCTCAGCTTGCATCGTCACAGCATCAGCTAGCTTTTTTTACCGCCTTTAACTATTTCTGTAATGGCAACAGCAGAAATCATCGATACTACAGTTTGGATTTTAGCTGTATTTGCGAATATCTGTAACAGTGTATACGAACTCAATTATATAGAATTCCTTTACATTGTAAGTCCCATCGATTTGATCATGACGTGTACCTTAAAAATTACAATAGCAGCTGACGATAGATTAATCAATATTGGATTTGAGAATTTGTTTTACCATCATAGCATCAACTTGTCCTTGAGAAATGGAACAAAAGTGCTCCCGTGTCGAAAGTGTCTCTGCCAGTTTTGAACGCTTCGCTGCAATTCATAAACATTTTGATAATATAAATAACGTGAGCGGGTCTAAACTTCTTCCATTTGCATGTATCTTTTTGTCGTAATTTTTCCTATTAATGAGCCAATACAAATTATTCTCGTACGATTTCGTGCATATTTCCATGTAGTAAAGTCGAACCTCGATATAACGAATTTCGTGGACCGTTCGTTATATCATGTTTTCGTTATATCGAGATCATGTTCTTCAAAATGTACTTTGAAACAAAAATATTAGTACTATAAATATAGGGATATTTTTTTAAAGAAAAGATGGATTAAATGAGAGCAATTTTCAAAAGCAATTAGCAATAAGAGCACAATGTATGTTATTATGTCGTCGTACCAAGGGTTCGGATGTCTATCGAAAGGGAATGGACAAATCTTCGTTGTTCGAGGATTTCGCTGTATCGAGGTTCTACTGTATAGAATATCTTTCCGTTGGAATTTGCTTACTTCTTTGCAAAATAGTGATTTCGCATTCTAGGTTGTCTTTTCCGGTATAGGTGGCTATTTTTCGTTTTTCACCTTGTAAATTGGAAGCACTTTGGTGTTGAAAAGCGTTCTTTTAATTTTTTTTGCTACCATCCGTCTCAAGAAACTCGGGTCCTGCTACAGCGCCGTCTTCTATACTTTCATTGTCATCTGTAAAAGCATGTATTATCAAGTAACTCCGACTTATTCACTATCATAGGAGGATGAGTGTAAAGATAACTTCGATCTCAGCTTATTTGAATTAATATGCCAATTTTTTTACTACCTGAGAACCTCGTACTGTTTTTTGAAGACCTTGCTTCGGTGCAAATAGTAGGTACTCGCGGCTTCAACTTCAACAAAGCCGTTTCACCACGTTCAAGTTTGTTTTGCAAGTCCTATAATTAATAGTTCAATCCTTTCAATATTAATATCTTTTTTCGAGGTTTACCTAGTTAAGAATGAAATTAAAATAGTTTTAACAAACCTCCTCTTCCAGTATACTATCAGCACATTCTTGACTGCCTTCAACATAGTCTGAACGTATGATTCCAATGACGACAACTCGAACTCCGTTAAACTGAGTGTCGTGATCGGTTTGTTGTTTGTTGCCGTTCAAGCCTTGCGTAAAGTTTTTGCCTTTAGTGATGTCCGACTTGTCGTCTCTCCATACCTAAAATAAGTAAAAATCCCATTATCGCAGTTATTTTTCACATAATTCTTTAAACTTTGTATAAGTCGGTAAAGATTACGGTGGCTAAAAAAAGTATTTGTATACGTCGTCTTTTTAAAGTTATCTTTTGAAAAAAAATAAAATACTTTATGAAGTTTCTGTGTTCGATAGCTTATCGTAAATATACATGGGGTCTGTATAAAAAAATCTTGGGGAAACACGACCACAAAAAGAAGGCCAAAATGACAACAGTTTCGTGTGACATGTACAAATATTTGTTATACCCACTGTATGTTACAAAATTATAAGGATTAGATTATCCATACCACTTGCCACTGTTCCGAACTTTTCGAAGTACCATTCATCGTATTTAAGTACGTTGCTAATTCCATCCATTTTTTTCGACTCTCGTTTTTTCCATTCATAACCTGGAATCTGCCTTCCGCAAGACCCTCATTCAGCTTAAAAAAATCAAGCATTCTTGATAATTGTGCAGAAGATGCTCGAGCACTTTTACACTTCTTCCTGGAAAATAGAATAAATCAATTGTTTATAAAAAAATGAATGGATGTGTTTAACCTTATATTGCAATATTTACAGCGTTTCATTTGATGCCTCTTGTTGCATCATGAAAAATGTTAAAAAAAATAATATCGTTGATTCTTAATTCTAACAAAGAAAAGAGAATTCTGCAGGCACGATAAATTCTGAACTTCGTTTACTGTTTTTCACTCCTACAAAAGAATGGTGTCGTGTTTATTCGGATTGAAAAAGCAGGCTGATTTACAATTATCACCAAAAATCTCTAGAATTTGAGTGGTGAAAATTTGTTACGTTGCCACATCTATCGAATAGTGTACCGAATTTTATCGGTGGCCCGTGGTACATTCGATATCGATGAAAATCGTTATAGCCCAAGTTACAGAATGACTGTCGCTGTTAGCGATGTCGCGACAAGCGACAATTATCGGAAAGTAGCGACAACGATAATTATCGCTAGAGAGTTACAGAATCCCAGCACAGATATTACATGGTACAACACGGCTTATGGGACGATTTGGCAAGATTTCATGGGGGAGTTTCGTAGTTACTCCCCCAACCACCTAAAGCGCTGCCTGTGTCGGTGTGCACACACACATCCGCAGGTGCGCTTGGCTCCACCCAGCTCCACCTCTTCCTACGCTCGAGCCAACTACGGTGAGGTGATTTCGCGTCTCGCTCGCTCTCTTGCAGATTCCAATGTTAACAGCAGCAACGGTCGAGCGGTCTAAGGTACGTGCTCGTTCTGCCGGGGAGCCCCCCCTGCTAAATATGTCCGATTGAATATTATTAACCATCATAGGAATAATGCATAATTCTCATGATATCCTTTCGGACCTATCTCGCTCTCCCTTGGTGGTGCATAAATATTGGTTCGTTTCGAATATAAACCAACGTCCGTGTTATAAATGTGAAGTTCGTCATTGCTACTTTATGAATTTGAATAGATTTCTATGCGATCCGTTGAATTCTGTCAGATGCGTACCCTAGCCACGGTTTATTTATATATGGTTTCTTCGTCATTCAGATACCAATTGAATTCTTTCATCTTCGTCTCATTGTAGGGCATGATTCTATCGTTTTTGTATCATTACATTTTTTTTCTTTTTTTTTTCGAATAATAAAAGTACGATTGTCCTGCTAACATTTCCTATGCACTGTGGATGAATCAAATTGAATCTTATCCCGCACTTAAAACTCGTATCATATTCTCGTATAATTCATTTTCCATGCGTCATACGAATACTATTACTTCGTTTGTATCACATTGCACAGCTTGATTTTATAAAATCTACACTATAAGCGATGCGGAAATGATTTCGAATAATACATATACGGCGGTGATTGATGACTTTTCCATGATAAAAAATACCGCCTGTTGTAATGTAAAGTTCGTCATTGCTACTTTATAAATTTGAATAGATTCCTATGCGACTGGTGAATTCTATCAGATGCATACCGTAGCCGCGGTTTAGTTTTATACGATTTCCTTGTCATTCAAGGACCAATTGAATTCTTTCGTCTTCGTCTCATTGTAGGGCATGATTCTATCGTTTTCGTATCATTACATTTTCTTTTCTTTTTTCGAATAATAGTGATACGATTATGCTGCTAACATTTCCTATGCACAATGGATGAATCAAATTGAATCTTATCCCGCACTTAAAACTCGCATCATATTCTATATGAAAAATGACGTTTTATGTAATAGATGTGATTGGGACAACAGAAGTTGCTATAGAAAATGATGAAATGGAATCGAAAATAGTAAACACCTTTACTGTTAGCAAAATTATGGAGCCTTGTTCAGTATACATCTATTCAAGTAATTAATAGCAGCGCAAAACATGAATAAAAGTTATTTTTCCAATTGAAATCTAGTTGACTAGATATAATCAAGAGTGAATATACAAAGTCAGCCCGATATTTTCGGCCATTTTTTACTCTTGTACACGATGGCGACGATATATATATATATATATATATATATATATATATATATATATATATATATATATATATATATATATATACACACACAACAGCAATATGAAAACCTATTGGTTTTTAACGTGGGTTGGATCCTTTTATCCATTTGCGTTACAAAAATAATTCACCGACCCAAAAGCAGTGTATAAAACTGTGCTTGACTCTTCTCTGTGTACCTTTCATTTTACAGGGCCGAGCAATATGTATTAAATACTTAATTGGTGTGGTTTTTAAATATGAAAATTTGCATGCTTCGACTGCAATTAGGCGCATGACATTCAAAATGATTCATTTTCATCGAAAGGTCATACTGTATTCTTTATTACGTAGTACATACATTCGCAATGAAAAGTATCGCATTCAAAATGATTCATTTTCATTGAAATATCATACTGTATAATTTATTACGTAGTACATAAATTCGCAATGAAATACTACTAGTAATTAATAATACAGACTGAATTGCAATGAGACGTATCGCATTCAAAATGATTCATTTTCATTGACATGTCATACTGTATTCTTTATTACGTAGTACATAAATTCGCAATGAAATACTACTAGTAATTAATAATACAGCCTGAACTTCAATGAGACGTATCACATTCAGAATGATTCATTTTCGTTGGCAGTTACTGTATTCTTCATTACGTAGTACATACATTTTCAATGAAATACTACGAATAATGAATATAATACAGGCTCAACTGCAATGAAACGTATCGCATTCAAAATCATTCATTTTCATTGGCATATTTATACTATATATACTATTCATAGATATATGATTCAACTTTATAATAATCCTATGAAGAATGCCAAATTCAACTTCATGAAACTATTCTTTATACAGTATTTATATAGAACATGATCAAATTTGGTTCACACAAATAAGATCCTGATTGCGCAGTATACAAATCAGAAACACGAAAGGAAACTATACATGCTGTTTTATACGACGTAATACATTCGTGCATATACATTTATAACAAACAACGAAAACGAAAGGTACAATCATACATAGCATATACGAATAGATTCACACATATAAACAATATATGTCGTATATCACAATCCTACGCAGTGGGGTGGTATCATTCATTCGCTATTAATTCGGATTGGAGCTCGATATTATAAACTCATCATCATCCGATACGATTCCCATCATAATAATCTGCAGATGTTTATGAAAAACAGGAATCAGGAACACGAACCAAAACGAAATATTTTTTTTTTCGTTTTCTATTAGACATTTTGAGCAGGGCCGGCTTTAAATCGATCTGTTTTCGCTTCTACTCTCTCACTCCTTTCCATCTCAACCGTTCCATCTCTTTTTCACATGGCCTCAGCGATTTCTTCCAAGGAACGTGCTACGCGGCACAAAAATCTGTTGCTACTTTGCGTACATCTGTCAGAAATTTGACAGGACTCGGACGTATTCGTGATTATTAATACTGAATATCAATCTAACTAGTTAAGGGGTTATCCCCACTTGCGATTTTGAAAAAATCAATTTTTTTATTGCATTTTTTTGAAGCATAAGTATCTGAGAATATGTCCTGAAAATTTAAAGTCGATCCGAACAAAATTGACTGAGATATGAGCGTTGAAGGAGAAGAATCCGTTGTGTAAACGACCGGATAGTCTGCCGTCTGGCGCGCTCGACCCTCCCTCCGACCTTCAATGCATTGTTCGATGAAAAGGGTCGTATACCTGGCATTCACAACGTTCATATAATAGACTGGAATTTATAAAAACGTATTTTCGTCGTCTGTTATGGTCTAAACTTGTCAGTGTAGCTCGAAAGTTCGACTATATAAGACGTATATTCCGCCGTTCATAATATTATAAGCGCAGTTTTTATTCATTTTACATTCAAAAATGGATCGAAAAAAAGGTTCGCGACAAACAAGAAGCAGTGATAATTTACGGAAATCTCGACCAAAAAAAAGGAAGGGTGTTTTTAACCCCAACCTGGCCGAAACGGAAACTGAAAGTTTCAGCACGTCTGCAAAGAAACTGAAAAATAATATTGATATGACTGTGAATCAAAGTCCTAATATCGAATATCGGATTTTGAACTGTTGGGTTGTGTGTGCTGCTATTTCAAATTTAGTGAAGTGCAAAACGTGTAATGGAAATATTACATTTGAAACGGCAAGTGCAAGAGGACTAGGCTTCAAAATCGTTGTGAAATGTGACTCATGTGCAGATAATTTGATACCATCTTCTCCTTTTTTAGAACATTCGTATGAAATAAATCTTCGATTTATATTCACCATGCGAGTTCTCGGTATAGGATTGGCTGGAGCACAACAATTTTGCGGACTTATGGACATGCCAAGGTTTCTTACCGAGACTACATATTCAATAATTTTGAAAAGTATTTATGAGTCTGTAAAAACATGTGCAGATGTAATATTTAAAAAAGCCGTACGAGAAGAAATTGAACATACACCTAATGCAGAAGGCGATGCAACTCCTCAATTAACAGTTTCCGGAGATGGATCCTGGAAGAAGCGAAGATATACGTCGTTGTTCGGAGTCACATCAGTCATAGGCTACTACAGTGGAAAAGTACTTGATTTTGTGGTAAAGAGTACGTATTGTAAAATGTGTGAATCGTGGAAACATAAGCTAAATGATGCGGAATACGAAGAATGGTACGAAACACACGAAGATAACTACAGTGCAATTCACGAAGGCTCCTCGGGAAAAATGGAGGTGGACTCCATTATCGAAATCTTCAAGCGTTCAATAGAAAAATATAATGACCTGTACCGTTACTATATTGAAGACGGAGATTCGAAAACGTACACTGGGCTAATAAATTCTCATCCTTATGACGACGTAGAAGTGATAAAAAAAGAATGCATTGGTCACGTCCAAAAGCGTATGGTCCATCAAATGTATTGGATGCCATCAGACCTATATACAACGATCTGAGTAAGGAAACTTTACTCGAAAGATGCGTCGGTGGCTTCAATCAAAATAACAACGAAAGCTTCAACCAACTTATTTGGAAAATCAGCCCAAAAATCGTCTCGAGTGGAGCAATCGTTGTAAATTTAGCAGCTTATATTGCCGTTGGACTATTTAACGAAGGTTCAAAATCATTATTATTTTATTTGAACTTAATCGGAGTGAGCTGTGGACATAACGCGCACGAATACGCTGATAAAATGGACGAAGCACGGATTGCACTGGCAGAGAGACGTGCGGCCGAGAGCACTCGTGAAGGAAGAATGTTACGAAGGCAACACCAAATTTCCGTTTTGCAAGCGGCATCGTGGGCGGAAGAACTTCTATATGGGCCCGGAATAGATGACTCTATGTAAGATTACAAAAAAAATATTTTCTTCGTGTAAACTGAAATTGAAACTTTAAACGCGTTTCTCTCAAAATGACATTTCTGAAGTCGGTGACCAAGATTACTCGAACACTAATGAACCGATCTTCTTGAAATTTTGCAGGCTTATTTAATACATAACAATTTAGTCTTTAATCGTTCGATTTTTTTTTCGAAAAAAATGGCCGTTTTATAGCCAAAAAACGGCCGTTTTTTTTCGTTAAAAGCGAACCATTAACTTTGACTGTCCGCCCTTTTGTGAAAAATGAATATTTTTTAAAATCCTTCGATTAAAGACTAGTTTATACTTATATTTGACTAAATCCATCCGCATTTTTTTTTCAGATGATCCACTTCGCCGCAATGTTGGTCACCGCAAACCGTGTATTTAAAAACATTATTTCATTGACGGCCATTTGCCACTAAACAATGTAATATTTTTCAATAAAAAAATTATTGAAAGTTCTTCAAGATGTGTTCTTCAAGATGGTATATTGATCGATTGAAAAAGTTTTGTAGTTTTCTTTAAAAAAATTCATGAAAAAGGCCTTTTTTGCGCTACAAGTGGCGGTAACGCCTTAATTAATCGTGTATTCGTGTATTTCACGCTTTTCTTTTAGACTCTTTGCCCACGGAAAATTGGCTGTTTAAAATTGTTTGTGAGATGCAACATTGTTAACGATGCCATCGTGTAACAGATGTGCCTATAATGGATGCAAAAATGTTCCCGAGACGAGTCCCAAGCTGAGCTTCCATCGTTTTCCTAACAACGACGACACGTAAAAGTTTAGACGAAAATAATTGTTAAGGGGTTACGTGAGTCTTTAAGCCAAAAAGCATATTTTCTTTGTTAAAGAAAATATAATTGATAAATGATTTTATTCCAAATGATGAGCACATAAAAGAGCAACATTTCAATAATATTTTTTTTAAATGTCATTATAAAATTTGGGATATTCAGCCGGTGGGACCTGGTTTCCGGTGACCCCTCGGAAAAACGGTGAACACGATTTCTCGAAAACTAATGCACCAGTCTTATTGAAATTTTGCACTCTTCTTCAAAATAGCATTGACTAGTAATAGAGCGAAGGTTTTTTTTCGATTACAACTAATTTTACAAGACTATGCGTAGCTTAAGTTGTACCAAAAATTGAACTATTGTGCATAAAACTCTGTCGAAAATGCAATTTTTTTTTAATGTTTCATACAATCTCTAGTCAATGCTATTTTGAAGAAGTGTGCAACATTTCAATAAGATCGATGCGATAGGTTTTGAGAAATGGTGTCCATCGTTTTTTTAGGGGTCTCCGGACACCAGGTCCCACCAGCTGGGTTTGTGTGTTTGGGTTTGGTTGAATTGGTTTAGATTATATAGATATAGATTATATAGAGGTTATATTGGAGGGGTGGGGTATCGATCGGCCGTGGCGAGCGATATAGATATCCTCGTGCGGGCTGAAAAATAAACTTTATAACTCGATTTCTATTAGAACGCGCCAAAAATTCCTTCAGGAGATGTCTTTATATATTAAATGGAACATCTGTGCAAAATTTCGGACGAATCGGGTGTAATAGCTTTTCGGAAGTTTATCCCGTAACGACAATAAAAAAAGGGCGGGGGGGGACCGAATGCTTAAAGAAAATATTTAAGATAAAATTTCGTAGCCGCAACCTTTCAAGAAAAATGCAAAAACGTATGACTCTACAAAATTTGCGCAAACTTTTTTATTCCAGTTTATTGTTGGGTATAATAATTGATTGTGACCTATTTTTTACTAAGCGCCACTATAATTTATCACTGATTCAGAAGGGCCCCCCTTGTGCCCCCCCAAAATACGGCCGTCCGCGACAAAAATATCTCAACGTGATTTTAAATGATACGCTGTCTCCTTACCTACCGAATCGCCCAACGCTTGGTCGGTCAGTCTACCTTTATGAGGGAATGACACCTTATCGCGGTCGGTATGGTAGAACAACTATAGATTCCCAAAAATCTCTGAAACGGCCCTTCAGATCCCGTCGAAACTTTGCCAAACGACGTCAAATAGATAGACGAATACCTGTCTGCCCTTTAAGTTTTCTGAATTTGAGGAAAAAAAATTAAATTGGCTTATGATAAGCCAATCTACATTTTTTTTCTCAAATTCAGAAAATTTGAGGGGTTGACAGCTATTCGTCTATGTATTTGACGTCGTTTGACAAAGTTTCGATGGGATCTGAAGAGCCGTTTCAGAGATTTTTGGGAATCTATAATTGTTCTACCATACCGACCGCGATAAGGTATCATTCCCTCTTAATACAACCGGGAGAGCACGATAGCCCGATAGGCATACGCGAGAGAGAGAGGAGAGAGAGAGAGAGAGAGAGAGAGAGAGAGAGAGAGAGAGAGAGAGAGAGAGAGACAGCCGCGAGAGGCGTGCCTTGAACCTCTATCATTGTGTATAGCACACCGATACATCGCCGCGCAGCCTACCGGCAGAAATACTAACTACATTTTTTCTGCCAAATATTAACATGGGCCGTGGAGTTCCATGTAATATCTGTTGTTGGGTAAGAGGGATGGAAGAGGATCGAATACGCATCCCAGCAAGCAGTGCAGCGAGATCGCGCGCACAAGTTACCCCCTCACTAGTCTCTTACGCGCCCATCACACAATGGTCGTGTTCGTTGGGTCTCATCATTTTGATACGAACAAGTGCGCATGTGCATAATGATGCGCAACGCGCAACTGCGCAACGACACGTACGCATCATCAAATGCGCATCACTATGCGCATGCGCAATCAAAATGATGAGACCCAACGAACACGACCAATCATAGTAGCGCGTGTCCGTGAGCGAGCGACGCTCGGACATCTTCGGAAAGAGCCGAGCGCGCCGAAGTTTCCCGACCGCGTCTTCGGCAGCTACACCAATGCATGGACGCCGAGCTCGTACATGTGCAGCCAAGTCCAAACGAAGGTTTCGAGGGAAAAAGCAATCTGAGCATGACTCGCGCGTGACATCACCCGACGGAACGCGCGAGGCTTTTAGATGATTTCAATGCTTATTTAGCTCTTGATTCTCTGCATTATCAATGTGTACAAAACAATGTATCGCGCACCCTGATAGCTTATTTTTTTCTTTATACGTTAATTTAAATATAATTATGAATCCAAATTACAACTTATTTATCTTCTAAAAATTTGTTTACGCTTTACTCACACCCGTCCTTATACCAAATAAATTATAATTAATAAAAGTAAGCGGAAATATATTTATATTCGTATTATTATATTAATTCTCATACTTCGATCAAGCGATAAAGCATTATCCCCGAAAACAAGCCAATCAACCATCCGGCTGCGAATCGTCAGTACCAGAAAGTGCATATTCTACAAGCAATGGGATGGTCCCGTTGGTAGCGTTCCTGGCTTCAGTCCGCTGGGGCGCAGGATCGTTCCCCGCGCTCAGTGCTTTTTTAAAAATTATTATTACTATTAATTGTTGTTTGATTAGTTATTTTTATTAGTTATCTTTTAGTGTTGAAAAATTTATCGCGCACTCCGACCGCTTATTTGATTAGTTTGTACGTTAATTTAGATGTAATAATAAATCTAAATTACAATTTATTTATCTTCTAAAAAATTGTTTGCCCTTTACTCACACCCGTCCCTATGCCAAATGAGTTGTAATTCATAAAAGTAAGCGGAAACATATTTATAGTCGTATTATAAATACGACTATAATTATATTCATTCTCGTAAGTTACGATTCGCGGCCGGATCGATGATTGGCTTTGTTTTTGGGGGTAATGCTTTATCGCTTGATGATAGTACCCGAGCAGAAATCTAATCAGGCTGCCTGAGGATCCATCAGGCCCGGATCAGGGATCAATAAGGAGCCCTGATTAGGCACGCCTGATTTGAGCCAGACAGGGGCCTAAGCAGGGATTAATAAGGCGCCCTGATCAGGCACGCCTGATTTGCGCCGGATAGGAGCCTGATCAGGTATTAATAAGACGCCCTGATCAGGCACGCCTGATTTGCGCCGGATAGGAGCTTTATCAGGCATCAATAAGGCGCCCTGATCAGGCACGCATGATTTGCGCCGGATAGGAGCCTTATCAGGCATCGATAAGGCACCCTAATCATGCACGCCTGATTTGCGCCGGATAGAAGCCTTATCTCGCATGAAGCTCGTCACTCCGTAACCTCTCCTCTCTAGGACTAGACAAGGCCTCTGTCGGCGAAGCCTCACGAAATATTTTGACAGCTGCACACGCAGGCACGCGAAATATATGAAAACAATGGTTATCAACCGAAAGTGCGTGTCGTCAAAATTTGTTTCAAAATCTTTTTTATCATAAATAAATATTTATTTTAATTTTTTTGTATTATCGTTATATGGAATCAAAACTTTTGTATATAATACGGGCAGCCAGTCCCGTATTATATACGTAGAAGAAAGCGCAACAGCCATGCCGTAGCTACATCGACACATCTCGTTCGGTTCATCAATTTCTCTCGAAGAAAGGCAAGCCCTTCAATAAAGTGCCGTGCATACAAAATCTCAGGTAAAGTATAATTGCGATTATACTGTGTCTTATCTACACATGAACAGTGATAATATATAAAATACGACTTGATGGGCGAAGACTATGCGGCGTAGCTTAACCTCACTTTGTCACTTTCGCACCATTTGTACATATATAGTGTGATATATTTCGTATCAAGAAAAAATGTTCAACAGTACAAACATACGTATATGTACATAAATGTACTCATACATACGTGCAAGGACCAGATGACGAGAAATAATTGCGCAAATTGCATTTTGTACCGTCGAACATTTTTTTCTCAATAATATATATACAACACTATATATATACAAATGATGCGAGAACGACGAAAAGAGATTGAGCTACGCCACTACGAGGTACACCATTTTTAAACAATTATTAATTATTAATTATCTCAAGAGGATATATCAGTCGGAGCCTATATCGCTCACTTTTCCCTGGTCGAATATATCTATACTTATGATAAATATAGATATACCCGACGGGGGAGCGGTGGCGATCCCTAGGTCCGACTGATATATGCTTTTAATGTAAAGATGTGATTTTTCTATGCATATTTACTAATTTTTTTATGTATTCAAAATACTTCAGATGCAATCTTGACAAAGTATGATGGTACTCCCCACGCAGGTTCTATCAAAGAGAAACAAATTTCGGATGGGCTAGCGGCGGTCATAAACAGTGCGAAAGATGGGAACGGTCATCGCCAAAACCGGAACAAAAACTAAACGATCAAGTCAAATAAAATAAAAACTTAAACTTAAAAAAAATGTTTTCATATTTTTAATAATGTTAGTAAACTTGATAATAATTTAATAAATGTTGATCTATTGTTAAACAAAAAATTAATCAAATGATTGAGCCAGATGACACGCATGTCTCAGGCTGGATGAGGCACCTGATCCGAGCCAGATAAGTTGCTTGATCCGAGCCAGATATAGTGCCTAATCCGAGCCTGGTAAGGTGCCTGATCCGGGCCAGATATAGTACCTGATCCGAGCCGGATACGGAGCCTGACCCGGGTCTGATAAGATGCCTGATCCGGGCCAGATAAGTTGCTTGATCCGGGCCTGATCAGAGCCTGATAAGGTGCCTGATCCGGACCTGAATATGCAAAAGCGTTACATCCCTGATCGGGGCCGGACTAAATTTGCCTGACCCGGCCCGGATTTGCTATTGTGGCAGCCTAATCCGGTCCGGATTTCACCCTGAACAAATTTCTGCTCGGGTATATGAGAATGAATATAATAATGCGCATATACCCAGTAAACACAGTTCTGTACCGGCAATGTAACGGCAAAGTAACTGAAAATAACAAGTAATGTTAACCGGATAGTACATGCAACTTACATGTAAGTTGCTATTTCCCACTCATGAGTATTACTCGTTATGTAATATTTGATGTAACCGTTACATTTTTGTTATGTTACTTGTTTGTTGTACAATGCAACTGCTATGTAACGGAAATGTAACGGTAACGTTAACGAAAGTAACAAGTTATATTTCTCGAATATTATATGCAACTTACGTGTAAGTTCTTATTTCCTACTCATAAGTATTACTGGCTATGTACCATCTTATGTAACCGTTATACTTCAGTTACGTTACTGGTTCATCGTGTAATGTAACTGTAATGTATTAAGTAGCACAACAGTTACGTAACCGTAATTTCAAAATGTAATATAACAATGAAACTAGCTGTTACCTATCAGCTGATATATGCAATATTACATTAACTTGAACAGTTATTTAATGGTTGATATGAATGTTATATTACAAGTACATCAATGGT
The DNA here is from genome assembly GCA_964007375.1 of Ophion obscuratus. Taxonomy (NCBI): domain Eukaryota; kingdom Metazoa; phylum Arthropoda; class Insecta; order Hymenoptera; family Ichneumonidae; genus Ophion; species Ophion obscuratus. Next base: position 46,778,218 of record OZ023314.1, read on the forward strand.
TAGATAACAGTTTATGTAAATGTTTTGTTATATTCACATGTATGTTTACGTAACAGTTGAAGTAAATTTAATGTTGTATTAACACGAAGGGTTATGTGAGAGCTGAGATAACTAATATTATGGTAACAAGAATTATAATACATTTGGTATAAATGCAACATTACAGTGTTCTCAATTGTTATGTTATGTTATGTGTGTTGAAAATACAAATAATTTGACACTATGGTTCAAATATAATTTTCCACCAAGCTATAATCGTAATTACTGTAAAAATATGATTAGTTATTGATCATATTCGGCCTTATACATTTTATTGCTTCATGAATACCTTTGAAGTCTTTTTATGCAATATATTGCTAAATTTCAAAGTATAATTAAGCGATAATGTAGTTTTAAATATTTCCATTGCGTCTCATAATGGATAAAAAATTATTAATAGTCAACATAATATATATATGGAAAAGTAAAGTTCTTTATTTTATAATAATTATGATGAACTATACATCGTTTTTCACTTTGCCGATCGACTAGATACTATACGATATAATCGCACTAATCGAACTAATCTACTAATTACTAAAAATGTAACGAAAAATATAATCCATGTATCAATTGTTTTATCTAGAAACGGAGCTAAGGTGATGTGACATACGCATACATTACGTTCAACGTAGTAGGACTCAACTTTCTTTTGTCTTTAAGGTAGTACGAGCGCGCAATCTTGGTTTCTATAGATTTTGTTCAAGTTTTAACAAAACATTGTTCATATCATTATGCATGTTTGAGTGAAATTTCAAAACAGTCGACTATTTAGATTGGCAGATCATGGGTTTTAAAATTGCAACTTTTAACACTGCAGGGTTTGCATTGAAATTTAGACGAAATAATTTTCCGTAAAAAATATTTGTCCCGTATAATAAGAAGACATATGGCAACACCGCATCGTTCCACAAATTTGGTTCAAACGTCCGCCATTTTTTTTTGTTTTCATCGATTTTGTATTAATTTTGGTAAATTGTTGTGTACGAAACCTTTCTCTTTCGAATGCTTTCTGTTTTTTTGTCTCAGACTTTCCAATCCTGAGATTAACTGTCGGCTATGGGACCAGGTATTATTTTCAAAGACGCAACTTTGGCGCCTTCTAAAAAAATATTCAATGAATCAAAATAAAACATATTTTTTCGTATTTTAGAAGGTTGAAACAATGTTGCAAAAGAATAAGTTTTATAGCTATACTACTGTGTCCAAAAAATAAGGTGACATTGTATTTATTTCGAAAATTCTTTATTCTTCCAAATCAATTTCATCCCCTTCAAAGTAATCCCCTCCCGATGCAATGCACTTATGCCAACGGATTTTCCAATCTTCGAAACACTGATTGTAGTCACTTTCGGGATGGCCTTCAGTTCCGTCTTCGCTGCGGCTTGAATCTCCTCTATCGTATCAAAACGGTGTCCCCGGAGCGACCTTTTGAGCTTGCTGAACAGCCAGAAGTCGCACGGCGCCAGATCAGGTGAATACGGTGGTTGCGGAACGATATGGGTTGAGTTTTTGGCGAAACGTATCCGCAGCAGAAAATTGATTCCGCAAACAAAATTTAATGCAAATTCTTTGCTCAACAAATTTCGACATCGCAAAAAACGAAAAACTCACTTTTAGCAGCTCACAAAACGACGCGCGCAGTTTAAATTCAAATGTCACCTTATTTTTTGGACACAGTAGTATACAATAATGGAACTGAAAAAAAAACATCGTAAAATTTTTCTTTTTTTCGGCCTAAGTGAATATTAATGTTAACATACATTATCAAGCATAGGATAACTGGCAGGTAGAGGCTTACCGAGAAGATGGAAAAACCCGCCCTTAATCATACAAAATCGGTAACGTTTCATATCATTTACATAACTTGAATATTATTAATGTTAAAATTACATCGTTACAGGTATAATATGTAACGGTTACAATATGTTGGCTATGTAACTACAACATTTTATCACTCTAGAACATTCACATTATGTACGTATTACCATTGTTATACTCACATGGTTGTAACAATGTTAGGTGGCTGTTGCAAGTACTGGTTATACAACTTCAATATTGCAAACGTTTATAACATATACATTACCTGAATATTACCAATTTTATATTCACATCGTTATAAGCATAATATGTAACAGTTACAATATGCTAGTTATGTAACTGCAATATTATATTGTTTTAGAACATTCACATTATGTGCGTATTACCATTGTTATACTCACATGATTGTAACAATGTTATGTAACTGTTGCAAGTACTGGTTATGCAACTGCAATATTGCAACAGTTCATAACATATACATTACCTGAATATTACCAATGTTACATTCACATTGTTATCAACCTAATATGTAACAGTTATAACATGTTGGTTATGTAACTGCAATATTATACCCATTCACAACGTTCACATAACCTGAATATTACCAATATTATACTCACGTTGTTACACACATGTTATGAGACTGTTATACATTTTGGTAATGTAACCATGATGTTACCATGGTACGTTATATGTATATGACATACAAGTATCCAGTGAAACGTTGCAGTGTTATTTCCATATTACATAACAGTTAGACTTCACAAGTGTAACATTGTGATATTAATTGTAACTTCCACGTTATATTGCCGTTACATGGCTGGTTTACTGGGTAAATATATTTCCGCTTACTTTTATGAATTACAATTTATTTGGCATAGGGACGGGTGTGAGTAAAGCGCAAACAATTTTTTAGAAGAGAAATAAGTTATAATTTAGATTTATTATTACATTAAAATTAACGTACAAACTAATAAAATGAGCGGTCGGAGTGCGTGATAAATTTTCTGACACTAAAAGATAACTAATTAAAATAATAATGATAACTTATAAAAATAACTAATCAAATAAGAATTAATGGTAATAATAATTTTTAAAAAAGCACTAAGCGCGGGGAACGATCCCGCGCCCCTGCGGACCGAAGCCAGGAACGCTACCAACGGGACCATCTCATCGCTTGTAGAATATGCACTTTCTGGTACTGACGATTCGCGGCCGGATGATGGATTGGCTTGTTTTCGGGGATAATGCTTTGTCGCTTGATGAAAGTATGAGAATCGATATAATAATACGAATATAAATATATTTCCGCTTACTTTTATTAATTATAATTTATTTGGTATAAGGACGGGTGTGAGTAAAGCGTAAACAATTTTTAGAAGATAAATAAGTTGTAATTTGGACTCATAATTATATTTAAATTAACGTATAAACTAAAAAGTAAGCGATCAGGGTGCGCGATACATTTTTTTGTATACATTGATAACGCAGAGAATCAAGAGAATCAATAAGCATTGAAATCATCTAGAAGCCTCGCGCGTTCCGTCGGGTGACGTCACGCGCGAGTCGTGCTCAGATTGCTTTTTCCTCGAAGCCTTCATTTCGGCTTGGTCGCACATGAACGTGCCCAGCATGAAGAATAGAGGTAAGGAGCCCGAACGCTGTACTGTGGACGCGGGCTATGGAATCAGCGAAAATTTTTACGGAAATATCCGCTGGCGCTGCTGTACTCAAGACCGGATACGACAGAGATAGAATGAGAAAAGAGAGAGCGATAGAAGAGAATATTCAAAGCGCAGTTATCGTCCAGTCAAATTACGGCTCAGAATGAAAAAAAAAAACATAAAATACCGCATTTTTGGGATTATGATGGATCGATAGGGGGGTGTATTCTGAGCTTAAATTCCAATTTGGGGGGTTCTACTGAGGTCAGCTCAAGGTCATTTCGATGAAAACGCGTTTAATTCGATATCTCGAGAACGGTTAGTGTTAGGCCAAAAATTGGCGAGACCTTTTCTCTTCTAAATTAAATTTCCTAACTTTTTTATCTGAAACTTTTTTTTTATCATCAATACTTTTCAATTTATTACTTCCGAAAGGCAAAAATTTTACTTTTTTTCTCCCTATTTTTCATTTTTCGTCATTTTCTCCCCAACTGTTCAATTTTATGAAATTTTACCATTCATCAAAGTTGTAGATCCTTTAATTATGAACAACTTTTTCCTATAACTTTTTTTTCTAATACCAATATCTTCGGAGTTATATATTACTTTACCGAGCGAAATCCGCGCCATTGGCACCAAATCTGCCGAACGGCTGCGCCGATCCCAGCTGAAACCATGTGCGGATATCATTTTCACCGACAATATGACCGTCACGACAACTCAAGATAAGTTTTTAGGCAACGAGAACAATAAGAACAACGAGAACAATAATCAGACCAGATTTATCTCACTACTGAAAACTGTTCTCATCAAATCAGACATAGAGGTGGAGCAAGCCGTAGAGGATGCGGATGGTCTAATTATTGTTTTGCTGAATGAGTTTTGCTGACTGCGACAGCCGGCGCGTGCAACAACATGTACTTGAGAAAACCTGGCCGAGGCAAATCGACGGACGCTACATATAGCCCATACTGTCTCAAACCGATATATGGGCCGAATGCCGCAAAAAACCTGTTATTTTTGCACGCGATTAGTGGTTGCGACACAACTTCGGCACCATTCAACGTAGGCAAGATCAAACCAATGACCGCATTGAAAAATACTCCGGATTTGGTTTCTCTAACTGATGTTTTCTATAAGATAAAGCAGATAAAACAACTCTCGCTTCAAACGGCGAACAATTCATTTTGAATTTGTATCGCAAGGCTTCAGGTGACACGAATTGTACGAATCTCAACGAGCTCCGTTATAAGGGATACAAAAAAATGGCAGGCAGTGGGAGGGTTAAATTAGAATCCCTTCCTCCTACCTCTGATGCCGCATTTTTTCACTCGTTGAGGTGTTACTACCAAGCGCAATACTGGCTCGAAAATTATCTGGAACCCGAGGAGTGGGGCTGGCGTCGCACCCCCCGTGGATTGGAGCCGATACCAATGTCACTGAAACCAGCTCCGGAAGATTTACTCAGATCGATTGCGTGCAAATCCAAAACCAACTGCGGCAAAGCGTGCGGATGTAGAAAGGCCGGCCTGTTTTGCTCAGTAATTTGCACTAATTGCCAAGAGAACTATTGTTCTAATGTCGCCAATGTTGTCGACGATAATATTTTTGACGCAATGGACGAGGACGACGTATGCCCCGATACCGTCAGGGCCTTTAATATTAACGAATCACTTCCATCGACCTCGGGTGCTTAATTTTACGAATTTCATGACCTATTTTTTTTATCAATAAATGTGTGAAACAGTTTCAATTATTCATTTACTTCTTTTTGTAATCCTTATTCACATTATTATCCCATAGAATGGAATAAAAAATACCCAAATTGAAGAAGTACAATATTTAAATGATATTTGAATGATTACAATATTTAATATTTAAATGAAGTACAATTTTTAAATAGTTTAATCGATTCACCTTCTGATACAGGTAAGTTGGCTAATAAATTATCAATTATCAATACTTTAATATTTCTTTCAAGTACTGAATACCCACTGATGTCGATGATATTGCGATATTGGCGCGGATTTCGCTCGGTAAAGTAATATATAACTCCGAACATATTGGTATTAGAAAAAAAAGTTATTGGAAAAAGTTATTCATAATTAAAGGATCTACAACTTTGATAAACGGTAAAATTTCATAAAATTGAACGGTTGGGGAGAAAATGGCGAAAAATGAAAAATATGGAGAAAAAAAGTAAAATTGTTGCCTTCCGGAAGTAATAAATCGAAAAATATTGATGATAAAAAAAGAAGTTTCAGCTAAAAAAGTTAGGAAATTTAATTTAGAAGAGAAAAGGTCTCTACAATTTTTGGCCTAACACTAACCGTTCTCGAGATATCGAATTAAACGCGTTTTCATCGAAATGACCTTGAGCTGACCTGAGTAGAACCCCCCAAATTGAAATTTAAGCTCAGAATACACCCCCATATCGATCCATCATAATCCCAAAAATGCGGTATTTTATGTTTTTTTGTTTCAGTAATTTGACTAGACTATTATGCACGCAAGACAGATGGAAAAATAATAAATTTATTCGTTCGTCGATTAATTCTGTCATCGTAGACGAACAGCCAAGAATGATATATAAATATTATAACCAAGAATTCTCCAGTTCATATATACGCTCAGTTCATAGCGTCACCGATGCCATACTTCACATCCTCCCCTCTCGGCACTAGCGCTTGATGTGGCTGAATTTCGAACCAAAACTTTTCGTCACTTTCAGGGTCCACGTTTGGGGTGCTTTTAGCATACGCGTTCGGGCTCCTTACCTCTATTCTTCATGGTGCCCAGCGTCCATGTATGGGTGTAGCTGCCGAAGGCGCGGTCAGGAAACTTCGGCGCGCTCGGCTCTTTCCGAAGATGTCCGAGCGTCGCTCGCTCACCGTCACGCGCTACTATGATTGTGTGATGGGCGCGTAAGAGGCTAGAGAGGGGGTAACTTTTGCGCACGGTCTTACATACAGGTCTTGAAACTCTGGTGGTGGGGGTATGTCATCGGTTTGAAGCACCGGCCGTTTCGCCTAGTGACCACGAGTGTCGCTGCGATAGAGTGATGCAGGCTGTGCGAGAGAGATGGAAATCGATTGTTGACTCATAGGAACCTAACCTAACTGTACAATTGGTTGGTGAAGGCAAATTATGATATTCAATGTCAAAAATGCATGATGGACCTAAATACAATTAAAAGTAACTTTATTGTAAACCTGAAAAAAACCAAAAGACTATAGTTATCCAAGTGGGTACAATGAATATGAATGTTTTTTATATAGGTGTCAATGTGAGCTCGTGTTGGTCGAGGGGTTCGGTGCAAGCTTCGTAATGCTGCTTTCAGGGGTTCGATCCCTGTGCGCTCGGTTTTTAAAAACATGTTTTAGCTTTTATAAAACAAATAGGCTTTACGCGTTGTTTTAATTGACCGGAAAATAAGTGGCAACTATTCCAGACGGAAGTGGAATCTAGACCGAAACACTTGCAGGATGTGTTTCTTGAAAATGGAACAAATACTTAAGAAATAGTGCTTCTTTGCAATTCTTTATTTCCTCTTCGAAAAATTTTAATGCATGCCCTAAGAAACATTTTCAATAATCTCCACTTTGCAGTTTCCGAAACGGTATGCGTTGGTAAATTTAAAAAACAGCTCTTTTCCGACCTTTAAGCGAAGGACTCTCGAGTAGGATAAATTAAAATGATTCACTAACTTTGTTTTATGTTTTCTAGCCTGGAAAGTATTTATTGTAATGATCCCAATAATTTTTCATTTTTTTTCAGATTCCCGGCTCCAACACGAAAGAAAATAATTTCAATCATTCCATAAATTGCAGGTTTTATTGTCCTTAAAAGAATAGATTTTTTTTTAATATCACCGTTTTTTCAAGTTTACAAGTAGAGCATGTCGCGTGTGGTCGCATGAATCATTGGTTATGTTTCGGTTTTGTTTACTTTTGAAATCTATTTCCGTCTCTCTCACACAGCCTGCATCACGCTATAGCAGCGATCCTCGTGGTCACGAGTTGAAACAGTCGGTGCTTCAATAAGAGGCCATCCCCTACCACTAACATTTTGAGCGAGTTTCGAGACCTGTATGTAAAACCGTGCTTTTGCGCGCGTTCTGGCTATATATCATTTTGCATCTCTCTCGCACGCAGCCTACTTCTCAAGTATCATGCTGCCTTATGCACAGCTCACTTCTCATTATTTACTTGTTCCGTCTCTGTCACACGCAGCTCACTTCTCGAGGTCTTAGCAATAGTGGCGCTATCCCTTTTTGACCACATTTTTGTAGCCACTTTTTAAAGACTCTCCATAAGAGATGGGACTCCTTCCACTCTAGCTTCCCTGACCTAGAACCTCACCACGCATCACCATGGGGGTAGGGGGGAGGCTCAAAAAGTGGCCTTAAAAACCTCACGTGATTAATGGACGACTCCTAAGGTGATGAGGTGTCTCTCTCTCAATGATAGGATTATTAATTTATTCAATAAACATGCCTTTGACAATGTCGTTTATATAATTCATACTCTTATTTGTTCAAGATAATTTCTTAAGCTCGATTTTTTTTAAGTTTATAAGGAAAATAATAATAGAACAAAACTATCTATGATACAATTTATGCTACCAATGCCATTCCTACGAATTCCCAGATTTTTACAAATACAAATATCTCAAAATACTTTCCTCTTCTCAATATTCATTTGAAACGGCAGACGTATTATTTCTTCAGACATATTTGAAATTCACGTCTCTTTGGACTGAAGCTAAACGAAAAAAGGATTCTCTCTTTTTCAACAAGATATGAAAACTCTTTTTATTTTTTAAAAGGTAAAAAACCCCAAGCAATAAAAATCCCCCCAAAAAAATGTTTTATTTTAGTTCAAACAATGATTATTTGATATTATTATTTCATTCAAATGTACGAAAAGAGTGAAATAACTTTTTATAGAATAGCCAAGCAAAAAGGAAATTTACTAGAAATGTACACAAAATTGTTAAACCTCAGAAATAATATTTTGCTAAATGTTTCATTTTCGTTTAAAAAACTCATATTGCTATTATAACATAAATTAGATATCACCATTATATAACAATAGAACTTATGTACCCCACAAGTACACAGGAAATGCTACGCAATAAATTGGCGCGCATGTTTAGAAAAAAAAATCTTGGCGAAGCAGTTGGTCTTCTCAGCTACTCAACACCTGAGAGTTTGACATTTGACAACGCGGCCGACATCACGTAATCAATAGCCGAAGAAAACACGTATGTCAAAAAAATTACGCCTATGAACCTGGAGAGAATTGTTACTGTAATTATTACTTCGAAGCAACTGTGTATGAATGAATATTACGTTATTATTGTAATAAATAAAAATATGAACGAACTAAAAATGATTTGGGATGTTTTCACCTTTTTAATGTAAGATCATTCGTAGGCCCGAATACGGTGCTTTGGTCTAGTGGTTAGCATGCTAGTCAGCCGATCTGGAGATCGCAGGTTCGAATCCTAGTCGCGTACTTTCGTCGTGAAATGTTTTTCTTCCACATTTTTCGGCGAAAGATGATTTGTTCCGGTCTGGGAGGCGAACTTGGGACCGGCGGTATAGGTTTACCGCAGTTTTCCTATGCCATGGCAGATATGTCATGGTGAATACGACAGAGGGGGGAGTCGGTTGCGGCCGCAAGGTGGGGGAGGGGGAAATGGAATGGGAGTAAACGGGGATTTGTGCAATGGGTGGTAGAGGGGGAATGTGGAACGGGTGGTAGCTGGGGGATGTGGAATGGGAGGTAGAACGAAGTTGAGGCGGGTTGGGTGGAACACGTAAAAAGGAGGATGACGCTGTGCGGCTGGAACAAACTAATAAAACAAATCATAGGCCCTTCCACGTCAAAATTAAAGTACAACAATAGTTATTAGGATGACTATTGAAAAATACTGATTCGCGAGGCAATTTACGAATTTGGGGGGATAATACGTCAAATAAAAAAAAACTTTTTACGACAAGTTATAAAGGAGATCTGGAAATAGTCAAATAGGCGCGAGGGGATGCCTCTATGTTTGCACCTTATATTAAAATAAAACCATTCTTACTTTTCAAATAAGTAATACGTTTTATTATAAATGTCAGGTCATTTTGAGACACCCTTTATAAGAAGCATTTTTTGATAAAATTCGTTCCAAAAAACATAGCATTGCAATACTGGTTTTTTCAAACAAATTAAGTGGCCGCAAAACATCATAGAATCGGCAGGATTTTCAAGGAAACATCCCTGGTGGCCTGATGAAACTACAAAAAAATGCGCAACATCCTGAGATCGTTGACTAGAAGTCGTTCAAATTCACATTCCGACTGGACTAGCATTTAGTTCCATTGCTAATAACCCTGGCCACTAATGCGATGTTATAATTAATAATAATATATATACATAGATATTGTCATGAAAGTTATTTATGCAGGCAGTGGGTGGAAAATTCTTTATCTTCTCGAGCTGTTTTCTTAAGGCCTTAGGCCACAGTAACGGGTATTAAATCACGTGTGAATTTAAGAATTTTTGTTTCGTATGAAAAAGTGATTCACTCATAAAATTAATTACACATCTATTTAGTATGAATATCAAGCTGTTAGATTTTTTTCAATTTATAAAATGGCCGACTACTCGAAACTTCTCGAAACAGCGTTTTCCCATTGGAGTGACAAATAACTTCAACAATTTTCACTCGATTTACTTTAAATTTAAAAGTTACGTTCCTAATTGCATTTCGCAGAGAAGTACGTACGGAATTTCTGCTTAATCGAAAACTTTTTATTTTATGAGCAGTTATAACGAAATATTTCACTGAAAATTCATTTCTTGAGTTCAAATACCTACAACTATTGAATAAGAGAATATTTTGTAAATTCCGTACGTACTTTTCAAGGAATTCTAATGTAGTTTGACGAGAATTTTTGTTTTTTGTTCTAGGTAAAAAATTGTAGATGCTAAATGTCACGCCGCAGAGCGCCTAAATAAAAAGATAACAAAAGAAAATATTAGCAGTCGGCCATTTTGTACATCGAAAAAAAAATATATATTTTTTCTAACAGCTTGATATTCATACTAAATAGATGTGTAATTAATTTTATGAGTGAATCACTTTTTCATACGAAAACAAATTGTTGAATTCGCACATGATTTTATACCTGTTACTGTGGCCTAAGACGCCATTGCCAGTGTACTTCTGTAGCACATACGTTGCACTGTTATATAATAGTGATATCCTATTGTAAAGGAGAAGGGAATGGCACTCATGTAAACACCCTAAAAAGGGCATACTCGAGATAAATACTACATGCTCTCTGAATCACTCACCTTGTGCAGACTTGTAAAATAAGTTCGAACAAAAAGTATTGGATTTCTCTCGCAGTCGTACCAAAAGCGCGATTAGCCGGGTAAAAGCGAACGAAACCTACCAGTTCAAAAGTATAACAACCAGACCAAAAGTCTGGATCTGTCGATTTAAGGAGTTACGAGACAAGAATCGAAAAGTTTGGGTTCGATTGAAATGTATATCACCGAGAGATTAATTTATGGTGCATTAACTGTTCAAAAATCAGTAAGTTACGCACCATAATTTCAGAGCTTTTTCATATTCAAGTTGGACCTTCATCCATTTGGTAATACACATGACACCTCGCAAACACCAATTATGCGGCTGAAGGGAATAAAATAATGTCGCGATTAAAATTTGTTCAACTTAGCAAATCGTGATTATTGTGTTAGGAATATTGTCTCAAATAATTAAGTTCTTTGTTTATTTCGTTCATTATTAATACTCTTAGAAAGATGTGGATTTTGAGCTCCAACGGTTTTTTGTGGCCACTAACGTTACTAGTACGTTAAAAGAGGGAAAACCGTGTTAACTAGGTCTGTCGAGTGAGCCACTCGCAGTCGAGCATCGCCTAGCGAGGATTTCAAGATTCATAATGGTGCTAAAACGTACATAATATTACAACTAATGACGCTTTAGCGATAACCAGCCGTGCCAATAGTATAAACTGTCGCTGTTGTCAAGTCTATCGGTTATTTTTTCTTGCATAAAATTGCAATATATTCATATTTAATTTCAAAATTATAACTATTGATAACCTTTCCCGGCTTCGAAATATTTTTTTTATCATAACTATGATTTGGAAATTGGCCAATAATACTCGGCTTTATGACGGTTTCTTACGGACGTGCGCATTCTTACGGCCATTTGTGAGAATTCTCACAGACCCTCTACCCCCTGCACTCCCGGTATGTTGCGTATAATCGAGTTAGTATAGTTAGATGTATACACGAAATGCGCACACCTGTAGATTTTAATCCTGTGTATTTGTTTGCATTTTATTATTATAGGGACACACGATTGCTTGGCAAAACCCGCTGAATTTCATCAGAAAACGGAAATTCATTGTCCGAGGTTTGCGTGCGGTATTGTATAGCAGGTATGGACGTAACTAAGGAGAAGATTTGGTATTTATTTGAATCGAAAACACGCTGTGCTACGATAACTAAAACACTAAAGTAGCGTACATTTATCAAATTAGTATTAATTTAACGAATGTGAATATGTTTCGTTTGGATAAGCAGGTACGGGTCAAGTTTGTCAAACAGTATTCGTGACATCAGAGTTATTACAACATCGAACGGCAATGTCATCGAATAAATACGATTGATTTGCATCTTGCTTTGATTTCCACAAAAATCATGGTTATTTCTATGGAATAATTATCACCCCAAAATACAACGTTATTCAGTATTTCAAATATCATGTTGCAAAGTTGATCTGCATTCATTCTTTGAGTTAATCCGCTCTCCCTTTCATCTACTTGGAGACACATACGTTCAGAAAGAATGCATTATAATTTTTAAGCGATTTGCGATTTTTCATTGTTCCATCTTCGCTACTGAGAACAGGCCGTTAACCTCCTACTTTTATTTTGTGAAATTATTTTCCGAGAGTTTAGTTATAAGCGCCACGTGATGAATCTTCGGCGATGTATCTCGTAAAATTGTCCATCCAGTCTTAGACTTGACAAAATTTCAACCCATTTTTAGAAAGCCTCGAAATATCAGGGCCATATGGCAAGACCCCGATTAACTGGTGTGCTCGGCACCGAACGATTCACGGATAACTGAAACCACGGTTAAACCGAAATATATGTATACAACTTTTTATATTTATTAATCCGATCTCAACTTAATTGTAGTGACTTCTTATCTTTGAAGATAATCATCTACGCTATATTGCGTCATATTTTACTCTTGTTTGTCAAAGAAACTAGTTGATGTCGTTTGATTTTGGTTTCGCGCTTCGCGCGATCGATTATGCCTGGCCAGACGTGCGCTTGAGAGACGCATGATTAATCCGCTCCACGGATGGCGCAATCCTGGTTAATCGAGGTTTTACTGTATTCACTTTGTACGTTTTTTTTTCACGTGATATCTGTTTTTGGGGTAGCTATTCTGTGCGCCCAGGGATGCCATATATACACGAACCTAAATGTTCGTTTGCTGTACAAAGTTTATACACGCCCAGGATACACACGGCTGTCGACACTTGGTTGAGAGTGTGCGTTCTAATGCTTAGCGGATGAACATTAATGAAAATCCTATATCAACAGAAATCATATTAGTTAAGTTTGACAAGTGATTTTTTTGTTGTGTGCATTTCCTAGAATATTTTGTTTAAGGGCGGGGTAAAGTTAATTCGGCGAAAAAAGGCATGTTTTTAAGATTTTTTTTGGCGTAACGAATAGTGTTCGTTTATTGAAAAATTTACATATAATAAAGTAACATTTGAACAACATTCTCCTAAATTTGCATTGCAAAATATTCAAAATTGAGCGAGTGAAAATTAAACCCCGGAGGCGCCTCGAAAAAAGTTGGTTTGCGGTGTGCACCATAACTCGCAACAGAATCATCTGAAACAAAAAAATCAAAATGCATTTGTTAAAGGACATGTTTCTCGAGGTAATGACGGGAGGATTTTTTTCTTTCGATTTCTCGATTTTTCGTAGCACTTAGGAGCCAAAAACCCGATTTTCGCTAAAAAAAATCGGCTAATTTGTTGTTGAAAAATTAGCAATTATTAAAAAAAACAAAAAAGCTCTCGACAATACCTGGTGAATTATGTGAAGAAGTACTGTGCAAAATTTCAAAACGATTGGTCCAGTAGATTTTGAGTTATCGTGCATACGGACTTCAAATATGACAAGTCTCAGAAAAACGGTTTGAAAAACGCAGAAGAGTTTGGTCGCTTAGCGCTCATTGTACATAAGTTTGAGAACACTTCTCGATTGCATAAAAATCTGAAAAAATTCATGCATATTAAAGGTACTCAAAAGATTAATTTTGCATAATAATAATTCCAAAGTGTTATTAACAAAATGATGAAAAAAAAAATTAGTCAACAAATTTCCCCGCAACCCAATTTTTTTTCGTGATTTGTTCATTTTTCTGAATACGTATGAATTTTTTCAGATTTTTCAATTATCTTTGAATTTTTAGAAATTCAAAATAAAACTAGATAATTTTCTTATACTCACTCAAAGTCGTCGATGCCAGGTCCGTAGAGCAAAAGGCTTCCATCAAGATGATCGAGAGCATCTTTTTGCGTTTGTCTACGCAAAACTCTTTCTTCTTTACTGTCGTGCGCCGCTTGCTCTTCTGCTCTACTAATTCGCAAATCGTCAACTTGTCGGGCCCATTCGTGAGAACTTGGCCCTGTACTGATTTGCATCTCTTCCATAAAGGCCAACAAAGCGAAAGAACCTTCATTGTAAGTACATGCAGCTACAAAAGCTGCAATTTCCACAATTGTAGAGGTGCCACTGACTGACTTTGGAGAGATTTTCCAAATAAGTTGATTGAGACTCTCATTATTATTTTGCGTGAAACCTCCAAGACATCGCTGCAAAAGTGCGTCGTTGCTCAAGTCACTATAAATGGGCTCAATGGCTTCCAGACTCAAACTGTTAGTGTGACTTGCTACTGCTCAGCACGGCATACAGCGGTCAACTGATGTACAGACTAATGTGTATACTAATATACACCATGCCTCGAATATACATAACGGGACCGGAACAGGCCCGTTTATCAAGAAATTTATTCGGGGTCGAAAAATACAATAGCGCGCCGCGCAGCTGCCGCCCAGGTATAAAACCCGGCATGGAGCAATAGACGCTCAAATACTCATAACTTCGTCAATTTTACTCCGATCGACTTGAAATTTTAACACAATATTCTTGATATATTATGCATTCATTTAAAAAATTAAAAAAAATTTAAATACTTTACCCCGCCCTTAAAATCTAGTTAGATGGCTATCAATGTCAGTGGAAAGCGCCTACTGGTTGTGCTTCAGTATTGCTAGGTTTTTTTTTTGTTAGTATTTGTTGCAATAAGCAATAACGATAGTTTCGTTCTCTAGGCATAAATAAGCGACCGCATCATTCCGCTCGCAACATGTTACATTTTTACAAAGTATTTACAAGCGGTTAACTATTTTACGCAAACTATTAGAGTCATGAATGAACATTACTTTTCGTTCAAGTAGGCTGACTTCGCAGGCATATCCACGGTGTCATCTGCGCTACATTGTCGGATTGTTTTGTTCCAAATTGAGTACACATTCTCATAGGCGGCTCACTCAAAACGAGCCTGTAAACACTAGAAAAACGCGTCCCTGTGTACGAGGTTTTTCTAATCAACAGTAAAAAACAAACCGAAGCCTCCGCAACGACGAATTCAGGGTTGAAGACCGTCCACGTTGGACCGTTGGCGAGAAACATGCTCAAACCGCATATAAATTATAGACGTTTGTCACACGTCAAAGGCATTAAGGCGTTACCCCCACTTGTAGCACAAAAAAGGCCTTTTTCATGAATTTTTTTAAAGAAAACTACAAAACTTTTTTAATCGATCAATATACCATCTCAAAGAACACATCTTGAAGAACTTTTAGTAATTTTTTTATTGAAAAATATTACATTGTTTAGTGGCAAATGGCCGTCAATGAAATAATGTTTTTATATACACGGTTTGCGGTGACCAACATTGCGGCGAAGTGGATCAACTGAAAAAAAATGCGGATGGATTTAGTCAAATATAAGTTTAAACTAGTCTTTAATCGAAGGATTTTAAAAAATATTCATTTTTCACAAAATGGCGGACAGTCAAAGTTAATGGTTCGATTTTAACGAAAAAAAACGGCCGTTTTTTGGCTATAAAACGGCCATTTTTTTCGAAAAAAAAATCGAACGATTAAAGACTACATTTTTATGTATTAAATAAGCCTGCAAAATTTCAAGAAGATCGATTCATTAGTGTTCGAGTAATCTTGGTCACCGAATTCAGAAATGCCATTTTGAGAAAAACGCGTTTAAAGTTTCAATTTCAGTTTACACGAAGAAAATATTTTTTTTTTTTGTAAACTTACATAGAGTCATCTATTCCGGGCCCATAGAGAAGTTCTTCCGCCGACGATGCCGCTTGCAAAACGGAAATTTGGTGTTGCCTTCGTAACATTCTTCCTTCACGAGTGCTCTCGGCCGCACGTTTCTCTGCCAGTGCAATCCGTGCTTCGTCCATTTTATCAGCGTATTCGTGCGCGTTGTGTCCACAGCTCACTTCGATTGAGTTCAAATAAAATAATAATGATTTTGAACCTTCGTTGAATAGTCCAACGGCAATATAAGCTGCTAAATTTACAACGATTGCTCCACTCGATTTTTGGGCTGATTTTCCAAATAAGTTCGTTGAAGCTTTCGTTGTTATTTTGATTGAAACCACCGACGCATCTTTCGAGTAAAGTTTCCTTACTCAGATCGTTGTATATAGGTCTGATGGCATCCACTACATTTGATGGAAGTGGTTTGTAATCGTGTTGGAAAGCCTCGTTTCTCGCCTGAGCTCGTTGATATGAACACGGTAGATGGTATCAAATTATCTGCACATGAGTCACATTTCACAACGATTTTGAAGCCTAGTCCTCTTGCACTTGCCGTTTCAAATGTAATATTTCCATTACACGTTTTGCACTTCACTAAATTTGAAATAGCAGCAAACACAACCCAAAAGTTCAAAATCCGATATTCAATATTAGGACTTTGATTCACAGTCATATCAATATTATTTTTCAGTTTCTTCGCAGATGTGCTGAAACTTTCAGTTTCCGTTTCGGCCAGGTTGGGGTTAAAAACACCCTTCCTTTTTTTGGTCGAGATTTCCGTAAATTATCACTGCTTCTTGTTTGTCGCGAACCTTTTGTTCGATCCATTTTTGAATGTAAAATGAATAAAAACTGCGCTTATAATATTATGAACGGCGGAATATACGTCTTATATAGTCGAACTTTCGAGCTACACTGACGAGTTTAGACCATAACAGACAACGAAAATACGTTTTTGTAAATTCCAGTCTATTATATGAACGTTGTGAATGCCAGGTATACGACCCTTTGCATCGAACAATGCATAGAAGGTCGGAGGGAGGGTCGAGCGCGCTAGACGGCAGACTAGCCGGTCGTTTATACAACGGATTCTTCTCTTTCAACGCTCATATCTCAGTCAATTTTGTTCGGATCGACTTTAAATACTTCAAAAAAATGCAATAAAAAAAATCAATTTTTTCAAAATCGCAAGTGGGTTAACCCCTTAAGATACAATATAGAAACACCTATTTTTTTAAAAAACTTGTTATCTTAGATTCCACTGTACGGGGTTTTCCCCCTTATTCCATTCCCACCATATTTCACGTTTTCATCCCCACCATGCGACCGCAGCCGACTTTCCCCTCTGTATCCCATTCACCATGACATTTCTGCCATGAGTATAGGAAAACTTCGGAAAACCTATACCAATACAGTCGATCCCAGGTTCGCCTTCCAGTTTCGGAGCTAGTCGCGTTTCATCGAAAAACAAATCACGGACTACACGCATGCATGTACGACATATACACGTACCGGTCCGTGTGCCTGATATCCGTGTACAAGTGGAGCTACATCACGCCCGTATTAATTTTTGTTGAAACTACAAGACTGGGATTCGAACCCGCGACCTCCCGATGTTCCGGTTTATAGGGAAGCACCCGGACTACCTGACCAGCACACTGGTTTATATCAATACCGTAAAATGGGGTTACTTTGAACAGGTTTTGGAAGTCTTTTGTAGGTAACTTTTTTTTTAACATCCCAAATTCCAACTTTTTTTGCTCCACTAGAACAATGTGTCCTTTGGCTATAAAATGTATAAGAAAGTCAAACCCTCCCCCTCAATTTTATATTAAAAAAATAACAGTGTCAAAGTAACTTCGAGTGTGGGGTTTCTTTGACAAGGCATTGACAGGCAACTTTTGTCAAGGATTAAGGGTTACTTTGACATCATTTTTTTAAAAATTAATATTTTATGCATTGTACATAGAATTAAATAGAAACAACGACTTTTCACAATCAAATTTTCATCTTCATGAAGGAAACAGTTTACATAAAAATATTAACTACCTAGGGCCCTTATAGGCTTATAGGCCCTTAATCAGTCTTATAATTATCATTGAGATCACAATCAACTTGAGCAACATTACAACCAACTTTAGCAACATTATAATGAACTTGAACAACAAATTTAAACACGTTACAGTCTGCATCATCAGGGCTGAGAGCCCCGATACTGAAGCTCTCGTGTCTCAGGTATTCCTTATATAGTTGCAGTCATCGTTCCGGATAACTGCACCAGCCAATCAGATGTTTTAATTGATCAGCTGGTCAATTAAAAAACCGGGAGGACGGTGTGCCAAATAGGGTTGACGTGATATCCTCCATCTCTGTTTAGATTGTCCGGATGTTTTCGGATTTCCAAGCCTTCTCGGTGTTTCCTGGAAAAATAGCTGTTTGATGGGGCCAGACTTTGGGCTTTGTCGAACTGGATGGCATGACCAGTCTCCATCCAATGTTCGGCCAGCGCTGATTGTGTAATATGGCCATATTTAATACACCGTTGGTGTTCTTTGATCCGTGTACTGATCTTCCTCCCGGTTTCTCCTATGTACACTTTACCGCATGAGCAGGGTATCTTGTATACTCCTGGTGCACTTAATGGTGGTCTTTGGTCTTTTGCACTCGGAATCACTTGTGCTAGTTTCTTCTGAGGTTTGAATATGACTCGCACGTTATGTTTTCCAAGGACCCTCCCTATGCGATCGGTTATGCCTTGAAGGTATGGAAGGGAAGTTGTTGCGGTTATTTGTCCTTCATTCTCCCAATCAGGTGCTGTAACCGTTTTCGGATCAGCTATTTTTCTTTTTAGATTTTTGATCGTTCTTTCGATGTTGCCTGGCTTGTAGCCATTGTCTCCTAAAGCTTTTCGTAGGTGTTCTAGTTCAACCTCCAAGGAGTCTGGTTCGGAGATCGCTAGAGCTCTGTAGACCAGAGAGCTTATGACCGACTGTTTTTGGAAAGGGTGGTGATGGGACATAGCATGGAGGTATCTATCCGTATGCGTTGGCTTCCGGTAAACTGTATGGCCCAAAGTGCCATCGCTTTTCCGTTGAACCAGTACATCCAGAAAAGGGATTTGATTTTCCTGTTCTATCTCCATGGTGAATTGAATATTGGGGTGCTGGGAGTTGAGGAAGGTTAAGAAATGATTGAGGTTTTCTTTGCCGTGACTCCAAATGACGAAGGTGTCATCGACATATCGGAACCAGGTGGAGGGCTTGAGGGAAGCTTTTTGCAGAATTCTGTTCTCGAAGTTCTCCATAAAGATGTTGGCGATGATAGGAGAAATAGTGGAACCCATGGCTGCGCCTGCAGTTTGTTCATAAAACTGGGATTGAAATTGGAAATATGTAGAGTTTAGGCAATGTTCTATGAGGGGCAGTAGGTTAGGGGCAACTTTTTTGGAATTTTTAACTATGCTTAGGGTTTCATTGGTTGGGACGTTTGTAAACAGGGATACAACATCGAAACTCACTAAAATGTCTTCTGGTTGTACCTTGATAGTCTGGATCTTGTTCACAAATTCCCGGGAGTTTTGGATATGGGAGTTGTTGAGGCCTACGAGTTCCTGCAAAGGTTTGCAGAGAAAACGTGCCAAATGATATGTAGGACTGCCTATGTTGCTAACAATGGGCCTTAGTGGGATGTTGTTTTTGTGTATTTTTGGCAGACCGTAAAGCCTGGGTGGTAGGGATTCCTTGGGTGTAAGGGCTTTGGTTAGGTTTTCTGATAGACCAGCCTTCTTTAGAAGTTTTGTTGTTTTCTTTTCTACACTCACGTCACGTGATAATTTCTTGTACGTGTTGGTGTCCTCGAGCAGGTTCAAAATTTTACTGCAGTAGTCCGTTTTATCCATGATGACAGTTGCATTCCCTTTGTCAGCTGGTAGTATTAAGATGTCCTTGTTTTTCTTCAAATTGTGAAGAGCAAGGTGTTCTTCCTTCGTGATATTCTGCGGCGGAGGTTTTGCCTTGTGTAAAATGTTGCTTATCCGTTTCCTGATGTCGTTGCCAGTATCCAGTGGGAGACGATAGATGGCCGTTTCCACCTGGCTGATGATTTCTCTGGTTGGAATTTCTGTCGGTGTAATGGCGAAATTGTGCCCTTTTGCGAGGACTGATGTTTCAGCTGCGGAGAGTGTGTGGTTACTTAGGTTTTTAACTGTGTGGGTTAGGATGGGCTGCTTTGATTGTGGACATAGTTTCCTGAATTTTTCTATTTGATTCTTGGATCTTAGGTCTGCACAGTGGAGGGCTTGTTCGTGAGTGACACGGTCAAGATCTTCCCACAGCTGTGGTTCCAAAGAGTCAGATAGACGTAGGTGAAGTTTAAGGAGTTTTCGGGAATTTTGGTCCAAAAGCTTTTTGGTGAAAGATATTCTCTCTTTTACCAGTCTCAGCGAGGCCTGGTGGAGGATAGTTTTGGCTTGTTTTGATGGAAAAGGGTTTTTCAATTGATCAAGTGGTACCAAAATGTTTTCAATTGAAAAACCCTTTTCCATCAAAACAAGCCAAAACTATCCTCCACCAGGCCTCGCTGAGACTGGTAAAAGAGAGAATATCTTTCACCAAAAAGCTTTTGGACCAAAATTCCCAAAAACTCCTTAAACTTCACCTACGTCTATCTGACTCTTTGGAACCACAGCTGTGGGAAGATCTTGACCGTGTCACTCACGAACAAGCCCTCCACTGTGCAGACCTAAGATCCAAGAATCAAATAGAAAAATTCAGGAAACTATGTCCACAATCAAAGCAGCCCATCCTAACCCACACAGTTAAAAACCTAAGTAACCACACACTCTCCGCAGCTGAAACATCAGTCCTCGCAAAAGGGCACAATTTCGCCATTACACCGACAGAAATTCCAACCAGAGAAATCATCAGCCAGATGGAAACGGCCATCTATCGTCTCCCACTGGATACTGGCAACGACATCAGGAAACGGATACGCAACATTCTACACAAGGCAAAACCTCCGCAGCAGAATATCACGAAGGAAGAACACCTTGCTCTTCACAATTTGAAGAAAAACAAGGACATCTTAATACTACCAGCTGGCAAAGGGAATGCAACTGTCATCATGGATAAAACGGACTACTGCAGTAAAATTTTGAACCTGTTCGAGGACACCAACACGTACAAGAAATTATCACGTGACGTGAGTGTAGAAAAGAAAACAACAACACTTCTAAAGAAGGCTGGTCTATCAGAAAACCTAACCAAAGCCCTTACACCCAAGGAATCCCTACCACCCAGGCTTTACGGTCTGCCAAAAATACACAAAAACAACATCCCACTAAGGCCCATTGTTAGCAACATAGGCAGTCCTACATATCATTTGGCACGTTTTCTCTGCAAACCTTTGCAGGAACTCGTAGGCCTCAACAACTCCCATATCCAAAACTGCCGGGAATTTGTGAACAAGATCCAGACTATCAAGGTACAACCAGAAGACATTTTAGTGAGTTTCGATGTTGTATCCCTGTTTACAAACGTCCCAACTAATGAAACCCTAAGCATAGTTAAAAATTCCAAAAAAGTTGCCCCTAACCTACTGCCCCTCATAGAACATTGCCTAAACTCTACATATTTCCAATTTCAATCCCAGTTTTATGAACAAACTGCAGGCGCAGCCATGGGTTCCCCTATTTCTCCTATCATCGCCAACATCTTTATGGAGAACTTCGAGAACAGAATTCTGCAAGACGCTTCCCTCAAGCCCTCCACCTGGTTCCGATATGTCGATGACACCTTCGTCATTTGGAGTCACGGCAAAGAAAACCTCAATCATTTCTTAACCTTCCTCAACTCCCAGCACCCCAATATTCAATTCACCATGGAGATAGAACAGGAAAATCAAATCCCTTTTCTGGATGTACTGGTTCAACGGAAAAGCGATGGCACTTTGGGCCATAAAGTTTACCGGAAGCCAACGCATACGGATAGATACCTCCATGCTACGTCCCATCACCACCCTTCCCAAAAACAGTCGGTCATAAGCTCTCTGGTCTACAGAGCTCTAGCGATCTCCGAACCAGACTCCTTGGAGGTTGAACTAGAACACCTACGAAAAGCTTTAGGAGACAATGGCTACAAGCCAGGCAACATCGAAAGAACGATCAAAAATCTAAAAAGAAAAATAGCTGATCCGAAAACGGTTACAGCACCTGATGGGGAGAATGAAGGACAAATAACCGCAACAACTTCCCTTCCATACCTTCAAGGCATAACCGATCGCATAGGGAGGGTCCTTGGAAAACATAACGTGCGAGTCATATTCAAACCTCAGAAGAAACTAGCACAAGTGATTCCGAGTGCAAAAGACCAAAGACCACCATTAAGTGCACCAGGAGTATACAAGATACCCTGCTCATGCGGTAAAGTGTACATAGGAGAAACCGGGAGGAAGATCAGTACACGGATCAAAGAACACCAACGGTGTATTAAATATGGCCATATTACACAATCAGCGCTGGCCGAACATTGGATGGAGACTGGTCATGCCATCCAGTTCGACAAAGCCCAAAGTCTGGCCCTATCAAACAGCTATTTTTCCAGGAAACACCGAGAAGGCTTGGAAATCCGAAAACATCCGGACAATCTAAACAAACTCCCGGTTTTTTAATTGACCAGCTGATCAATTAAAACATCTGATTGGCTGGTGCAGTTATCCGGAACGATGACTGCAACTATATAAGGAATACCTGAGACACGAGAGCTTCAGTATCGGAGCTCTCAGCCCTGATGATGCAAACTGTAACGTTTGCGAAACGTCGGCACAACGCTGATCCTCAACACGGCCTCCATCCGGAAGCCACATACTCTTCTCATTACATAAAGAGCCGTGAAAGCCTTAAAACTAAAATTTAAACACATTTGAATGCGCATACATTTAAACCGTATTGTGGCGCTCTGTTAAAGTAGCCCCAAAAACGGTCAAACCAAACGGTCAAATTGACCTTAATGTCAATTTAACCCCGTTTTACGGTACTTATTATCTTTATAAAATATAGTTAGTAATGAATTCTTATTACACAAACGACCGTATTCAGCACACATAATTATTTTTTGTTTCCAATATTTGAATAGTAGCGAAGCCTACACGAACACGAACACCTAGTGCCACTGATGAGTTATACATTTTATGGTTATTTTCCTGACACTAATATTCTTTCGCTTTATTCAAATTTTATTTCCCAACACTGCTCTTTGACGTTTTCTGTCTGACCGTCACCCACCTTCTCTCTCTCTCTCTCTCTCTCTCTCTCTCTCTCTCTCTCTCTCTCTCTCTCTCTCTCTCTCTCATATACACAAAATACTACAATATCTCGTAACATACGACTTTCTCAAAATATCGGCAAAAAACGAGAAATCGGTATGGATACGTTTTATACTTTTCGACTATTTGTATTGTGATTATTCGGTATACGGAATGTGCGTGACTGCTTGACTTCTCGATTTGATGTATTTTGATACGCGGTGCACCACGATTTCGCCAATAAACACCAATATGCATATTGTATAACCGGTGACAGCTAATATCAGAAATTGATGACGAAGAGCGATCACTCTTTGTTGTCCCTTGAGCATTGTGACGTCTTTGTCATTGTTGCATCCAACACCGTCGTTTTTCGCGTCTTCGTACAACTTGTTAATCAGTCCGGCGCTCTGCATTCCACGTATGATAATGTCTATGGAGAATCAATAGGGCAATATTTTGCCAACATCGAATGCTACACTGTCTGACCAAAAACAAGGTTTCGCGAGTTTTATAATAGGATGCCCATTAGCTCTGCTTCTTGACATTAGTGCCTCCAACCTTAATTTATCAGCAAAACAAGCAACGTTTTCGTTTCGGACAACCCGCTGCACACAAGTCAACACACCATCTACTGACGCAATACTTTTGTGCATCAAGTTCTTGAAGGCACCCTCGGCACCTTGGAACGTTTTGTTGAAGTCGAATGGTCCCACCGCCGGCATCAATCTCGAATTGTCAAGGTCGTCGATGGACTCGAAGACCATATATCTCCTCGGTAGTCGATAAATTTATGCCCGTCAGAGCACTGTAAATGCTCGACGAGTAAATAGACGAAATCACGAGCACGGAAGTAAGCATAACACGGTCTACGGTTCTGCGCGGTCGTTGAGACACAGAGACGCCACAAAATACCCATGCGATAGTGAACGGTTTCCACACATAAACCGATAGGCGTAATACGCTCGCGACTATTCAGTAGATCACGACTACACCAAAACTGAGAAGTAAGGCGGAAAATAAATCTTTTGAGTCGAAGCGTTTCGGGATGTTCAGAATCAGCACAACCGCACACGTTTCATCCACAGTGATCGGCATCGTGCGCATACCCGAGTTGAACCTACGAAACCTCGTTTGTCGAGTTCAGTGCCATGAAGAGACCTCCTCTTGGTCCAGGGTAGCCTCTGCTAGACCTCTCAAACCTTCTCTCGACCCCCAGTTTCAGTGAAACGTGCAGAGCACAGGCCTCCTTAACCTGCTTTCAATCTCAAACTGTTGCCTCGACCGCACCTAACCTGCTTTCGGCCCAAATTCGATATCTCCTCCATCATCATTCCATTGTGGCCTGATCGGTAACCCGTTCGATGACGAAAATAATACGAAATTAATAAAAATACGTCGTCCCCTTATCAAATTATTAGTGCAATATTAATATGCGAAAACAATCAAATTTTCTCAATATCGATTTATTATTACTTTATAGGCAACTCATAGAAGAATGCTTGTATATACAGTCTTACTCCAATTCTATCGGATTAATGGGCGTTTTCCTGTGAGAAAAAATCTCACAGGAAAATTCTTAAAAAATGCCAGTCAATCCAGTATAAGCTTACGCGACGTTTTTCGTCCTTGACATTTCTTCTTTAACCCTCTAGTTCTTGAGTTACATTGCATTATCTAGAATTAGTCTTTTTTAGCAAAAAATGAAATAACATTGCGAAAAAAATCGTACAAAACTTTATAAAAAACGCAAACGGAGTTCCTGCTACCCCGTTAAAGTTTGTCATGGATGAACGTAACAAATTTTTTTTGCATAAGTCATGTGCCCAATTCTCAATGGTCGAAAAAAAGCCGAAAATCAGTCACGTATAAAAGTGCATACCGGGTCGAAAAGAAAATTATAAAAAAATATTTCAGAAAAGTAATATAAAGCTGGATTTATTCCCGTCAAAACGCCGTTCGGTAAATTTGGTTATCTTTTTTTTTACGAAGCTTTGTAACTTCTAGTGCAGCAAGAAATATCGACTGGTGTATCCAAACTTTTAAGCGACGGTATATATTATATAATACTATATATATATATATATATATATATATATGTATATGTATATGTATATTATACTCGAAATATGTGGTTGCATTAATATATCAAGAGACGCGGCAGCGTCTTGACGCCAAGTATAAAAAAAAAATTCGACGCCACTGATCGATGCCACCGATCTCGACGCCACTGACCGACTGACGAACACGCCGCGACTCTTTATACAGTAAGATGGGGTTTAGCAGACGACGTTTTCACTTTGATTCGATATTACGCGGAAACGCGGCGACTAATCGAAAATTTAATGACATTTGACCAATTAAATATGATTCGAATATACACTACCAGTCCAAAGTATTCGGACACTTCAGATAACTGCAAAACTCAATATCACTTTGGATCATTGCAACCTTATGGTAGAATAATAATTATTTTACGAAGATAATATAAAGCTCTGTATTATATAGATCTTTATAGTATCTTCGTGAAATAATAAATGAAATGAATTATATTACTCTAATATTATTTGGCAATTATCCAGCGCTCAAAAGTTGTACGATTATATGGAGGGTCCGAAAACTTTAGGTTGGCAGTGTAGATCTAAATAACATATAATGTTGATATCTATATGGAACGTTAGGGTGTTAATTATAGTCTATTTCATGTTCTAAAGGATTGAAATTGTCGGTTTAGAATTCAACCTCACTCGATTTTTTCTGTTTGTTTTTGTTCGTTCTGTTTTTTTTTGTTTATTCAATAATGAATTGATAAATAGCGATGGCCGATTACCATCGATTTTAAATAAAATGTTTGATTTTTCTTTGTTTTGATTTTTAGCAAGTCGAAAATTTAAAAAATATTTCCACGTGTATGTATGAAGCATATTTTTCTTTTTCTTCCGCTAAATATTATGATATTAACTAACCGCGTCTATTTGATTCTTTTTTATTTGAATTAACTAGATTTTTCATAGAACCAAATTTTTCCTATTGCATTCCATTATTAAAATTATTGACTTCAAAAATGTTTATTTACAGAAAATCAATCTATTTAATATCGTCCAATAACTACATATTTTATTTGATCCTAATAAATCTGATTCGTTTTCATCAGTTCAACATTTTCATCTGTTCAAAAAAACAATTTAGTTAAGTTCACTGAATGGATCTAGTTATTTTTTTTTAATTTACCTTAAATAGAATTTTCGTAGAGTTAACCATTTTTCTATTTGATTGACCGAATGGTCCATCTTTATTGCAACACTCATATCAAAGGAGCGGTGGGTAGAGAAGGTGGAGAGAGAGGAATTTTATATATATGTGTGTGTGTGTGTGTGTGTGTGTGTGTGTGTGTGTGTGTGTGTGTGTGTGTGTGTGTGTGTGTGTTGTTTGAAAAATCTATAGCATGTTATTCGATGAAACTCTCTAATTATCACAATCATATTAACTAATTCATATAGCTTATGTGATACAACAAATAGTTGGAGGTATTCATTTGGTCTTCATTTCATTTGGTCATTTTGGCCATATCAGCGACCAAAATACAGGGTGCGCCAGAGAAACTTACTTATTTGAAAAAATTCCCGCGCGGTGAGTTGGGCGGGTAGAGGGGCGAGAGGGGGCGCATCTGGAGGGGGAAGTTCCCAACTTTGTTTCTCCCTCCAGTCAGTTGCCATCATGCTCTGGTCTAGAGAGCAGCGGGCCTTCGCAGTCGAGAGCTTCTTTTCTAACGGTCGCTCACTTGTTGCTACGCAACGTGCCTTCCGCGCTCGCTTTGAAATTCCTCCTCACAGACTCGTTCCTGGCCGTAATTCGATTCTGTCGTGGGTTAACTCGTTTCGGGAGTGTGGAAGTGTCGCTAAACCCAGAAATGGACTTCAACGGACCATCAGAACTCCGGAAAATGTCGAAAGAGTGAGGCAGTCAGTTGTGCGTTCTCCCCGGCGTTCGGCTCGCAAACACGCAGCTGCTATGGGAATTTCTGACACCACTGTTCGACGAATTCTCCATGAAGACCTTCAATTTCATCCCTATAAATTGGCTGTTGTGCAAGAATTTACTGAACGCGATTTTGTTGCCCGTCAAAATGCATGTGAAATGCTGGTTGACAACCTGCCTGAAGACGCGGTCGTTTTTTTCAGTGACGAGGCTCACTTCCACATTTCCGGCTGCGTCAACAAGCAAAACATGCGTTATTGGTGTGGTGTAAATCCACGTGAGCTTCACCAGAAGCCACTTAATTGTGAGCGAGTTACTGTCTGGTGTGCGATGTCGGTAATGGGAATAATTGGTCCTTATTTTTTTGAAGAAAACGAACGCGCAGTTACTGTGAATGGAGCTCGTTACAGGAACATGATCGAGGAATTTTTTCTTCCAAGACTCGAAGAAATGAACGTTAGGAACGTGTGGTTTCAGCAAGATGGAGCCACAGCACACACAGCACGAGACTCAATGAATTTGTTGCGACAACATTTCCCCGACCGCCTCATCTCTCTCAGAGGCGATCTCCAATGGCCGGCACGCTCTCCAGATTTGACTCCATGCGATTTCTTTTTATGGGGTTATTTGAAATCTCTGAGCACACTTTGAGGTGAGCTCAATTTGAGCACACCTCAAGAACAACATTCGCGACGCCATTGCCAACATACCGATTGATATGCTGCAAAGAGTGGATACGAATTTCAAAAATCGACTTCATCAGTGTATGCGCAATGGGGGTCGCCATTTATCCGATGTCATTTTCAAGACTGCATGAAAAAAAAATTGGGATATTGTATTCTCAAATAAAAAAAAAATTTAAACAATAATTGAAGTACTTTTGTTTTTATTGACCTTTCAAATAAGTAAGTTTCTCTGGCGCACCCTGTATTATAAGCACTCGGTAGCATAGGGGCAGCGGAGCGTAGCTGTGAGTAGGTAGGACTAGGTTCAAGGCGCATATAGGGCAAATATTTTCTTCGAAAAAAATCATTTCTAAAGGCCAGGGAATGACGAATTACGATGAAAAATCCTTGTGGTAAAGCTCTCAATTAAGGAGTTCATTTTATTTTCGATTTACGAAATATTTTATGCATATAGTACACTTAGCTTTACAGTGTACATTGTAAGCAAATAAAGATTAATTTGAATCTCATCTTTATTAATATATATAAATATCTTTGAAAGAAATATGATCGTAGTAGGCTGTGAGACAAGGAAAAAACCTATTTTATTTAAACAGATTCTATATACATTAATTTTTTTGTTTAGCAGTGTACAGTAGGCCGAAAGGGGGGGGCAGTAGGTTCTGCGCGAGCGCGCGAAGTAGGCCGACCTGAGGTTCCGTAGGTTCAATTGTGAACCTCACTGACCTCCTTTGAGTCAAAAAGTCTACTTTCTGCCATGCCGGAGGTTCATCGGAGGCTCTAACGCATGGTACTTTCAAACATTGTACCCTCCTTTAGATACCCAATAATCCGCTCACGCCGATTTCTGCTCGCCCTCATTTTGTGGGTTGAACGCGGCTCGAAAATTTCGACTCGGACTGGCGCATCTAGATTCACTGGCACGTGCGCGTAAAGAAGCACTAATATCCATTTGACAAGCTAATCCAGCTGCATAAAAGAATGTATGCCTATCGGATGGTTTGATATGTTTTAAGCTCTTCGATTCTTTGTACGGTAGGTATACCAACGATGCGTTCAATTTCCGAGCAATCGATTGAATTAACAGAACGTGAGCCCCACCAACATATATACGCTTATCGAATTTGTCAAATGCGGCAACCAAAAACGGTGGAGAATTGGATACCATGACCCTAAGAGGATAACCAGTCATGTTATCAACTTTGTTTGGAAACAAGTTGCCGTTAGACCAGTTGTTTCGCCTGTATTCCTGTTTAAACGGATTAAGCTGATGAACAATTGGTAGGCTGAGTTCGTAATTCTCGGTTTTTAAATGTTTTGACGTTGCCTGCTCAATCCACTGGAGAATCGTCAAATCGAGCATTTGTTTAGTCCAGGCGTATTGCAACAATACCTCGGGACTTTCATTCAACACTGGTGCGACGTATAATATCAGATATCATGGATGATAGTCGAATGATGCCATCTCAGCTACGGTATCAATGAAACTCGTTGATGGTAAAATTATCCCAGCGTCACAAAAGTCGTGGATGAGAACATAGAAGGTTGCTGTAGAGGTGAGTGGAATATGCCCTCCGGCGGCATCGACACACAATGTATTTCGTTCGTCTTGATCGTCGTCTATGTTTGTTCTTGTAATGGGAAGCTTTTGCCCCAACTTGGCAACTAACTCATTGATTATCGGCCTTGCGATGCCTTTGTTTCCCGCAACTTTAGTTATGAGCATTGCCCCACGAGCTCCCGATTCTTCAGCAATGTATGTAGTCACATTGTCCACCCAGTCAGTCTGGACGGAATTTCTAGCGATTCCGAGAAGAAGAAAAAACCGAATAATCCAAGCCATACTCAAAGTGTATCGACCTCTTTTTTGCGATACGTCTTTCTGGGCGAATGGGTTTATGCTCCGAGTGAGGACGTATAAGCCCGATACCAAATGTCTAGATGCTTCGTAAGATTTATGCACGTTCAGAGTAGACACAACTGTCGAGCTCGGCAGAACGCTCGAATGTGTTCAGAGTCGGCCGAGAGCGAGCTTTTAAATGTTTGACGAATGCGAATGTACGGAAAATCAATAGCAATTCGAAAAATTTTATTGGCTGCATTTCACAATAAGGAAAGCACGCACACTCGGTCCCATGAGGGCTAATGATACCATCTTCTAAACGTAATTGACGTAAATTGCCTGCGTGGCACAGTTTTCTCGAAGTATGTATGATCGTTGCATTGCACATAGTTTAGAAACTTATATACCGATATTTTTATATGTTTGAGTAGGCTGCCATGGCATAGATCGAAACATTTCTCGTTTGACGCCGTTCATCGTTGCCGAGTATGTCGACGTCGTGCTTTATTACCGAGAACCTGTAGAAATGAATTGCCCGGAAAGAACAGATCAGGGGTACGCAATCTCTTTGGCTCAATGATTGATTTGTATTTTTAGCGTTTCTGCGGCAGTAGTTGCCGTTCAATTGCAGCTTGTTCTATTATTAGCATATATTGGGAGTACAAATAAGTTTCTGCCGTTTGACAAAATATGTTCCCACCAGGAGGTTATGGTTGGAATTGTCAGATGTAAAATGTCATATCGTAAGGTTTCACATCAGGCAAGACCATAACCTTGAAATATTAGCGATTTTGTATCAGCTTCACATAATTTTTTTCGTGCGAAAATTTCGATTTTTGAGCCGAATAAGTGTCATTTGCGGCAACTCTTGCGTTTGACACGAATCTCCCTCCAATAATGTTTCCAATTCCGCGTCTTCGTTTCGGCCTTCCGCTACGTTTTTGTCTTCGACGTCAAACTCACCGTTCTTAAACTTTTGGAACCGCTTACGACAACTTCTCGCACTTAAAGCAGCCTCACCATATATGCGTCTACAAGCAATTGATGCGCCTCAGGTGCAGATTTCTTCAAATTGAAGAAGTAAAGAAGAGTTCTAAAGTTCCTGCAAATGACGCCTATTTGACTCAAAACTCGACATTTTCGCACGAAAAAAATTATGTGACGCTGATACAAAATCGCTAATATTTCAAGGTTATGGTTTTGCCAGATGTCCAACCTTACGATATGACGTTTTACATCTGACAATTTCAACCATAACCTCCTGGTGGGGCCATCTTTTGACAAACGGCGGAGGCTTATTTGTACTCTCAATAGTTCGATTCATATTTCAGGTTTTTACAAACAAGAGCTCGAATGTGTCCAGTGTCATGGAGAAGTGCGTGTACGGAAAATCAATAGTAATTCAACCTTTTATCGGCTGCACTCCACAATAAGGAAGGCACGTACACTCGGTCCCATGAGGGCCGATGATACCATCTTCTATATGTAATTGACGTAAATTGCTCTATTGGGGAGTTGCCTGCGACTCGCACATTTTTCGTGAAGTATGTATGTTCATTGCATTGCACGTAGTTTAGAAACCTATATACCGACATTTTTATATGTTTGAGCAGGCTGCCGTGTCATAGATCGATATACAGCGTATATACTACGAGTATCTGTAGAAATGGATTGCCAGAAGAGAACAGATCAGGGGTACGCAGTATCTTTGACTCGATGATTGATTTGTATGTTTAGCGTTTCTGCGGCAGGAGTTGCGATTCCATTGCAGCATTTTCTATTATTGGCATATAGTTAGATTCACTTCCCGGTTTTTCACAATCAAGGATAGTTGTTTTTCTCCAATTGATAGATATTTCGTTGACCGCAAAGTCAGAATTTGTCCAATCAGTTTAAGACCAAACATTCCGATGTTCCGTATCGATGAAATTGTCGGGTTTCCATGATAAATTCGGGTACTAATTGTAAGAACGTCTTTGGAAGCACGCTTTTTTGAATATTTCACCATTTGAGCAAATCTGGACTGCTAAAATCTGAGTTGGTACGCGGTGTTCGTATGAATCCACGTTTGCGTTTGCGGGAGAGAGAGAGAGAGAGAGAGAGAGAGAGAGAGAGAGAGAGAGAGAGAGAGAGCATTCACTGTATTCCGATACAAAATTAAAAAAGCCGTTTTCAAATAATTGCAACACGAGTAAAAATAATGATATGGAGGTTTGCGACAAAAATCAAAATGTTTATAAAGCTGTAGAAAGTACCTTTAAAAATCGTCCACCAAATCTGACAAATATTGAGCAGCTAAATTATTCAAGTTTAATAGTAAACGGCGAATTCCCCCGTGTTCATGGGCGGTCAAATGGGGGGAAATAATTATCCAGCGCTCAAATTTATAGGACATGCAGGGCTTGGCTAGAAATGAAAGTACCCGACGTGGGAACTCCAGATGGCCAAGCGTTTAGATAATAAAAATGTTAACGCGGCTCTCGGCCCGCATAAGCCATTTACGTCAGTGTGTTTGCCAAGCAGCGGTTGGCCTAGCGGTAAGAGCTCGGACTAGTAATTCGATGGTTGTGGGTTCGACTCCCCGTGTGGAGAATTTTTTTTCTATCTTTTTCTCAATTTTTATATTATTCATTTTTCAATTAAGCAAAGAGGTGAATAATTTATTTTATTTATTTATTTATACGCAAAAGGCATATATGACGTCATTTTTTAATGAGCGCGAAATCATAGAAAATTTGGAGTTGCTGATTGACTCGTGGGGAGGACAGACAAATCTGCAATTATACGACGAACTCTTCCAAGATGAAGGATTGCCAACGTGTAGCATCAAAGTAATTCCCCCTTAATGTACTCCACTGGTGCAACCCTGCGATGTATATTTTTATCGCCGGGTTAAAAACTTTATTTAAAAAATACAAAATTGCTCTTATCTCATCGAGCAAGAAGAAGAAATAACTTCCCGAAAAGACTGCATAAAAATACATTCGATTGTTCATCATCAATTATCCGCGCCAATATTCGGTAACACGTTACGTTACGCGTGGTTCGCTTCTAAACTTTGCGATGAGAGAGAATGCTTTATGAATGTCAAATGCGTATGTTTTTCTATGGAGACGTTGAAGCAACGATGTGGTTGTAAAAATGCGGCGTTTATAACGTGTAGTAGATGCAGAAATAATTATTGTTTCCCCTGTTTTTACGATAAACATCATCCCAACACATGTAAATCATCAAATGTCAACAACCAAAGTTTTGAATTTTCATGTACAAAGTCTTTTCGTATACGCTTTAAGACGGAATGACACCTCATCGCGGTCGGTATGGTAGAACAATTATAGACACCCAAAAATCTCTGAAACGGCTCTTCAGATCCCGTCGAAACTTTGCCAAACGACGTCAAATAGATAGACAAACAGCTGTCAGCCCCTCAAATTTTCTGAATTTGAGAAAAAAAAACGTAGATTGGCTTATCCAATCTTCGTTTTTTTTCTATTTGACGTCGTTTGGCAAAGTTTCGACGGGATCTGAAGAGCCGTTTCAGAGATTTTTGGGTATCTATAATAGTTCTACCATACCGACCGCGATGAGGTGTCATCCCGTCTTAATTATAATCCCTTGTTGTAATGTCCGAAATCCCAATTTTCTACCTTTTCTATGCCTTTTACGTATAAATAAATAAATAAAATTAGTTATTCACGTCTTTACTTAATTGGAAAATAAATAATATAAAAATTGAGAAAAAGAAAAAGTCTCCACGCGGGGGAATCGAACCCACGACCATCGAGTTACTAGCCGGAGCTCCTGCCGCTACACCAACCGCTGTTTGGTAAACATGTTAACGTAAATGGCTTATACGGTGCGAGAGTCGCGTCAACATTGTTATTTTCTAAACGCTTCGCCATCTAGAGTTCTCACTTCGGATACTTTAATTTCTAGCCAAGCTCTGCATGTCCTATAAATTTGAGCGAAATCGGTGATGGGGAGTAGGGAATGCCTCCTTGTAAGTACTTTTATCGCGCTACGATGTTCTAGAGTGAACGAGTTTTTGGACCTAGCTCCACCGTACACATGCACGATCCTAAATAGTCGTCTATTTCGTAAAGCGAGTCGAAGGCAGACGCAGCTGTTGATATTTGGCAGAATGCTCGAGTGTGTTCACTAAGTCGACTGAGAACATGCTTTCGGATGTTTAGCGGACAATTGCTTTTCACAATTGAAACGGCTTTCTACACACTGCCCCATAGAATGCAATCATACCGTGATTATACGTAGTTGACGAAAATTCGCCCCATTGATGTGTTGCCTGCGTCGCGCGTTTTTCGCCCCTCGAATTTTCTGAATTTGAGAAGAAAAAAACGTAGATTTTCTTATCATCAGCCAATCTACGTTTTTTTCTCAAATTTACAACATTTGAGGGGCAGACAGCTGTTCGTCTATCTGTTTGATGTCGTTTGGCAAAGTTTCGACGGGATCTGAAGAGCCGTTTCAGAGATTTTTGGGTATCTATAATTGTTCTACCATACCGATCGCGATGAGGTGTCATTCCGTCTTAAGGTAATCCTATCGCCAAGCTTTAATCCTCAGGATTTTCATTTTTTTTAGCTTCACTAAATATATTAATAATCGTCTCTGTAAAATTTCATGATCGTTTATCGACCTAATTACAGAGAAAAAAATATAAAAATTGCGTATTTTTGTGAAAGAATTCCGAAATGACAAACATAAACCCAATTTCCGGACGCTAAAAAAGTGTATATAATAGTGGGAATCCGTCAGATTCTTAAAAATAATCATATTTACATACTTAACACTTGTAGTAATCCAATGCTCTCAGAAAAAATTACGCTCATTGACCTTTTATGTAATGTCAAGTTTAATTTGAACTTCCGGTATTGCATTTATTACCACTTGCTACGACAGCAAGGCGACAGCGGACTGTAGTCCTAACCTCATCTCTCTCATTCGAATTTATATACATATTTCATTTTTAACCGACATATTTCGCCGACACAAATTGTCCACGCTTTTTATCAGTCGTGGCCTGAATACAATGCTTTACATTACCCGCACCTGACATTGTTTTGACAGATCGACGTTGAAAAGCATGAAGGTTAAACTCGCCTGGTTGAGTAAAAAGAGACGGACATAGAACTAATGTCGCCAAATATCAAACCTGGAAATACTGCGCGAACCGTTGGAATAACTATTTTTCTAATTGAATGTGAACATTCATTAAATAGTTTACACATGGCAATTTGTAGTGATTATAAATTATTTTTGTTTGCATATGTTAAAAATATAAGCTGTACAAGTCTCAAGAATGAGCAGTGGTATGACTAGTCAGTGGCGTAGCATGGTTTTTTGCCGCCCGGGACTAACCCTAAATTTGCCGCCCCCCCCCCCCCCCCTATCTTCGCAACTAAGTGCCGCCCGCCGCCGCCGCCGCTCCACATCTGCGCCGCCCGGAGCCGTGGCCGCCTGTGCCCCCCCCCCCCCCCCCAAGCTACGCTACTGTGACCAGTGTGAAGCGCTAGGATTACCTGTTCAGATCTCATCTGTTCAGCCGAATTGCGTTGCGTAAACGTGTGCCGGCAGGCAGTGCTCGTATCGGCTCACTTTTGAATACAAACGTATACACACAGAGGGCGTGTTGAAATAAAGGAATCTTTCACACCTTCAAACAATGTTATTAGGTATAAACAAAATTCATGCTAAATTTCGAACTTTCTAACTGAAGTGTAAGTGATCGCATTATATACTTTTGCCCGTCGTTGACGACGCCGCGGGTAATTTGCTCTGTACGTTCTAACCTCAGTAACTCAAGACTAACTAATATTTCTCCGATTTGTTTGTAAATTCTTGAAGCTGATTCATACAGCCGCAAAAAGTCTGTTTAAAAGAAAAATCTTGGTCTAATCAAAACCCGGCAGCGTCTGAACGGCAAGTAATAAAAAAAATTCCACACCACTGAAAAACCGATGAGTACGCCGCGTACTTTTTATTAAGTAGCTCGGCTTTGAACTGGTCGTTTTTTAACTTTGATATAATATCATGCGAAAACGCGTCGATGAATCGTTAATCTAATGACATTTTACCAATGCAATGCTATTTTTTCCTATCGATTTTGTTTAGGTTATTTTCGATCCGTCCACTCAACCCTGTGATCTCATAATTTACGGCGAAGTTCCGGACGTTTTTAAAACCATAAAAATGGTTCCACACTCGGTTGTTGAATTGAATGAAGTCATGCGGTCATGTCGTAAAAATAGAACATATCGTATATAAAATAGCCTTTTTGACAGTTGTTTGGCACTTTTCTCAACAGACGCAGTAAGTGACGCATTTTAAACTCACTCTCTGCAGCCTCGTCACGTAGCCCGGATATACGCAAGTGCCTCCCCAACTCGCGTTCTATCGCACTTCTTGACAGTTGACTGCACCTTGGCTGATATATATACATATATAATGTGTTACAATAATTTTTACAGCTTTGACCTCTAAATATGATGAGAGCTTTTATACGTGGAAACGTAAAACATTTGGTCGTTTGGTCCTTTCTGGGACCAAAAATTAATTTGACAAACATTGTCCGTGTCGAAAATGTTAACATAAAAAAGTCTACATAAAACTTTGCATTGGAGAAAACAAAAAGCCCAAAAGTATGGAATTCCCTTTGCACCGAACACAGGTAAGGTGAAATATATATTTTCAGGTGAGTACTGAAAATATATATTACTAGTCTACTCGTAGACTACAGAAAATCTATACCTGTAGGTATGAAGGGGCTAAAAATATCGATGAGCTTCGCATCAAGCACAAGAAATGAAAAATGTCTAACAATAAACAGATAAAGTTCCGAAAACCAAGTCCCTCCGATCGAGATGAACTTTTGCACAGACCTTCTTTTTATTATTCTAAGACGACCCCTAAAAATATTTTTCCCGACCCCCAATAGATTTCTAGATATTGGATTTTAAAGTTATTTATTTTACCGCACGCCGACTATATCTATATCTGGTAGGTGTCAGTTCTGGCTATATCTATATATACGTTATCGCGCTCTCCGTTTTGTGCGGATCTCCGTCCAAAAAATGAAATACAATAAAAAACCAAAAAAAATGAAGTAAAAAACCAAAAAAAATAAAATAAAATAAAATAAATAAAAAATCTCCGTTTGGATTTGTTTGTTTGTTTGGGTCTGTATGGGTCTATTTGTTGGGTTAGCCTCCTCCCCTCCCTTGACGTCAACGTCGTGGCAGGGGATTACGCTACCGCATAGGCTGGACGAAAATCCACACAAAACGGAGAGCGCGATAACGTATATACAGGTATAGCCAGAACTGACATCTGAGATATAGATATAGTCGACGCGCGGTAAAATAAATAACTTTAAAATTCAATATCTCGAAAACTATTGCGAGTCGGCAAAAATCCTTTCAGGGGTCGTCTTCGAATAATAAAAAGAAGGTCTGTGCAAAATTTCAGCTCGATCGGAGGGGGTTGGCTTACGAAACCTTATCCTTTTCTCGAATTAAAATTTGTTTTTCAATAGATTGTGATTTTTTTCTTCGGTTTTTCATACTTACAATTTTTTCTGGATTTCGAATTGTTTTTAGGGGCGGGAGGGGGGGGGGGTGTTGACGTAGATCCGCAGAAAGCCAAGAGCGCGATAACAGATATAGCCAAAACTGAGCCTGTTAGCTATAGCTATAGTAGGAGCGCAGTAAAAAAAGATATTTTTCAAAAATCGATATCTCGAAAACTATGGCGCGTTCCTAAAAATGCTTTGAGAGGATCTCTAAAAATATAAAAATGAAGGTCTGTGTCAAATTTCAGATCGAAACTCGGTTTCCACTTTTCGAAAGTACACCTAACAACTTAACCATCTATAAGAAAACTCGCTTCAAACATTTGTGAGGTTATGTTAACCCTGTACATGCCCTTAACGCCTCTTCTAACGTTCTATAAATATAAGATGCTCAGTAGCCATGTCAGATTGTGATATGTAGAAACAACGAGCGATTGTTCAAAAAATGTTCCAGAACCTTCAAATCAAGCGCGTGTGATAGTGGAAGCATTAGAGCCGCCACACTCAAACTGTGCTCCGCAGAGCCCTGGAGCCAGGCCTCTGCTAGGACTACGCCGGAAAAGAAACAACTTCATCCCTCCCAACAAATGGAAACAATTTCATCAATTTACAGTGGAATTAATACATTGTTATGTAAAGTGCCTATTATTGTATGATTTTCATTTTTTAAATAAACCTTAAAGCCGGTTCTGCTTATGTTAGGGTTCTGTAAAATATTTAGTGTTGCAAAAGAGTTCCGTCGCCAAAAAAGTTTGAGAACCGCTGCATTAGAGCATGGAGATTAGATACAGCAGGCCAAACTCCAATGGGGAGACAGTGAATAAGTGTATCCGAACATGCGAATAACAGGGATGCGCGTCGATCGAACAGATTCACATATAAAATATCGGTTGATGAAGGGAAAGTAATCGTACGAGATTCTAACCTCACAAGTGGACGGTCGTGGGAGTATACTACTTTGAACGACTTTATTCGTTGTTTTCAAAACGTCCACATGAGAATTTTAAGCGAATATATATTACAAAAGCAAAATATGAGCCTTTTTAGAAATTTAATCAGATCTGCAACTCAAGTTTTATTATACGTGCTCGTTTTTCTATTCCGATCAATTACGAACGAGAACCAAAAATAAGAGTTTTTCAATATAAAAAACTACGCATCTGCGTGCAGTCACTAAAAAAGTTATACTGCATCATCAATAGTGTATTCGCAACAATTAGTGTATCGCGTAATCTTAAATTTTATTATCACACTGACACTTAAGTAAAGTTAGAGAGGTTAGTCATCTGTCCTACAATCAGATTCGATATTTTATGTTCATAGATACAAAACATCGGGCAGCGCCACCCATAAGATATTTCTTTCGCGGAGGGCCGTATTTTGCAGAAGCATAAGAAGGGCCCTTTTGAATCATTGGTAAGCTACAGTGGCGCTTAATAAAAATAAGTCGTAATCCATTATTATACCCAACGATAAACGGAAATTTAAAAAAATCACGCGAATTTAGTAGACTTGGACATTTTTATATCTTCTCTGAAAAGTCGCGGCTACGAAACTTCTTCCGCTAGTCATATTTTTCCAAGTTTCATCATAAATGTTTTCTTTATACATTCGTTGACCCCCTGTTTTTATTGTCGCTACGGATTCTCTAGATTTTATATACGCGTGAGCAGTCAATATCAGGCATTTGGAGTTATTTAGTGTATGAATTATTAGATAGAAATGTTGGCAGCGTGTCATCTCCATAAATTAGACGCTTTTTCGTTAAAAGTTCGGTACCTTGGCTCCAAATTTTACCAGCAAACGGATTTATTCTTTCTCCGTTATGACTTGCGGTTGGACTCTCGCCACGGGTGGTAAGGCTCCGCGTAGTGTGCTACAATTTTGCGTAATCTAACTAGAAACAGTCTCATGCGCCGCGAAAATAGTGCAGTTGGAAGGTAGAGTGCTAAGTGAGGAAGTCGTGGACGTGTGAGGAAGGCGTAGGAGGACGAAGTAAACCCATTAGGGCGAAAAAAAGGATCGTCGCGTGCTGGGCAGGTTAAGCCAGTGACAGGAGAAAAGTGTCATGGCGGAGGAACGCCGGAACGGGACGAGCTACGTCTTCGAGGACCGCGAGGACCGGGAACGGATGTGTGGTGATGAAGGCGTGTCCACATGGCCAGGGGCACGAGCCGGCGAGGATGGAGCTGACGGCGGACGGCTTGAAACGGCCGATGGAAGCGCCGCCACGGCAAATTTGGAAATCGCGGCGGTCGAGACAGAACGCGACGATGACAGGCAGAGCAACAAGAGGGGAAAGAGGAGGCCGAAGAAACTGGCAGGAGGAGGGACGACAAAAAGGCCAAACAGCATTGATAGATACTTCGTGCAAGAGCAGGCACAGGAAAAAAACGCTTTTGGAAAGAACACGAAGATGAGGAGAACGCCATGCAAGGAGGGGGGAATAAAGAGGTAGGAGAAGACCGTCGTAACAGGTCTTGAGAAGGGACTGGAGGACAAACAACGAGACGAGGAGGGATATGACGAGCGAAACGACGTCGGCACAGTAGAATGTCATAAGGAAATTAATGCGGCCAATGGTTGTGACAATGTGAGTAAAGAAGAAGGTAAGAATTGGGAGGAAAAACTGGAAAAAACTGTGGGAATTCTAGAAAATGTGTTAAAGAGCGGTCTGGACAAAATAAAAGAAGAGTTTAAAACTGAAAAGGAAAAGTCACCGCTGCCCTGTCGTTGCGAGGATATGGACAGAATTATAAAGTTGTTGGGAGAAGCAAATTCATGGAAGTACAAGCTCGACAGGGATACTATTGTGTGAAGGGAGGAGAGGGAAGCCTTAGTGAAAGAGATAAATTTCTGGAAGAGAAAAGCGCATGAGCAAATGGCTGTGTGCGAGCGCGAAGCCGCTGCGAGGGAGGAGGAACCGATGGGACCGGAAGTCGCAACATTCACCCTGGGAAGCGACAAAAACAACAACGAAGCGTGGGTAGAGGAGGAAAGACCTGCTACAGCTGACCACGATTGGACAGAGGTGGCAAGAGGAAAGAGGACAGCGCGACCTAGCCGA
Source organism: Ophion obscuratus (assembly GCA_964007375.1). Classification (NCBI taxonomy): domain Eukaryota; kingdom Metazoa; phylum Arthropoda; class Insecta; order Hymenoptera; family Ichneumonidae; genus Ophion; species Ophion obscuratus. The sequence continues at coordinate 46,818,680 of OZ023314.1, forward strand.
TCATCGGAAATGGAAAAGGACGAGAGGTGCTGGAATCTGCCTGGCGGAAGCAGAGGGAACGCAGATCGAGGAAGGAAGACGGATAATAGGGGGTTCGAAAATCCGGGCCACGGCCGCGCAGCTGCGTGGCGTGACGACAGGACATTGGCTGATGACCATCGAGTGCAGCGGCATACACATCGGCCGCGACCAATGGAACGAGGGGCATGGGAGCAGGAGCGTCTGGAAAGAAGGGCCAGAAAGAAAAACGTTAAGATAGGTGGAATAAAGGCAAAAGGAAGCGAGGGGGAAATCATCAGGGAAGTGGGCGATTTCTTGTGGGAAAATCTGGGGGCAAAACCGGTAATAAGACGGGTGATTAAAACGTTGGGCGGGCCAGTGTTAGTCTTGGAATCTATGGACGAGAAAGTCCAGCTAATGAACCTTAAGCGCGAGCTCAGGGGTACGAGAATTTTTTTAGAGGACGATCTAACGATAAGATTGAAGGAGGTGAAAAACTGGCTGAGGGGAGAGGTGAGCAGAAAGAGAAGGGAGGAGAGGGAAGCCAGAGAAGGGTACATCTTACGCACATCTTACGCAACAGTAAGATGAATATGGCGAGAAAAGGAAAAGAAATGGTCGTGGATTATTGAGGTAAATAATAATGTAGGGGTAAAAAACCTCGAGAGACCGCTAAGAATGAAGGTTGAGGAGGGGACCGCGAAGGGAGCTGGAATCATCATCGCGGGAGACCTGCATGCCAGAATAGGGCGGGAGAGGGGAATCACGGTCTGCGAGAAATCAGGGGTGCCATCGTGGGAGAGGAATTCAAGAGACGAGATACTGAATGCGGAGGGGAGAAGCTTGCTGAGGCTGTGCGAAGGCTTAGGCCTGACGATCTTGAATGGCAGGAAGAGAGGTGATGAGATGGGGGAGGTCACCTTTGTTGGGAATGGGGGGGTAGGGACGGGATCGGTCATTGACCTAGTCATCTGGGTGGAAGATGAGGAAGAGGACCTGGTAAGAGAGCTGAAAGTGATACCAAGAGCTGAGTCGGACCATTTTCCGGTTGGGTTCACGATTATGGGGTCAAATGTAATAAAGAAAAGAGATAAAGGGGGAGAAAACGGAAGACCGGTTAACCTGGATTGATGAAGCATCTGAGGAGTATGTGGAGGAAGTCGACAAAGTAAGAGTGAGGGGCATTAGGGATGACTCGACCAATCAGAGGTAGGCGAAATTGAGGGAGGCGATCTGGAAGGGAGCGGAGGCCACAGAAATGGTAAAAAAGAGGAATAAACGGGGTGGGGACAGGAGCTGGCTAGGGCAAGAAGGGGTGCAACAAAAGAGGAACGTTCAACGAGCACTCAAAAAATTTCTTAAAACAAGAAATCCAGAAACGAAGAGGAAGCTTAATGAAGAAAGGAAAAAGTTGAAGGATCTAAAGGGGAGGAAAAAGAACGAATGGTTGGAAGAAAGATGGGGGGAGATTTAGGCCAGTAAAACAATGCCTGAATGGTGGAGGGCAATAAAGAAGTTCAGAGGGAGGAAAAGTGCCGCAGGAGAAAATATTAACAAGGAAGATTGGGAGGCACACTTCAAAAAACTTATGGGCGAAGGGGATCCAACACAGGCCAGGACTGGTCCCTGGGAATGCGAGTTCGTAGAAGAGGAAGGTGGAGTGGCTGGACCTTGGAACAGGGAATTCAGTAGGGCGGAACTATGGAAAGTGCTGAGGAAATTGAAGAGAAGGAAAGCGGCAGGGGAAGATGGGATCACAGGGGAATTCATAAGGGGTCTATCGACAGAGGCGAAGGAAGAGTTAAGGAACATATTAAATGGAATCTGGAGCGAAGGAAAGTTACCAGGGGGGTGGGAAGTAGCGAGAATTTTTCCGATACATAAGGCGGGGGACGAGGAGGATGTAACCAATTATAGGGGCATATCATTAAATGTTGGCTACAAAATCCTGAGAAGCCTAATGATTAGGAGAATCAATAGATGGGTAGAGGATAATAAGATCGTAAGGGAGAGTCAGGCGGGCTTTAGGGAAAAAAGGGGTACGCGGGATCACGTCTTTGTACTGAACGCGCTAGTAAATAATAGCCTTAGGAGGAAGGGTGGGAAACTGTATGTTGCGTTCGTCGATTTTGAAGCAGCATTTAATAAAATAGATAGGAACATCATGTTTGGGGAAACTCGGGGCGAAGGGTATTACCGGAAGGATGCTTAAGTTGATACGAGGAATCTACGAAGGTACTACAAACGAAGTCATCACAAGTAATGGAAGAATGGGTAAATTCGAAACAAAAAAGGGGGTGAGACAGGGATGTCCCCTCAGCCCGACCCTCTTCGAGTTGGTCCTAGACGACATTGATGAGAATGGGAAAAGAATGGTATAGGAGGAACGGTGATGGGTGGGAAAAAATTATACGCCCTCAAATATGCGGATGATATTGCTCTAGTAACAGACAATGCCGAAGCGTTAAGGGATATGTTGAGGCGGCTGGAAAAATTTGAGGCGAGGATGAAAATGGAGATAAATACGGAGAAAACTAAGGTTATTATTTTTAAAGGAGGGGGAAGACCGAAGAAGGGAGAAAAATGGGAATTTAGGGGGAAAACACTGAAGGTTGTGAGGGAATTTAAATACTTGGGGTTCTGGTTCTCGGCGAATAATGCAATGAAACGGCACCTGCAAATAGTGACAGCGAAGGCTAGGAAGGCAGCAAATACGGTCTGGGGGTTGATGAAGCGAGCGAGAGTGGACGATCTGAAGTACAGGTTACAGCTGATGGACTCTTTGGTAAAGGCAGGGGCGCTATATGGAGTGGAAGTGTGGGGATGGAGGAGAAGGGAGGAGGTGGAGAAAATGCAAGGGAGATTTGTAAAAATGGCATTAGGCTTAGCGAGGAATACACCGAGCTATCTCTGGAAAATGGAAGCGGACAAGAGAAGTATCGAGGTTGAAGCAAGGAGGAGGGCAAGTAGCTACCTGCTAAAAATTGTGGAAATCGAAGAAGACAGATGGCCAAAAATTTGCCTAAGGGAAGAGCTCAGGAACATCCTGAATGGAAACGCGTCAAAATGGGGAAATGAGCTCAGAACAGCGATGGAGGAAGTTAGAGATGGGTGAGTCCTGGAGTTAATAAGAAATAATGGGAATAAAAGGGCGATTAAGGATATGTTAATGGAAGGAATAAACGTAAAAAGGGACCAGGACATACAAAAGGATTGGGGGGGGGGGGGCATTGGTAGATCCACATTCTGCAGTTATTTCAAGGGGATCAAAGAGAAACTGGGGAGAGAGGATTTTTGGGAGGTTAAAGATATTAGGGGGGTCATTAAAGAGGAATGAGAAAGATTGCGATGCGGAAACCTGGAGAGGGCAGGAAAGAAAGGTTATAACAACTGGAAGTGCAGAGTATGTGGAAAGGAAGAGAAGACTCTGGAACACATCTGGAGGTGTGGAGAGGCGAGGAGACAAATTAACGATAAGTGGGTAGCAGGGGTAGACAAATGGAGAGGGGACAAAGTGGGGGAATATCTAAGGCGATGGTGGATAGAAACGTTAAAGGGAAAAATAGTTAAAGAACTGGCGGAATATACTCTGGCATTCAGGGACCTCGACGGAGCGGGCTGAGGACTACGCGAAATTAGTTTATTAAAAGACTCTAAACTAGTAGCTGTAAGCACGCCAAAAAACGACCAAGTATCCCTAAAGAAACGCAATAGGAGTTAGCTTATGATTATTGTTATATATTATGATTATTTATGTAAGGCAAAATGTATACAAAACATGGAAAACATGTAACGCAAAATGCAAGTCTGTAAGTTGGGCCACGTCACAGCAAATGCACGACATATGGAATAAAACTATACTTCATACTCCGTTATGACGATAATCAGTTAATTGTTAAATATTCAGGTTCGTGAAAGGAATACCTTGACATTCGCAATTTTGGGGACGAGTGGAAGCGCAGATTTTGAGCTCCTGTAGCTAGTCTCCATGCATTAGAGCTTGTAAAAAAAGCGTTCAAAATTTTATAGCATGGGAAAGTAAAATTGACAAAAATGATTCTTCGTCTATACAAATCGGATACCAAATGCATCTGATACACAAGGGTTCAATAGTCTGACAAATGCACCACACGATAGCCTTTCAGGGCTGAAACTTTTGGTGTTCGTTCCACCCGCAGTCCTAAAGTAAATTCGCTAAAATAAACGTACTGATATACAATCAGTAAAAGAAGAAGACATAAGAAAGACGGGACTAATTGGTTAAGAAATCGAAGTAAATGCATCCAAAATGTTTTGGTTTTCGCGGTAAGCTGATGCGTACAAGAATCCGCGTAGAAGGGAAAATAAAACGAATACGTGCAGGATAGCCAACACAAACGATACGCCCGTAATGGCTGCGTTGTAGATACGGAGTTGACGTAGTAGCAACAATAAACTAAAATCTCGTAGCTTTCTTGACGTAAATAATTCTTACAATTTCATCACAAGAGAAAATATCCTGGCAAAGCGGCGAGATTCCGAAACAAAAGTTTTACTCTCAATAGTCCCAACGGAGCTTAACGGAAGTGAGGTTGACGGGAAAAAAATAAAATGCCGCGAGGTGAGTAAAAAAGAGTACTTGACACTTTTCGTGTCATTTTTCCCCCTAATTAAACGTATTTTTTTTTATAATTTATCAGCATTTACGTTCTACAGTGGAGCACGTTTTTGTCCGTTATCAAAAAAAAAAAAAAAAAAAAAATGGAGTACCACTTCCGTTTGGAGTTTTTCCGTTAGGCCTGTCGTTCCGCGTGCGCTAAAATTTATTAGCGTCTTTTTTTTCCCGTATGTTTCCTCATCACAGGAAAATTCGTAAATCACAAGGGCCGTAATCGTCATTTCACGAGTCCCGAGGAATTGGAGGAGCAGAGACGTCAGGACGAGGAGAAACAAAAGTGGAGAGTCAGTATTTTTTGTAGGTTATAAAGAACGATCGACAGTGAGACGAGATACGAAACGGTGAATAATAATCGTAAAATTGCTGAAGGTCAGGCCGTCCTTTGGACGGTTTCGGAGGCACATTTTTTTTCAAAAGTTTTCGCACACTGCGAATTCCTGTCTCATTCGCACAGCATCGAGACTGTAATGTTTCTCACTTTTTTGCACTCCGGAGCGAAAAATAAAATACGAAAAATATGGACGGGACAAACGGAAGGTTATCGAAGGGAGGAAGAAAATTTGATGATTTAATGGGCGAAGTTGATGAGTAGTGGAATTTTCAGCAATCCAAAGGTGGCGAATCGTCGAGCGAGGACGATGACGAACCGAGAAGTAGCGGTAGCAAAGCCAAGAAGGCCGACGCCTCTGACTCTAGCAGCGAAAGTGAAACCGACTCGGATTCAGAAACTGAGGTAACTTGGTACATCTTTAAAATTGGCATTTTGTGCTCCATCGGGATGAAAATAGCATAGCCCCGTGCAGACAAATGGCAAAAGGCGACTCAGCCCCTTTATATTTTGGGTAAAGCGGATTGTTTTAACGGGAGGGTAGGGGTTTCAGCGTGAAAAAAAAACACCTTTTTGCAAATTTTTTCCATCTATATGGATAGAGTAAATTTATTGAAACCTTTTGTACATTGTTAAGTGTCATTTCAAGAACATTCCGTGAAATTTGTACGCGAAAATATCCACAAACAAGCCAGTGACAAAGCTATTCCAAGAACGCCTTTAGAAAAACAATTTGCTGTGTTAACTGTATCTCAGCTAGAAATTATCTGAATCAAGTATCATTAAAGTTTAGTTAAAGTATCATCAAATCCTCCCACCAATGGCCTGTGATAATTGTTTTTTTTTTTTCATTTCTAAATTTTTGGTGGTCATGTAAAGTGAATATTTTTCAGGAAACATTCCGCCATTTTTGGGGTGGAAAACCCCCTCAATGTAAAAAAAAATCTCAAGCTAACCATTGGGGGGAGGTATTGTATATGTAGAAAGTGTGTACCAAGTTTGAAATAAATCGGTCATGTAGTTTTCAAATGGCAGTGAACACAGACTTTGGAAAAGTGGTTTCGAGAAAAACTCGTTTAAAGTTTAGAGAAGTCGGAGCTACAGTGTTAGAGGAGCGGGACTAAATAGTCAATAACTTCGAGAGTTTTGCTCTGATTGACTTGACATTTCGGGATTACGTTCTTGAAATGTTCAACTGTAAGAAAAGACAAAAAAAAATCGATTTTTCAAAAGTGCTAATCCCTACCTTCCCCTTAAGACAAATCCGAAAACAAATTTTCGGTGTACAATTTCTTCCTCACATGTAAAGAAGATAGACTGGAAAAAGTGATGTCAGACCCCGCATGAACATAGGGTACTCCAGTTTTCCAAGTACACATTATATATTAAACAACAGTATTTTACAGATGGTAATAGTGATCAATGCTCCGAATAGCAAAAATATACCTGATAGAATGGAATTAATCTTATTTTTTTACCCAAACTAATGTTTTATTATATCCACATAATAAATTTGGCCTGCGCACAGTTTTTCCTTTTTGTGGAAGTCTTTCTACCGGCAAGCAACTTTCTCAATCACTGGATTCCCATAAAAGACATAACACAATAATAAATGCAGTAATCACCTCTCGTTAATAACCGATGAGCAGTGCGTGAGATAAATTTGCACTTGTTTTTCTCTCCAATATGTCGATTATTGGCAGCTAATATTTTCAAATTTCAATGTAAGACCATGAGCTCGGATAATTAACGCACATTCGGGTTAGTTCAAGCTCTACGTATTACAAATCAAGTTTGCAATACCACAAAAAAACTATAGAAATCTCTCTACGGAGTGTCGCTAGCATTAAGACTAAACAATTTATTCAATTCTTATGCCAAAAAATGTGCGCAGATCCACACTGGCAAATAGAAAGTACATCATGGATAAAACTTTGTTGCAGGGAAAAGCAAAAGGGGTCGAAAATTTGATCGAGGTGGAGAACCCTAACAGGGTACAAAAAAAAACGAAAAAGATATCGCAAATCAACGAAATATTAGCCAAATCGCCAAAGCCCGAACTTTCACGGAGAGAAAGGTAATCGAACAAATTCCGAATGAAAAAATTCTTCAAATGGTTTATTCAGGATAGAATGCATTTGTAACTTATGGTTGGTTATAATCGACAGAGAACAACTGGAGAAGCAACGGGCATACGCGAATTATCAAAAGTTGCATGCTGCGGGTAAAACCGACGAGGCGCGTGCCGATTTAGCTCGATTAGCAATAATTAAGCAACAGAGAGAGGAGGCTGCGAAGAAACGAGAAGATGATAAGAAGATGAAAGAGGTGGCTGCACAAAAAAAGACCGAACTTACACAGAAGGCGCTGGGTAAACGGACTTGAATCTATCAATTGATGCATCGATTTATACAAAAATAATGATTGCTTATACACCGATAATGTTTTAACACTAATATACCCAAATGGTTCTATCTCTACTTTCTTATCAATAAAAAACTTTTATCGAAAATTAGAATTATGTTCGCGATTGGTATCACGATTATAACTAACACAATTATTCTGATTAATAAAAATTATGGTAATACATGAAATGCATACGTAAGAGACTCCGTCCAAAATATTGTCGATGCAGCAGAGTTTGTTGGACTGTAGTACCATGGAGAACCCTTCGGGCAACAAATATACGTTACAATAAATGGCACATTTATTAAGAAAAAATGCTACTTTTTTGCCCAGTTTCTGGCAATAAATTTCGCCTCAATTCTTCCTACTCTTAGCTTAAACGACCGTGAATCTTAAAAGTAGTTAAATTTCAAGGTTAAGTATACATTTACATAAACATAGATATAGATGTCGTTTTGAAAAACTGAAAAGCTTTTCTTTTTTATCGGTTATTTCCCATTTGTACGCAAGTGCAAACATTTTTAAATAAGTGTCACGAGAATGTTCACATTCCGAATTACAAATTTTGTGGACTCTGGTTTTTTCCTGACATTTATAAAGAAGAAAATAGAAACTTTTAAACGCACATGTTTGAGCACTTCGTATTTTTAAAACGAAATTTATAAGGTGCAAGTTCGGAACATATTTGTAACCTTTATAAATAAAAAAAATATATATATTCTTTCGAAACTTATATATGAGAGATCGACATAACCTCACAAATTGCAGAACCAAGTCTCAAATCACATGATATATCTGCGTTCGATAGTGACCTACATTTACAATATTTCAAAACTATGGTTACAGAATCGGATTACATTTAAGGTAGTACAGTAGAACCTCGATTATCCGAACCTCGATTATCCGAACCCTCAATTATCCGAACGATGGCTTAGTTTATCCGAACGCTCAATTATCCGAACGTTGGCGCGAAAGATGCATTGTTGCTCGCTGCCACTGCCGTGAGCAACAATAAGCAACCCAACGCAACTTCTCCTTCCCAAACGGCCGCGAGACTTAGCCGCTCAAAAACGCGTTACGGCCGTTCGTCAATTAAAAATGGACGAATTAATAAAAAAAATATTAAAAACGGCATTCGACTTTTTTCAGGTGTTTAATATATATATATATATATATATATATATATATATATATATATATTAGGGTGTGCGGAAAAAAATCGATACTTTTTTTTTCGGTTGCATCCACCAAAAAAAGGTGAATTAAGGTAAAAAAAGAAGAATCCTCGAAGGAGAGCTCAAAAAAAAAATTATTTCGAATGGCGCATTGCATTTGAATACTTTCCATAAGAATAAGACAGGAAAATATTGGCACTTTTGAACGTCGTAGTAAAACTCTTCAGAAAAAAATCTCACAAAAATGTCATTAAGATATTCTGATAGAGAATTGAATTCCCTACAAAAAAGTTCCTACGAACAATTAGCTTAGAACAACCGTTCAAGTGGTATCGCTGTCTGAAATTAAATTTTTTATTTAAGCGACGTGCAATCTCGAGAAAAATCCAAAAATCCTTCCGAGTGAGTAATTGTTCAAAAAAAAAAATGATTGGGAAATGGTGCTGAAAAAAGACATAAGCGATTTCGTCACTCAAGAATCCTTATTTCTTTCCCAGCAATTCAATTTACCTCATAATTTTTTGAGAGTAAATATTGAATTATGGCCGGAAAATGCCATTTATTTAAGTTGCTTAGATTTGTTTAACCCAAAAGTCGTTAATAACGTAGCCGAACGTCGTGTCACTTTGATAGAAGCATATAACGGTTCATTAACAAAAAACGAAGAGCAGCTACAATATTTATTGGGCGTAGTGCAAAATCATCGACAGAAATACCCTAATTGCAACAAACAGACTCTTAAGAAAAGGAACGATGATTATCAAGCATTATAATGTAAAAACAAATTATTTTATCTTATTAAACCAAATTAATTGAATAAAACTTTTCGAAACACGATCAATGATGGACGTCGTTTCTTTTATATTTCTTGTTGTACTTGATTCTTTTTTGTATCAGAGAAATATTTTGAGAACGATTCCATGCAAATTGTATGTTAGAGCAGAACATTCTTTACAAAAAAAACCCAAAAAGTTTTTTCGTAAAGCGAAAAATTCGATTTTTACAGGCTTTCGAATTATTTTTTTTCTATTAATTCAATTTCAGACAGCGATTCCACTTGAATGGTTGTTCTGAGCTAATTTTTCGTAAAAACTTTTTTGTTGGAAATTCGTTTCTCCATGAGAATATGTTAATGACATCTTTGTGTGATTTTTTCCTGATGAGTTGCACTACCACATTCAGAAATCCCAATATTTTCCTGGGTTATTCTTATGGAAAATATTCAAATGCAATGCGCCATTCGAAATAATTTTTTTGTGAGCTCTCCTTCGAGGATTCTTCATTTTTTACCTTAATTCACGTTTTTTTGGTGGATGCAACCGAAAAAAAAAGTATCAATTTTTTTCCGCACACCCTAATATATATATATTTAACACCTGATATATGTATGCACATAAAAACAGTACATACATATATATTAAATTTTGACATGTACTGTACTGTTTTTATGTAAAAGGTTGTTGTTTATGATCTCGTCCCAAAAAACCCAAAAGTTGAATGCCTTTGTAAATATTTTTTTTATAAAATCGTTCGGATAAAAAGTTCGGATAATCGAAACGTGGGTTTTTTGTATGTACCCTAAAGGTACATACATATATGTATAAAAACAGTACATGCATATATGTATGTACTGTTTTTATGTAAAAAGGTGTTGTTTATAATCCCGTCCCAAATAACCCACGTTTCGATTATCCGAACTTTTGATTATCCGAACTAGTCTCGGTCCCAATTGGTTCGGATAATCGAGGTTCTACTGTATACAGTTTGGCGCCTTCGACACAACTAACCTCTCATCAAACCAGACGAACTATATATATTGGGTTGGTGAGAAAGTCTTGCGACACTTTCCTTTCGATTAAAATATGTTTTCTTCTAACGAAGTTCTACAACATTCGAGAGTAGTATATTCAAGACTAGTCTAGAACCTTCCATACCGTAGGGTATATAAGCGAGTCAGTTGTTCCGCGCAGACAGTACGAGCGAAGATGGATCCTAGTGCACTTCGATCGATTGCATATTACGAATTTTTACAAGGGCGTTCTGCAAGAACCGCAGCCGCTAATATGTGTAGTGTGTTCAAGGCCAACGTAGTTCATCATTCAACGATATCCCGTTGGTACCAGCGTTTCCGTTCTGGCGTTACATCTTTTGAAGACAAACCTAGGTCCGGCAGGAAATCAACTGTTGACGATGAAGAACTACGAGCACTTACAAAGGCAAAGCCTAATACGTCGTCACGGGAATCAGCTTACAAACTCGGCTGTAGCCATCCCACGATTCTCCAACATTTACAAAATCTCGGATACAGGAAAGTTGTTTCTTCTTGGATACCACACAATCTCAGCGAATCAAACAAAGCGACACGCATGTCCATCTGTCTTTCACTCCTGCAACGTCCACACAGAAAGGATTTTCTTCAAGAAATAGTCACTGGAGATGAAAGCTGGGTGCTTTATGTTAACTACACACGTAAGCGACAATGGCTACCGAAAGGAGAAAAACCAGATCCGACCCCTAAGCTGCCCCGTGAAGTGAAGAGAGTTTTACTCTGTTGTTGGTGGGATTCTGAGGGAATGCTCTATTACGAATTTCTGCCAACCAACACCACAATACAGGCAGAGATTTATTCTGCACAACTGCAAAAGGTGGCTAAAATTATGAAACAGAAAAGGCGTAAACGTCTTCACGTTCGGCTTCTCCATGACAATGCTCGACCCCACGTCGCTAAGATGACACAAGAAACTATTTCGCAGCTAGGATGGGAAGTTCTACCACACCCACCGTATTCACCAGGCTTAGCACCCACCGACTATCACCTGATTCGAGCTTTGATGAACGATTTACGGGATAAAAAATTTGATGATCTGTCAGATCTCAAAAATACATTGGACGACTTTCTTAATTCACGACCCAAAGAATTCTGGAGTGCAGGCGTGCAAAGTCTACCAGAGCGTTGGGCACGAGTTGTAGATACAGAGGGAGCATACATTACTGAATAATTGTTTACTGTTAAAATAAAATGTTTTTATATTTTACTCGTGTTGTGTGTCGCAAGACTTTCTTGCCAACCCAATATTAGCGCGTCGTCAAAACGTCGAGACATATTGTCCACTCGATGCGTACAGTTTTTTTTTTATTTCTAATATTTTGTTTATTCCTGATAAATCTGTGATTCGCTTTCCTTTACTCAAAAAACAATTTAGTTGAATCCACTAAATTTATCTATTTCATTTTTTAAGGTTTAAACTAAGTAGAATCTTCGTAAAGAGAAACATTTTTCTGTTTGATAGAATTAGTGGTCCGTCTCGATTGCAATACACACATCGAAGGGGAGGGGGGCAGAGAAGGGCGGAGAGAGAGAGGAGTTTTATATATATATTGGAAAATCAATAACGAAAATCAATCCATACGTTAACTTCTGCATTTTAACTGATTAAACTTTCTTTCACCAATCGTTCGGTGATCATTTGATATTGCCTGATAGTCTATAGGGAAGAATTTGATAGTTGTTTATCAACAACAACAAAAAACAAGCTGTTCAATATGCAATTCCTGAAACACGGTAACTGCAGGCAGCGAAATATGACGTTATAATCAACGCTGTCTATCAGAACAACAACGACCATCGGATACCGCCGCGACCGATTGCAGCCTTCCATTTCGCATACGCGTTTCTTTGGACCGGCGTGATTAAACAATCGCTCACCAAACGTTGTAAATGGAATACCAAACACTAGCGCATGTTAATCTATTGATCAAGGCTTATTAGATAGAAGTCGAACAAGAAATTATGAGTAAATCTGCGTTTTAGCATGCGCTTTGCCACTGGAGCTACCGCCAGCAAATCAGTCCTACATCGCGTACATTTAAGGCGGTTAGAGCGTTAGCCACAATCCAAGATAATTTTTTTAACTACATGTCTAATCTAGACTCTACTGATTGTTTACGAATTTAAAAAAATTCACCACCAAATACCACAGATAAAAAGTAGTTTGATGTATGTAATGTTACGTGCGGTTTGATGGGCAAGACGTTCACGCTAGGGGTGATGTCGATTTTTTGGCTATTTAGCACCAAAATAAACCATTTCTAACAACGGATTAACGCAAAGTCAGCCTTTGTAAAAATTTAGAAAACAAAAAACAAACCATATCTTGCCCATTGTAAATCATATATATTCAATATTGAACCATCAAGGTTTCATGAAAGATTACGAATCTTGGCTGCCGACTGAAGAGCATTGCTGCCAACCTCCATGTCCGCGAAGTTTCCGTGCTCCGGCAACAATTAATATTAATTAGTGGTAACAATGATCAACCTCCTGACATAAATATAAATAGGCATAATTATCAATTACTCAAAATTACATTCTGAGTTGTATCAAACATTCGCTGACGCAGTTTTTCTACTGTAATCATCGATAATGTTATACTTTTTCGAGTTAGTAGTAACATAAAAGTGTTTCTCATTTACGTAATAAAGCAGCAACAATGCATAATTTCGTCCTTTAATTATATATTTTATGAAAAATTGGCATCTACAGAATAAATGAATACCTCGTATGCTTTTTTTTAAGATTCATTGAAAATGATTTCGTAAACCGTCATTGGACTCAACTGAACCACTCCAACCTTGCTTAATTGGCATCATTTAGCCATCGATCACCAAACGTTCTAAATGGGACACCAAATACCCCAAGCCGTTTTTCTGTCGATCAAGACTCATTGGAACGAAGTCACGCTTAACGCACTGAACTCGGGTTGATCCGGTTCCACACTTCTCGGTTAAGCAAGTTAACCCAAGTTTTATGCGCTAAGCTTAGTTCGGATTCGTCCATTCGCCGATAAAATTCGGTTGACTCAATTTACTTAATGTTTTTCTTTACATATTTAACGGTTAAAAAGGTCTTCGAAAAAAGGAGTCCTCACGGTGTACGCGGTTGTGGCCGTAAATATTATCTGAAAGAAAATTTGTGAAAAGATTATTAATAAGTATGAAAGCCGCTATCTTACCATGGAGGTTTTTAAAAATAAAAATTGACAAATCGCGGCGGTTTGAAAAAAAAAGTATTGAAATTAGCTTATTTTTTCGACATTTTTTCGTTAAAAAAATATGAAGCTTCGAAAAAACAGTTCCATAGCAAGATAAAGAATGGCGTGAAGTGGGTTGTTTTAAAATTTGAGACGGATATCTTGAAAACTCTTCCTTTGAGAGTGTTCACCGTTTTGAAAACGACATTTCGAGACAAACGGGTTTAAAGTTTTACGTGCGAAATTTTTATATAATTTGTCTACTTACGATAAATCAGCGATCCAGGTCCATGTTTCTAACCGTATTTACATCGCATAATGCAACAACAAAAATCGATTTTTTGAAAATGTTGCACTGTCATAATCTCTTAACCTAGAGTTATGGAACCGGATCATATATAGGGAGGAATATAATGGTTATAAGGAACTATTATATTCGTCCCTATAGACTACCTGGCAATATCAAACGACCATTAAAGATTGGTAAAAGAAAGTTCAAGTAGTCAAAATAGGGAGGCTGAGGTAAGGATTGATTTTCGAAAAATAAACGGTGAGCTACCAAACCATTTTAATGCCTTACCCAGGCGACTGTCAAACGATTGGTAGGTAAAGAGTTCGGTTAGTCTAAATTAAGGGGGAGGGGATTTAAGGATCGGTTTGTTATTGATTTTTTTTAAATCGGAAACCTACCACGCGATTTCAACGCCCAACCATACGGTACTATACCATCACCAAACAATTGGTAAAAAAAGGTTCGGCTAGTCAAAGTGAGAGGGCCAACTTGAGGATCGATTTTTGGATAAGGATCCCCCCCTCCCCTCCCTCCGATCAAGCTGATATTTTGCACAAACCTCCCTTTTGATATTTTAAGACAACCCCTTTTTATACCCCAAATATCGCACCTGTATTTTGGTGAAAAATCATTTCAAGGTCATGGTATCATAGGTCGTTGGCTTCATCTGAATATCAACGGCAACGTTTAATGACCTTGAGAACGCAAAAACTATGACCTTGGCAAAAATGAATTTTTCATCACTGTATCAGCGCTTCGAAATCAATAAAATTACCTCCTGACATTTTTGTTGTCACTCTAAACGCAACTGAGATATTTGTGGTGGTCACGTTAAATGGTTCACTCTGTATACAGGGTGGATCAATAACTATTAGCACTTTGGATATCGTCGAAACTATAAGGTTCACAGAAATATTTGCTGAAATGAAATTGCACAGTACGAAAGAGGCCATCCGATAGCGATAATAGTTTTTTTGCAGGTGGAGGTACTTCGGACATTTGAAGATCAACTCCATTTTTTTAAACGGATCGGTATGTTTTTTTTTCTGTATCATAAAAGAGGAGCTTAAAACAAGTTCAACGACCTATAACATAAGGTCATTGAAGGTTATAGAAAGTACAGAAAGGCGGTAATACTTACAGTTTCGGTAGTAAATAAAATTACTACGTTTATAGTAAGTGTTCGAAATGACGACCATCAATATCAAGGCGTACGTTATTATGTACATTTACTGCATTATCTACTGTTATTATGTACATTGGCTGGGGCAGGTTGAACACAAGAGACAATGGTCTGTGGATGTATGCGGCGGAATCATAGGTGCAACAATTATTGGTCCTTTTTTATCAATGGAAATTTGAATGGCAACATCTACAGTAATTTTATCAAAGATACATTGGGTCTTTTGCTCGAAGAGTTGCCTTCACTTACACGACAAACCATGTGGTATCAACATGACGGATGTCCAGCACATTATTAATTGATTGCACGAAGGCAACTCGACGAAAAATTTCGAAATCGTTGGATTGGACGCGGAGGTCCAATATCGTGGCCAGCCCGTTTCCTAGACCTAACACCTTTAGACTACTTTCTATGGGGAAGAGTGAAAGATAAAGTGTACAAAGAAGTACCAACTACACTTGACGACATGCAACAAAGAATTATTACAGCCTGTTCATCAATAAGTTCTGACGCTGTAAAACTTGTAAGTTAATCAATCGAAAAAAGAATCCAATGTTGCATTGATACTGATGGTCGTCATTTTGAACACTTACTATAAACATAGTCGTTTTATTTACTACCGAAACTGAAAGTATTATCGCCTTTCTGTACTTTCTACGACCTTCAATGACCTTATGTTATAGGTCGTTGAAGTCGTTTTAAACTACTCTTTCATGATACAGAAAAAAACACACCGATCTATTTTAAAAAATGGAGTGAACCTTCAAGTGTCCGAAGTACCTCTACCTGCAAAAAAAACTATTATCGCTATTGGATGGCCCTTTCGTACTGTGCAATTACATTTCAGCAAATATTTCTGTGAACCTTATAGTTTCGAAGATATCCAAGGTGCCAATAGTTATTGATCCACCCTGTATATCTGCTACGTTTCCGTTCATACCTATGTATGTTATCGCGCTCTCCGTTTAGACAAACAAATACCCAAATAAAGAAACAACCAACCCAAACTTAAAAATTATTGGGCGTCGCCAAAAATCCCTTTAGGGGTTGTCTTAAAATATTAAGAGGAAGGTTTGTGCAAAATTTCAGCTCGCTCGATGGGGTGGTTCGGAACTTTACCCCGATTTTTTACGATGGATTTTGGAAAAATGGAAAACTACCAAACGAATTCAATGCGTTACCAAACGGCCACCAAGCGATCCGTAAGACGAAGTTCAATTGGGGCTAACTTTGGGAAGCTTCTGCATGTGTCGCACAATCGTATCCGACATATTATGTACATACGTAATGTATATAACATATTGGCGGCTTAGAGAGACGGCAGCGCCGCCCTTAATTTTCGCAATTTTGGCGACGCCGTGAAAGGCCGAGTTTAGACTTCTTCTCTCAAGTGTCCATGGGTCGTATTATCAAATGCTCGTGCCGGTGCGAAAACAAGATAACCCCTTGAATACTGACTTTCTGTTTGGCAATTCTCCCGGTACAAATAACAAAAAAATATAGACAATCGTATTATCGCGACGCCGCGATTGGGTCGTGATCATCGTGTGCACACAGAAGCCGATAATTAAAAGGAAAAAGGAAATGTAAATTTCTATCGATCGATAACCCTTGGCCGTAACTGACAGTTATTCTCGATTACTGGTAAACAAAAAGAAAGAATATGTTAAAACTGAAAGTAAGAACGTGCGCGCACATATTAGTACATTGATAAAAACAAAACTGCGTCTATAGTATCGTGTTTCAGGCTCTCTCACCGAATCACTTGATTTGCGGTTTATTACGAAACACAAGGAATAACTTAATTCGTGCCAACAATTTTACAACGGGCGTTGAGCCATTCGCGAGCATGTCCGTCGAAGAGGAAAAACGTAAGTAAATATGAAAAATTATTTTCGAATCCGAAATTTCATATTTCGGTCTCCGATATGAATTTTCTCAGTAATTTTTTCGAGGTATAATTAGACATTACTGCCTAATATCGTTTACCCTTTAATTTGACATTCTGCAGAAATGTATTATAATTTTTAAAAAAACGTGAAGTCGAAAGATACGAATAGTTGTTTCTGGAGAATTGCACACTTTTTGCTACCCACTTTGCCATAATGCGTACTTGACAAAAAATGTCTTTATGCATAAAATTGCTTGATGAGTGAAAGAAAGTTATATTGGGCTGATGCAAAAGTTCATTCATTTTTTGGCGCTAGATGGCGTTGCAAAAATGGGACAAACTTTTGCATCAACCTATGGGTACAATTGAGGTACTAAATTTTGAAAATCATATTTAAGAGTAAAAAATTCCCCGAGTAAAGAAAGAAATGTTGGTGGTCATAAACAATTGTATTTGTTTAGAGAAATTTTTGAAGATGTCGCTGGAAGATAAACGAAATCATTATCAAATAAATGCCACAACTATAGACCAGATAATGAGTTGGCGCGACTACTGGGTCAAAAACAAGGCATTGATATGGAAAGTCAGTGGAGACAATGTTGAAAATGTCGACGAAGCTTTGGCGAGCAAAGTTTCTATGTGGCAGGGCGACATAACTTCACTGGAAATCGATGCTATAGTAAACGCTGCCAATTCAACTTTAATGGGCGGCGGAGGAGGTGAGCATATGGTAAATTGATGGGCCAAAGGGTTTGGCCATTTTAAACAACGTGACTGTTATCACTTCTAGTTGACGGAGCTATTCACAGGGCGGCTGGACCAAGCTTGAAAAAGGAATGCGCGACTCTGGGTGGCTGCCAAGTCGGCCAAGCTAAGATAACCGGCGGATACCACTTGCCTGCTAGATGTGAGTTTGTAAATATGCGATGCAATTTTTAGTCCAGCGACTTTTCTGTATTTTTGCATTATGTTGAAATCTGCATCCTTGGAAAACAAGGAACACCTTTTTTTCTTCATTTTTGTGACTATCTAAAACATTTTTCTCTAATTAGGATCTAAATTAGGAATAGAATTAGAATTTAAAAAGTTTGAGTTATTTCCAATCAACTTTATTTTTCCACAATGTGATTTTCACAACCTGAATATGGCGAGAAAAAATCGGGCATTGAAAAAAAATAACATTTATTATATTTCAATTATGATAACCTTAGTATCGTATTTTTGCACTTTGTTATGGTAAGAACTCATAAATTCGGCATATGCGATAGCTCTGCACTGCGAAATTACTATGAATTATACATATTAGGTTGGTAAGAGTCTTGCGACATAAACGACAGCTTTTTCAAAGAAACATAACGTCTTATTAAAATTAGTTTACAATATCGTCTCCCTCTTTAACTACAAATCGTGACCCACGCTATCGTAAACTTTGAATGCTAGCCGTCCAGAAATCCTTAGATCTTGAATTGTAAAACTCTTTGAAATACTCTTTGAAATACTCTCAACGGTATTTTGAAAATCCGTTCAATTATCAAATTGTTTATCAAGTAAATAGTTTTTGAAAGCTTGAAATAAATGATAATCTGACCGGGTTATATCCGGTGAGCATGGTGGATGTGATAGTACTCCCCATTTTAATTCTGAAATAGTTTTTTTGTGCCATTTTAGCTACATGGGGCCAAGCGTTGTCGTGAAGAAGACGAGCATCGAGCAACGTTTTTGTTTAAACATTTCAGACAGCTTTTATAATTGTGTACAGTCGATTTCGGCGTTTATTGTGATGTTAGGAGGGAGAAGCTCCAAATACGTTTGCTAGGAAAAATATTTAACCGAGCAATTTAATGTCGCAAGACTTTCCTACCAAACTAATACATTGCAATTGCATATATTTTCATTTCGTGTCAAATGTTAATTTTGACAACCTGACAACTTTTTATTAGTTAGCATTTTTTTTTACTTTCGAATTCTTCCTTGATCGTTCTTTTTATAAAAGCAATATTTTACAAACAAAACCATTGAAATACTTTTCAATTCACATTTTTTCTAATGCCATGTAGAATAACGAAAATATTAGAACCGAGTCCAGAGAAGACCGATTTTTTTTTAAGGCGACAGATGTGCGTAGTGTGACAACAATTGAAATGAGATCGAATTGGGTAACGATTTTTTTTAAATACTTAAGGTCTGTTGAAATATTAATTTTATTGGGTGCGTCTGTAAAAGACCTAAATGAGGAGTGAGCCTTAATATTATTAACAATCAACTATGTTTCGCCTACTTAAAAATGTATTTACACATTTTTACAAGCAATGGCCAGTATATGCATCATGGTCACCGTTGCTCCATTTGATTGTGGAAAAAACAGAAGTACGAATCAATTACATTGTTAACAAATGAGTTGAGCAAATACGATATTTGCGTTGTTCATCTCTTATTGCAAAAATATTTCAACACGGAATCGATATTCAAAAAACATTTCGTTACCTACTTCGATCAAATTTCTATTATTTCTGAATTTCGACTCATTGTGGACCCGGTCTGAATATCTTCGTACAGGTACATAGAGTAAGAAAAAACGATGGAAACGAAAAATGAAGAACATTTTTTTAATATCATATTTTTGAAAACTAGAGTGAACAAATGTGATTAAAAAGTTTAAGTTTATTTTATTTTTTCTGAAAGACCATTCAAAACCTAATTAAATTTATACGTGTAATTTTGAGTGTGGTCCCAGTAATTTTCGATCTATTGCTTTTTGAAGCTACAGAGATGGAAGAAAGAATAAAAAATATCGATTAGCTGGTAAACTTCAACAGTTGAGTACATCGATATATGCCGAAATACGAGATTTCACTGATTTCTATTTTTTGATAACGATTGAATGATAAGAGTTCATACTGTTGAAAAATGGCCGGGGTTTCGGAGTTATACTATCACGAGCATTGCCTCATATATAGTAAATGTTTTGGGTGCTCACTGTATGCGTAAATATTCTATATATTTTGTGAATTTAAATCTACAATGAACCGACAGTAGGGGAAGCGCTTGATATTCATACTAAATAGATGTGTAATTAATTTTATGAGTAAATTACTTTTTCATACGAAAGAAAATTGTTAAAATCGCACATGATTTTTTAGCCGTTACTGTGGCCTAACCCCTTAAGGTGCGTTGGCCTGAGCCAATTGTTGGTGACCGTTCAGTCGTACACCACCCTTTGCACCTACTGCTGAGCGGGCGCAATTTTACTGACTTTCCGATGCCGATACGACTGAGACTCAATAAATTACAGCGGCCTTCATCGTTTTTGTATATTTTCCTACCTCATGAAAATGTGATACAAGTAGTGCATTAGGAAAGAGTGGCTATCGGCTACAATCAGAGGGAGCTTTAAGGGACCTTCTCACTTGAGACGCTAAAAAAGGTTATTTTCATGATTTTTTAAATAGGTTTATATTATAGATATTAATATAAAAGTGGTTACACGTAATAAATACACTTTCGAAATACATTGAAAAAAAAATTATGTATTTATGTAACCCAAACAAACTTTAAACGCGTATTTCTCGCAACAATGTTTTTCGACGGCTTGTTGATAGAATGTTCGAAACTACTGAACCGATCCTTATGAAATTATGAAATTTAACCACATATTCTTTACAACTATAGCTACAGCGCATATCAAAGATGTAAATAATCTTGATATTTACTAGTCTTTTGCCAAAAACGGTGAAAAAACGTTTTTTTTCCTTTTTCGAAAAATGTCAGCCATTTAGTTATTTTTGCATATATAAAAAATCGTATGATATGCGCTATAGCCATTAACATACTGAATCTAAAACCGTTAGATTTTTGTGTTTCGGATGATCCATCTCCGAGATTTCATCAACAGCGCATACCTACAATTTTTTTGGGACATTTTTTTCACTACCATTTTCGTCTATCAATAGTGACTTAAAAAGAAAAATACATTTTTCTAAATGCATGTCAAAAGTGTATTTAATACGTGTAACAACTTTTATATCAACATCTATAATATTAACCTATCAAAAAATCATGAAAATAGCCTTTTTGAGCGGCTAAAGTGAGAAGACCCCTTAAGGAACTGAAAATAGCGAAGTAAAGAGTGTGGAATAAAAGTAGAAGAGATGGGTTCCTGTATGCCTACAGCGTCGTTTGAAGTAACACTAGGCAAACAAATAAAGATCAAAATTATGTGAGTACGAAAAAAGGCAAATTGCATTGTATTATTGACATAAGTCACTACAATACTTATTTTAACCCTCGAATGCATGATTTTGTATTTCGAGATGAGAAAAATATGGAAAAAATATACCAAGGAATTCTGTTAGGGGGATAGACTACTGTGGGGACCTGAAAATCACGCCTGTTTGGAAAAAAAAAATTTGAAGGAATAAGTAAGATGATTGAAAAATCATTTGGACATTCATTTGTATGTACATTATCAAAGTTATGTACCAAATTTCATTAAAAAATATTTATGAGTATAGAAGTTATAAACATCTAGATCTTGATCTGGAATTAAGAGACGAACTTAAAAAAAATGAAATTCGATTATATTGGCTTGACAAGCCTTTTGTTAGTGTTTTAATCGTCAAAAAAAATGTTGAATCATTGTTTTCGATTTTTTCGAAGAACAATGGCATTGTTAATAACAATTAAGCTGAATAAGTGTACTGAATTCCAAGTCAATGCGTTTATTAGATATGGAGAAATCGTGTATACCGTTTTGAAAAGTAGTTTTGAGAAAACCCGTTTCTAAGTTTTACTAACAGTTCTATCGTTGTAATCATAAGTTCACCTTTGGTCCGTGATTGCTGCACGAAATGTTGGACCTTCCTCTTTAAGTTGAGTTGCCTCAAGCGCCGGACGAGTGTTCGTCATTTTAACAGTAGCCTAACCCCTTAATATTTTTTATGGTTGTTTTTTTTTTCGTTTTAATTGGGCGTTGCAAAAGGCAATAATATGCATTTCTTAGTGAATAAAACAATAAATTCTCAAATATAAAGAACTTACTTTATTTTCGATACAACAACCGTTCTTTGCCACCTAAAACAATGACGTAACGTCTCTAAAAATTTCAAAGATGTTACAAACGTAACTAAAGTGCACGAATTTGGCCAATTTGACATAAATGAAACAAATTTTTAAGTATTTCCGCGTAACTCGGGTATGTTGTTTTTTTTGCATTATTACCTGCGGTTTCATGTCTGTTGACAGGGTTAATCACAAAATATGTCTGTAGGGATTTTATAACAGTATGCATTTGAGGGTTAAAGCTTTGCAAATGTCTACCTCTACAAGAAGCAAATGGAAGATCGAACCGTTTCGATGTATTAGAATACTCATTTACTTGACAAATGTAGATTATAACAAAAATCTACAGATATTACGCAAAGGGCAACTATTCGATGACATCGAAAATGTAATCAGACGTTTTGGGAATAAAAAACATGTAAATAATATCAGTTGGTTTTTATTATTTCTCGAACAATATTGATACATCGACGTATATAATTGAGTTTGCGTTGAGTTTGTTCGGCTTTTTTAAAATTTGGGTTTGTTTATATAATAATTGTTATATAATTTTCATTATATATTTGTAATATAATTTTTTTATTTATAACAAGATTAGAATTGGGTAAGAAGAGAGCATTCTTCAACCATTCACAGGCATTCAGAATGTCGCAGCTCCCCACTACTCTACTACAACGCAGTAGCAGTGGAGTGAGGGAGCGTTAGTACCCAGCCTACCTCAACGAAAATATACAGTTTTAAAAGCGTTTTCAATTCTAATACAGATCATTTCACAAAAGCTCGAGAAATATAGTTACTCTTCAGTGGCAAAGGAGACAAATTCATCTTTTACCCCTTCAAATAGGGGTATTTAAAATGGTAACCCCTTCAATTCGATCATCTTTTTTCACATTTGGTTTACGCTAAAAATTCGCTCTTCGTGAAGAAACTCCAGTAACTCAAAGCTAATCAATATTTGTTAAATTCGGTTGAAGATTGAACAGAACTCTAATTGGGCATGTATTTTTCATAGTTCTGCCGTCAAACAAGCGACCTTCGTAACTCCATAATCCCCACCCGCCCGTCTCTTACAATTTGGACCGTTTAAACCTATATGCATAGAATTTCGCAAGTCGATGCTTCAGATGGGGATCTCAATTGACATGCAGCGAAATCTTGGGAAAAAACATGTCTCAAGATCTTTCCTTTACCGTGAACCGGGGTAACTTTGGGACCATTGTTAAGCTCCGTTTGCGAAATATTTAGCCTTAAAGTGATTTGCAATGCGCCCCCTCCCTTTCAGGCCCTGTAAGTCTTGAATCATTATTTTTTTAAAACTCAAACATTTCTAGATACTGGCATTTGATTAGAATTTCCGATTTAAGGGGTCTTCTCACTTTGGACGCTAAAAAAGGCTATTTGCATGAATTTTTTTGATAGGTTTATATTATAAATATTGATATAAAAGTTGTTACATTTAATAAATGCACTTTCGAAATACATTTTTTTTAATTCTTTATTTAAGTCACTATTTATAGACGAAAATGGTAGTTAAAAAATGTCCTAAAAAATTGTAGGTCTGCGCTGCTGATGAAATCTCGGAGATGGATCATCCGCAACAAAAAAATCAAACGGTTTTAGATTCAGTATGTTAATAGCTATAGCGCATATCATACGATTTTTTATATACGCAAGAATAACAAAATGGCGGACATTTTTCGAAAAAAAAAACGTTTTTTTTCACCGTCTTTGGCAAAAAAAATAGTAAATATCAACATTTAAAAAATCTTTGATATGCGCTATCGCTATAGTTGTAAAGAATATGTGGTTAAAGTTTCATAAGGATCGGTTCAGTAGTTTCGAAGATTTTATCAACAAGTCGGCGAAAAACGTTGTTTCGATAAAAAAACGCGTTTAAAGTTTGTTTGGGTTACATAAATGCATAATTAAAAAAAATGTATTTCGAAAGTGTATTTATTAAGTGTAACAACTTTTATATCAATATCTATGATATAAACCCACCTCAATAATTCATGAAAGTGGCCTTTTTTGGCGTCTAAAGTGAGAAGACCCCTTAAATTATTTCGGGTACATTAGATCCACCAATTCAAGAGAAATGGTCAACCGAGGTCATCACTAAATTGACTTCATGGGACCCATAAGGAAATGCACAACTTTGTCGCATAAGTATGGCGGCCTCGTTGATCAAATATGAAAAATCAAACGAAGGGTCTTCCCTCCTTACCCCGCCTGTATTATTGGAGTATTACAATCGCGGATTATTGAATAAAATCGATATCAGTATGCAATAAATTATGGTACATACACAATAATAATAATTACAGATTACTTAAACTTTGATGCTTCAAATGCTTGCGCGATCCCTACGAAACTCCCCTTCATGCGTGTTCCGCTAGCACTTGACAGGTTTTCCCATACCAAAAACTATCGTTCGAAAAGGCAAGATCTTTTCATAAATCGACATTGTCTAATATATACCGTAAAAGTTTGCATTTTCTTCCAGATATAATACACACGGTAGGACCACAGGGCGAAAAGCCTGAAAAATTGCGGGCATGTTACGAGAACAGTCTTGCATTGGCTCTCAAGAATGAGCTTCGGACCATAGCGTTTCCCTGCATATCGACTGGAGTTTACGGATATCCTCAAAAGCCGGCAGCCAAGGTCGCCATCGCTACCGTAAAGAAATGTCTCGAGGAGAATCCAGACAAAATCGATAGAGTTATATTCTGTTTATTTCTGAAGAGTGACAAAGACATATACGAGGAATTGTTTCAGAAGTACTTCGCCCTTGAATAAGCCACGAATCACGAACGCGTACAATATATCTCGAGACGCTGTTGCTTCTCCAGATTTCTTTGTCTACTTCAAATTTAGACGTGGAATCGATAAGATAAAAAAACCAAACGAACATAAAATACAGCGTTTGCATAGGAATGTTGCTCTAGAACTATATTGTCTCAATGTGTACATTAAATTTCTTTTTTCATTCGCTTGAACGAACGGTATTATTGATTGTAAGATATTTTCAGTCCTCCTTCCCATCGGGTATTCGTGCCAGGGTGAGGTTCCCTTCTAAATCGGCAATGCGATCATTTTTATGCGTCCAAGGAAACGTTTCTCAGTGTCTCACCCCGATTCTATTACCATTGATGTAGAGCTCATAAATCTACGAAGGAAATAATTTTTTTCGCCATTGGCGACCATGCAATCGCCTTGCAAAGCTGGATACGATCGTGGCTCTGTAGGCTGTTTACATAGAAGCACTGCGCCGACTGACATGAAACCAATTGCAAAATATAACTTTGTTGCAATTTTTTTATTTCGGTGAAGGCGTTGGTGCACCGTGAAAGTCACCTCCACTTTTTAAAATGGAATGATACATTTTTTTCAACCATCTTGCGGAGCACCTCAAGCCGCATAAAAACATTAGGGGGTCAAAATCGTTTAATGTCATTCAAGGTCAGTATCTATTATACAAATCTAAATATCTCGAATCACTACCAAATATTTGGTAGCCAATCTGGACCTATGGCATACAAATCTGGGGAATCACCAGTAGCTCTAATATCGAAATCCTGCAACGATATCAAGCTAAGACTTTCAGCGTCATAACAAACGCCCTCTGCCAGTCAGTTGAAGAAACGGTTGGTGAAAAAGAAACGCATTTTATTACACAATGGTACATATCTTGTGAGCATGGAAAAAAAATCGAAAAAAATACAGAAAAACAACAAAAACATGACCGCCGGCAGATGATGACATTTTTTCGTGACGTTCGGCAGTGGACACTCCGGCTTCAACTGTCCTTCGGAAATCGAAAAACCAAACTGGTTATTTAAGTTAATAATAAATACGGGTCGTTGACAATCGTCGATTTTTTAAATAATTGTTTTTTACAACGTGGCGACCAATTGAAACTCGAGCATATTTTTACGTAACTATTTCTCATTTTTACCTAACCATTAAAAAATGAAGATCGTTCCTTTTTTTAATGAGATCGTCAACGACCTTTAAATGTTTTGCATCGTATCTCCTGCAAAATTGGAAACAATCCATCAAGTGGTTCTCCAGATATCATGTCCACCGACTTTGAAAATAGTGTTTCGAGGAAAAACACGTTCAAAGTTTGAATTATGGTGCTACTACCGCACGCCCGGACTATTAAAAGCTATAGGTCATTCAATTTTATAAATATTTTAATGAAATTTCCAGGGAATATGGCCAAAAGGTGATACTATCGAATGAAAATATTTTTGGAAAATGTAATTTTTTTACCCACCTCAGTAGATGAGCATGCGATGACCTGCGTATCGATTGTAATGTTACGAAAGCGAAATCAGAAATTAAAAAAAATTAATACGTCGGTGCTCGCTTCGTCTCACAAACGGTCCCATAAAGCATAATCTATTAATGTAATACCCTGATTGCGAAGGGGCCAGTCGACTTTGGAGCCACGAAAGAAAGGCTATTTTCGCGTTTTTTTAAAAGGATTTTATAAAAGATATGAATATAAAAGTTGTTGGGCTTCATAAATAAAGTCTTGAAAGACATTAAAAAAAAATTAATTCATTTTTATTAATTTTTAACTACAAAACGTTTAACGTAATGCCTCAAAAATAGGTGGGCTAGGTAGCTACATCACAACTCGGCAACGGCTTGTCTGAAACAAAAAAATCAAAGTCCATTAGATTCAGTATGACGCCAGCTACAAAATGACCCTCGAATATGAAGTTTTATCAAAAAATAAAAAAATGGCAGATGAAAAACGATTTTTTTTAAACACGTTTTCAGTAAAAATCAAAATTCTAAAACCATCGACGGTCATCTTGTTGCGAATCATGTTTACAATATGTGGTTCAAATTTCAAGAGAATCGGTTCATTAGTTTTAGAGATACGATGGAGGTAGATTTTGAAAACGTTGTTTCGAGAAAAACGCGTTTGAAGTTTATACTATGAAAAACTCTTACCTAAACTCAATCGGCAATTCCTGCACCGTACAAAATCCCTTCTGGTTGCTCATCATCGTTGATTTCTTCAGGTCGTGCTTGCTTGCGATTTTTTTTAATTTTCAAAGTGGACTGGCCCCTTTATACATTTCGTAATTGAACTAGATGGACTATCGATAATAACCTCGATTTTGTTTGATTCGTCTGAAAAGTATTCTTTTACAGCAGGATAAACATACCGCTTATAAAATATCTTTTATGGTCACTCCAAAAATGATATTTTCCGGCGATTTAGTATAGTTTTTGTCAAGTTATATATAAAAGTTTGAATAACGTATATTTAGTTGTTGTTGGCACGAAATTTATAAGCGCACTGCATTTCATCTAAGTGTCCATTATTGTCCAACGTTCAATTCCAACGCCGTTTTAGAAGTATTGGCTGTGATATGTAAATTCCATTCTCTATTATAAGATACATTTTTTAATTGACCAAAAGTCGTTTTATATGATGAAAAAGAGAATTGCATTTACAATGGGGGTTGTTTCACACGGTTGGTTCTGGTTAATCGAAAAAAAATGGATGCAATTTGGTTTCTTATTTTATTCGCTTTAAGGGGTTAAACTACGGTGACGACCCGCAAAAACGGGTTATTTAAACAAATAAATTTCGAAGGAATAAGCAACGTGGTTGCAAAATTGTTTGGACATTTATGTGTATGTACATCAACGAAGTTGTGCACCAAATTTAATGAGAAAATACTAACAATTAAATAAGTTATAAACAATCTCGTGAAGGACCTTTAAACGCGCGGGGCTAACGGTGTACTTCATTTTTCCCACCTGGTCAATATGAAATGAAATAGCAAGGTTTTTTTTTCTAAAATAGATAATATTGGCTGAGACTTGACAGAGCTTTTTTTGTTATCGTGTTTCAATCATCAAAAAAAAGTTTGAATTTTTTTCGATTTTCGGGGGAAAAATTACATCATTATAGTTGATAAGTAATGAAAAAAAAAACTTAAGAAAAATGTAGGTGAAGATTAAATACTACTACAATACTGAATAAATGTACTAAATTACAAACCAAACCGTTCCTTCAATCAGCGGTTCTTAAACTGTGTTCCGTGGGAAAGTCACCAGGGTTCCGTGAATAAGCTACTTTTTGCATTAAAGCATTGCATTATTTTGGCTATAAAAAAATCAACTCACACATTGTTTG
Source organism: Ophion obscuratus (assembly GCA_964007375.1). Taxonomy (NCBI): domain Eukaryota; kingdom Metazoa; phylum Arthropoda; class Insecta; order Hymenoptera; family Ichneumonidae; genus Ophion; species Ophion obscuratus. Next base: position 46,846,869 of record OZ023314.1, read on the forward strand.
AGAATAAGTACCTAACTAACATGTAATAAGAATAACCCATTATTGTAAGCAACAAGAGTTCATTACCGAAACTATAACGATCATTGTAAAATGGGTAATATAGTCTGGGTGCAACACAACTCGTTGGTGGGGTATCCTTGGGTTCATCCATCGAAGAAGATTTGCTTTGCTGCACACCTTTGGAAACCAATATAACTGGAGAGGAAATATTTTAAGTAATAGATTGTTTAAACACAACGTTAATTGAGAATTAATTGAGAAAAATTCATAGACGTTTGTAGCGACAGGCTGGGCTATGGTAGGAAAAATAAAAGGCACTGTATCTGGAATTAAAAATGTTACGCCAGGATATAACAGCAATCATTTTATTTTGCACAGTTATGACTGCGTACTGAAAATAATGCCACTTAATTTGAAAAAAGTTCTCAATGGAGATGTAAAAATCGTGAATTACTTGAAAAGTCATCCTATCCAGTCAATATTATTATAAAAGGTGTACGAAGAAATGGATAGTCAGCACGAGTCAGTCCTTAACACTAAAATCTAATGGCTTTTCAGAGGCAGCTTTGGTCAGGTGATACGAACTTCGGGATGAGCTGAAGGTTTTCAAAATAGGGCAAAACATGTCTGCATCTGTAACCATTTTTGATGTTCAGCATGATGAGCAATGGCTTATTAAATTAGCTTAAATTAACTTGCCAAAATTTTTGGCAAAGTTAACTAAGTCAATACATTGTTGCAGGGAAAAACAGCAACCATATTTACAGCAAGGGATAAATGATCGGCTTTGAAAAAAAACTGGCATACGTGCATTGAAAAAGTGGTGTTAAATGTTTTCTACTTTTATTTAATTTTCTAAAAGAAAACGAGTTAGAATCACCAAATAAAAATTCAAAATATCATAATGGGACATTTAGTAAGCTTGCTGAAGTCTTTATCAGATTACTTTCCGAAATATTCTGATCATGACAACGTGTAGGTACAAAATCCATTTGTCAATAAAAGTAAGTCTGCCATGGTAACCTTACTGGAATATAAATCATTGATAGATGTTCAGAGCCCTTCAGCACTAAAAGGCACGTTTGAGTCTGTGCCACTTAAGGTAATCCTATCGCCAGGCTTCAATCCATAGGATTTTCATAATCTTTTTTGAGCTTCACTAAATATATTAATAATCGTCTCTGTCAAATTTCAGGGTCGGTTATCGACCTAATTACAGAGAACAAAAATATTAAAATTGCGTGTTTTTGTGAAGGAATTCCGAGACGACATACAAAAACCCAATTTCCGATCGCTACAAAAGTGTATATAATAGTGGGAATCCGTCAGATTCCTAAAAATAATCTGATTTACATACTAAACACTTGTTTTAATCCAGTGCTCTCAGAAAATATTACGCTTATTGACCTAATTTTTATGTAATATCAAGTTTAATTTGAACTTCTGGTATCGGATTTATTACCACTTGCTACGATAAAGAGACGTAACAGCAAGGCAACGGCTGACTGTAAGTCCTAACCTCATCTCGCTCATTCGAATTTCGACACATATTTCATTTTTAACCGACATATTTCGCGGATACAGATTTTTCACGCTTTTTACCAGTCGTGGCCCGAATACAATGCTTTATATTTCTCGCACCTGACATTGTTTTGACAGATCGACGTTGAAAAGCATGGAGGTTAAACTCGCCTGGTTGAGTAAAAAGCACGGTCGTATATACAGGCTGGGCACTCCGTTAAAAAATGCGTGACTCTAAGTGACGCCTCTATTTGCGCATTCCACCGCGGCGCTAGTGAAGGGGAGGCACTTTTGTTTATACCGCGCACGGTCTTACATACAGGTCTGGAAACGAAGCCAGATTTCAATGGAGTCGCGAGGCACCGTTATGAGCTTCACTTTTCATTCCGCTCGCCGTCACCGCCGTCGCTACTATCGGCGAGTACCTCCCACTCACGGTCTTCTGTGATCTCTCCCTTTGCCCCTTGCCTTGTCTTAGACCGTGCCCCGTGCCATTTATTACTCCATTTTTTTATGACAACGTTCTTGATAGCCTCTGTTTGCGTCAACGAGCATTTGTAGTTTGAAAAATATTCATAAAGCTGGCGAAGGTGGACCGTTGTTTCAGGGCTTTCTAAACTGACGAACCAATAAATGTATTTGTATATTCAACATTTCATGTGTTGCGTATTTTTTTACTTTCGTCATCGAAAGAAACTCGGAATAAAATTCGAATAAAAATCCATTTCACTCGAAAAAGGTAAGTATTTTTATTTATTTTTTAAATTTTTATATTGGTCTTCTTCCAGCCATACAGGATCTTCCCCTTTTTACAAGCCCCACTTCTATTCTCTTCCACAATCCCCCGTCCTTATTCCACAATTCTTTCTCATCTATCTCTATTCCCCCTTCGCTCCCCACGAAAAAGGTAATGTGCATTTCGGATCATCGAGAAGAGAGAGAGACGGACGGAAGCTGTTCTGCCTTGTCGCACACGTACACGCCGATAGCAATGCCACGTAGTGGCGAAAATTGGAAACAAACGTGGGTTCGTTAACGGTGCCTACCCCCACCACGGTCGTTTCCAGACCTGTATGTAAGACCGTGATACCGGGTTTACGGGGCACGGCATGCACCAAGGAGACTAGAGAGAAGGAGTCGACACTCCCGCCTCAAACAGTTCTTTCAATCGGTCGCAGAGATGTAATGCTCAGTTCCGCCGCAGGCGTCGCTAGTGTTTCCCAGAGCCCATAATATATAGTAATACAAATCTGCATAAGGTGAAGCTGACCGTGCTATGGCGGCAAAATTGTTTGCGCCTGTCAAACACAAATACATCTGTCGTGTACACCAGCACAGCAGCTATCGAATTATGTGCATAATAATGGAGATGACTCCTTGCGAGGCAATGAAATAAAGGGAAACAGTAAACACTCTAGGTAGGAATTATAAAACAAATTTCAACTATTGATGGCAGTAAATTAAAAAATATATTCTTCCATGTTATTTTTGTTCGAGTTCTTTTGGGATTGGACGAGTTCTTTGATTGGTTAAAAGTGCTTCAATTCGCTCGTACAACCAGATACCTGTACGAATGCAAAAGAAAAAAAATAAAACCACCGAGGCTCGAACTCAGGACCTTCAGTACAGTAATCTAGCGTTCTACCAACTTCGCCACACAATCATTTGCCAATAAATATAATCTTTTCATATTAAAGTGATTGCCGCGCTTGGGGTTCAATTAGGCTTGACGGCTTGTTCGGTTGGTTCATAGCTTAAGTCAATTCATATTTAGCTTCATTTTTAAACGTAACTAGCAAATAACGAGTTTTCATGGATATACATATAATGAGCAAGTGTTGAAAAGACAACCCCAGCATGTAGAGCCAACGTTCCCGCATTCGCCCGGTTTCTTGCATGTACATGTTATTATTATTATTATTATTTATCATTATTATTATTGTACAGGAAAACAGAGTAACGCGCATCCGAATAATAAATACATTACGAGATACATTACGGTTGGTTTATCGCGTTATTCGCATTTCATTGTAATTAGCTATATTTTTAAACAAAACAGGCAAATCATAAGTTTCCATAACAAAATAACTCGTGTTGCACTTATTATATAATTATTATATCTGATGTGCTTATTATATGATAAGCCCATGTGAATAAAACAACACGAGTTGTTTCATTAATATTATTTATATTTCATTTATTATATATATGCACACAATATTAATATATATTACAATAGAAGGAATCCCTACTTGGGTGTATTATCGTTCGGGTGTGCGAAAGAGAACGCACCATGACTGTTCCAGGTGAGTACGACAGAGAAACATGATCACCTCAGTTTTGTCATTGGTCGTTGAGGAGGAGCTCGGACCTTATGCAGTTGGGTATTACTATATATTATGGGCTCTAGGGAACACTAGCGACGCGTGCGGCGGAACTGAGCACTACATCTCTGCGACCGATTGAAAGAACTTCGTACATACAGGCTAGGATAGGGAGTTTGGGCTCCTTTACTCTAGTCTCCTTGGCATGCACGTGCGACGGTCGTATGTACGTGTGGCCTAACCTCGTTTTGGCGGGGTGATTTCGAGTGTATCGTAGCCACGGTTTTTATTCAATATGGAATAACAAAAGATGAAGTGTCTATATATTGCAATGCCGAAGCGGTGCATGATTCCGGATGCAGAAATGGATACATAAATAACCCGGAGTACGTCTCATTATTTAACATTCCCAATGATGACTACTGATATTTTCTACTGCTTTTCTACTATTACTACTAATGAAAGGAATGCGTGCTACACGTTAATTTCGAATGTTCTTTTCCGTAAACGAACAAAATGTAATTGGATTGAGCGATAGTTAAATCGGCATATCCATGTCAAAGACGATGACGTATCATTAACTAATGGCTCATGGCTCATATTTTTGGTTTATGCTTTTAGTTTTTGTGTTCGACTAATTATTTAGGATGTATTCATTTTTCATCACAGCCACGTGAAGGTAAAGACAATTCGCATACGCACATACATCGCGCTCTGTCGCAAATACCTCCGAGATAGCAGCGGTCCACGCTTTTGCGGCCAGTGCCGCAAAGAGAGGCGTCAGATAGAGGCACGCTTTCGGGTATACGGAATATACGGGAGTGCCCAGACCTGTATATACGACCGTGGTAAAAAGAGACTGCGAGGTAGAACCAATGTTGCCAAATATCAAACCTAGAAATACCGCGTGAATCATTAAAATAACAATGGTTATTTGTTGACTTTTCTAATTAAATGTGAACATTCATTAAACAGTTTACACATGGAAAATTTTAGTTATTACAAATTATTTTATTTGCATATGTTAAAGAATGTATTGTACAAGTCTCAAATATGATCAGTGGTATGGCTAGTGTGAAACGATAGGATTACCTTAAAGTAGTTCTGTAGTTTTTGTCACATCTTACGAGTTTACTAAAATCTAAGTATGGTGTAGATATGACCTTCATGGACTGATGCCCAAAAATTCAATTCAATCCACCGTTTAGTTCATGAGATAATTGCAATTGAATATGGTTATTTTTGTACGCGCCCTAATCTAACACGTAAACCGATAGGAGTTTGCTCGCGTTTCTCGCTATAGGTTCTAAACGGATCTTAGGATTTCAAAATAAAAACACGCGTACGCAGGATGATTGTGGGGTTGATTTTTTTTAAATGGCGCATTTGACCGTTTAGTTTATGAGATGTCGACTTATGAAAAGTGGTAATTTTATTGCACACCGGACTCGGGCCCAACCACGGTCTTACATACAGGTCTTGCAACGAAGCTAAATTTTCGTGGTGGGGGTAGGCACGCTTATCGGCTTGACTTTTCGATTACTTAGGCGCCGCTACGCGTCGCTACTAGCGGGGGGCAGTAGTTTCCCCCTTACCTCTTACCGGCGAATGGGCCCAAGGTGTTTACGTATGTTTTTGTGGTGCGATTGTTGAAATAACCTTTATTTGCGACCATGTACCAGAAGGTTCTACGCGATTTACCGTGATACATTTTTTTATCATGTTTTTACGCATACGGGTGAATTTTTTTGGTAGTGTTTGCGAAATGGCTAAGGGTTGCGCGGTTCGGAATTGTAAAACGGGGTAAAAAATTGTGAGCAGAGATACTCCGTGTTTCGCGTGCCCAAAAACGTCGAACGATACAAAAAATGGCTCGATGCTATTCCAGGACTGAGTCTCAGTACGTGTGCGTAAAACATTTCGAAGAACGATGTATTTTGAGACATTGGAGAAAAAAGGATGTAAAAGGTCGTAATATGTGCTGGTATGAATTAATGTATTCAAAAAGTTTTCAGTTTTTTTCGATGAAAGTAGGCGTCTTTTTTTTAGTAAACACATTTTTTATTGGTTTCGTATATTATGCAGTTTACACGACAGTACGGTAAATGAAGTTAGAGCAAACGGCGCATGAGTTGCGTTCAGGAGGGAAAAGGACAGAAGAGCTATTTCTCTCTTCGTTGCACCACTACTTCCCCTTGCCGTCACGCACCAAGCGGCAGAAATCGAAATAAAAAACAAAACCACTAAGGGTGCCTACCCCCACTACCGTCGTTGTCAGATCTGTATGTAAGACCGTGGGCCCAACCATCTGTAACGGAATGGCAACAGTGTATGCTGCAGCCAGCTGATCGGCGCGTGGTCTGGGAACTCGAAGCGTGGTCTTTTCCCCGAGTTCTAGTAATTCTGAAGCGGATGTGAAATAAATTTATTCTGCAAACAAATTTAATTTGTTCAATTATGCATGTATTTGTTTTTGTTACAGCGAATACAATTTAAACTGTCGGCAAGATGTAAATCCACGATCCGACGTCCTTAGACAGCGAATTTTTGTTGTTAATCGTTAAGGTTATGGTTATTCTCATCGCGTTTAGCCGCATTTGTTTGACACATGGCTGCCACAGCTTTCAGTCTTTTAGCAAGCGCCTTTTTTCTTGTAAACTTTCATTTGTATCGCATTTGGGTTGACATTTTTACCAAAGAAGCCAAATTTTCGTGGTGGTAGTAGGCACGCTTATCGGTTCCACTTTTAGATTCACTAGGCGCCGCTACGCGTCGCCACTAGCGAGGGGAAGTGCATTCCCCTTACCTCTTGCCGGTGAATAGGACCAAGGCGTTTATGTCTATTTTTCTGGCGCGATTGTCGAAATAACCTTTATTTGCGACCGTATACAACGAGGTTCTACGCGATTTAAGGTGATACATTTTATTATCGTGTTTTTACGCATCAAGGTGCATTTTTTTGATAGTGTTTTCGAAAAAAATGCGAAATGGTTAAGGGTTGCGCCGTTCGCCATTGGAAAACCGGGTACAAAAGTTTTAAGCAAAAATGCTCCGTGTTTAGCATGCCCAGAAACGTTGGACGAAACGTGCCTCCCTGCTATTCCGGGACTGAAAGAGTTTCAGTACGTGTGTGAACAATATTTCGAAGAACGATGTATTGTGAGACATTGGAGAAAAAAGGATGTAAATGGTCGTATCATCGCTTTTTATTGGTTTCGTATAGTATGCAGTTTACACGACAGTACGGTACATTAAGTAAGGACAAACGGCGCATGCGCTGCGGTCAGGAGGGAAAAGGACAGAAGAGCTATTTCTCTCTTCGTCGCACACTACTTTCCCTTGTCGTCACGCACCAAGCGGCAGAAATCGGAATAAAAAACAGAGCCGCTAAGGGTGCCTGCCCCCACTACCGCCGTTCTCAGACCAGTATGTAAGACCGTGGCTATGATTGCAAGAAAATCACGCTGTTGCCACGATTACAGCGCAACTCTCTATACGAGTATGCGACCTATCTATGTATGAGGTGCGAATGTGTGGGACATATAGAGGGTACAAGCTTTGTCAAAAATTTACAACCAACAGCATAGTATAGGCATTGGATGTTACTACACGCTACAAGCAGTTTGGCTCATACGTGTACCTACAGAACTACCTTAATGCGGTTTGAGCAGGAGGCTGGCATCTCCTATATCTTACCGTATATAAAAATGCTACGCTTTTTGACCGCTTCATTTAGTTCTACCTCACGGGTTTATTTAGTTCTACCTCTCCCCGTGGCGTTAGTACTTCACTGACAATATTCTTGTCGCGCAGGCGCGAGGCCCGCACGGCGTACTTGACCGTCCCGACGCCGAATACGACTATTTTGACGTTTGGAGTTTAAGCTGCTGTGCGGAATTGATGTAATTACCGAAATTACTTCTGCTCGTGTGCTAATGCCGTGTGTTTTGCACGGTTGTACCTCAGAGTACACACGTAATCCTAAAAAGGTGCATTTTTCACCGTACTAGCCGATCCTCGCATTCGAAGCTATGGAAAGTCTTCGATTATGTGTGTGCATTAGGTGCGCAACTAAGTTCCCGGATTTCACACATTGGTGGCGCTAGCGACACATGTAGTCGGCATACAGGTTGGAAATTGGGTGACTTTATAGCTTGGACACCTGTTAAGAATACCCAGTCATAATATAAACAAATATCGCAACACAACGACCTTTTTTATAACCTCGAAAATGTCAAAATTTGTGCCAAATAAACAGCATTTGCGGGAAGCATTGCTTTTCTGCTTCAACCTAAAAAAACAGCAGCTGAAGCATGTCGGTTACTTGAAGAGGCCTACGGCGAACATTTACCATAAAAAACAACGTGTGAAGATTGGTTCAAGCGGTTCAGAAGTGGCGATTTTGAAACTGGGGACAAGGAGCGCTCGGGAAGACCGCAAACATTTGCGGACACCGATCTGCAAGCGTTATTGGATGAAGATGACACTCAAACAGAAGATCAACTTACCGAAGCATTAGATATGACTCGGCAATGTATTTCGAAACGTTTGCACATCATAGGAAAAATTCATAAGGAAGGAAAGTGGGGGCCGCATGAGTTGACTGAGAGACAAATGAAAAATCGAAGAGCCACTTCCGAAATTTTGCTTTTGCGGCAGAACAGAAAGAGTTTCCTGCATCGAATTGTTACTGGCGATGAAAAATGGATATATTTCGAGAATCCCAAACGCAGAAAATCGTGGCTTTCACTTGGCGAAGCGTCAACATCAACGGCACGGCCAAATCGCTTCGGAAAAAGACAATGCTCTGCGTTTGGTGGGACCAGAAAGGAATCGTGTACTGTGAGCTGCTGAAACCGGGCGAATCTGTCAATGTGCATCGCTACCGACAACAACTAATCAATTTGAACCACCCATTGCTCGAAAAACGGCCAGAATTGGACACGAGACACGAACGTGTGATATTGCAGCACGACAACGCTCCGTGCCATCGCAGTTCCATCGTCCAGGACACCATAAAAACACTGAAATGGGATCTGCTACCACACCCGCCGTATTCGCCAGACCTGGCCCCTTCAGACTATCACTTATTACGGTCGATGGCGCATGGCTTGGGTGGGCTACACTTGGCCAATTACGATGCAGTACAAAATTTGTTGGACGAATGGTTTCAGTCCACGCGTCTTTTTATCGTTGCGGTATTTATGTATTGCCAGAGAGATGGCAATAATGTGTAAATAGCGAGAGACAATACTTCGAATGAACTATTTTTTGTATTTGTCTTGAAATTTTCGATTTTTTATTGGTAAAAAAAATCCGGAAACTTAATTGCGCACCTAGTATATATGCGTAGCCCCTGCGCGCGCATCAGGATTGTTCGAGAACAACTAGCGGTACGAGTGGCAGAGTAGGACACTACAGAGGATATTTTGAGTAGCAAAAATTCTGAAAGATGCCAACCCCCTGGTTTTGAGTCAGCGTTAAAAGTGAATACCCTGAAGTTGCCAAAACGGCAATCCTAACCTTGCTCCCTTTCCTAACAACGTATCGATGTGAAGCAGGCTTTTCCGCTTATGCCTATACAAAAAAACAAATTTAGGTTTAGCATGGATTCTGCCTCAGATATACGAATACAATTATCAGACATAAACCCAAATTTTGAAAAAATAATTAATAAAACAGACGAATGAAAGCAGTTTCATTCGTCTCATTAATCTTTGTTTGAAATCTCTTTTGTAATAAATGTTTTTACGCTTATTGTAAATTGCAGTATCTTTCACTTTTTATCATTTGATATGGACTTCCATAAAATCAAAATGATTTATTGAGTGTTCCGTGGCTTTATAAGTTTAATCACCGCTGCCTTACATGTCGAGAAATAATGTACACCGTTTTGAGAAACATAGTTTCCAGAACAACGCGTTGAAAGCTTACCTTCAATCTGTGATCCCTGCACCATATGTTGGACCATCTTTTTCAATTTGAGTTGCCTCAAGGAACGAACGAGATTATTTTAATTTTCACCGTAGCCTAATGCCTCAAGCAGAAGGATCACACCGACCGAGCGGTTATAAGGCCGAGAGGGAAGGGTGATTCGCAGTTTTTCAGTATTGTCTTACGCGACTGAAGTTTCGAAAAAAAAAGAAAATTAGAACTCGTCTTCTGTCAATATGTTAAAAGATGAACGTCGTCCGTCTCTTCGTTTGCCCGCAACATAATCCGCATAAGCGAAAACTTGGCAGTAGAAGATTTACCAACCGAATATGTAACACGCGACCTTAAGGACATAGATGACAGGTCCCGTCGTTAAAAATTCTACGGCCAAATTCTACGGCAAACGAAAAGAAAAGCGTTGTTCGTCGTTCAACAAAGCGGAAGGTGTTTCTTTTCTTTTTTTTCTAAATGTTAGCCGTCTAGGAGAACACTTGGAATCGGCGATCAGCTGACTCTCTGGCACTGATGGCTGCTCGGTCGATGTGACATTGCGCCTTAAGGTTGTTGCTAAATCATTTTCGAAGGGGGGGGGGACGAAGTTCCTATACTAATACATTGTGTGACGTAACCAGTGCCAACTTATTGTAGCAAAATATTAATGACGTGTACGACTAAATATCGCGAAATTTTCAAATGCACGGTAGATAATAGTAATTATTATTTACATGTCTGGTCATTTGAAGGAGTTAGGATTATAAGAAAATTAAATGTTGATGTTTAAAAATCATATTAAAATAGGCACGGGCTTTGGAAACGCCGCACGGTTTTGTCGTAATTTGAGGCTGCTAGGTTGACTGCAATGACTCAGGACAATGACACAGGTTGCAGCCGTATGGGAAGGACCACTGCCACTTTTCGTCAGTGGCGGCGCTAGCATAGCACGTCTCGAGCGAGTGGTGTCTGAGCGTTTGTGTTCAACCAGACGGTCAAACTTATTTATTTAATTACGATTTCTTTAATTATTTACGAGTAGATAGCTGTTTTTTAAGTGGTTCAGTGTTGTGCGTAGGGTGTAGTGCTGAAGGAAAACATTTTTTTCCTAAGGATGTCTCCAGGCGCAAACCGTGGGAACCAGCTTTGTCTTTTTCCCCTGTCACCTAGCCCCTCTGCTTCTGACGTGACAATGAATTTCAATTTTTCGACACTTAAGTGAGCAAATTTATTCTGAGTACTCATTGCACATAACAGAGAATTCAGAGATGTCTCTCTTCTCTGCACACAATAACAAATAAACTCTGCAATAACCTCAATATCTATCACGGATGTGTGTTACAAACAGCGACGTAGGTCGCTCTAAAAAGTCCGTTTTAATAAGGGAAACACAAGAAAATTTCGAACTAAAGAAAAATAAAAAATGTTTATGTTGAAATATCGTTTTGTCAGAAAATATATATAATCATTCACTTTCGGGGACGTAACGTTAGTTTGAAATGATATGACAGCGCCATTTGCCCCGAGCTTTGCGTTGCCTTTCCCATTACGCGCGTTTCGTTCCGGTCGGCGGGCAAAGGGAGGCAACAAATAATTCAGAACAAACGATTAGTGCGCCGGAAAGTTTCCGATGGAAAAGACGATTTGTCATTGTTCGTGCCCACAAGAATCGTACTATGCACCGGCGTTAAAAAAAAGAATTCATCATAATAAATAAATGAATAAGTTCCCCTTAGTCCCATTTGATTTCAAAGTATTTCAAATTGGCGCGCTTGTACTTCGCACTCCTACACCCCAATATTTACCTGTTTTAACGTTGAATTTCGTATGACCGGTGATCGGCTTCCGTTGCAATAACTTCAATTTAGAAAACGTCGTATTCGGGTTTCGTTAAACTGTAACTTTTTTTGGCTCTTCTCCGATAAAATTTGCAACTAAAAAACTGAAATGGGGTTTGCCGGTGTTTAACCTGTTCAACCGAGGTCCATTTCTAATCTTGAAAAATAATTACTCAATGTTTCTGCGCTTGATTTGATATTGTACTTCGCACTCCTACACCCCGATGTTTTCTTGTTTTAACGTTGAATTTTTTATGACCGGTGACCGGTTTCCGTTGTAAAAACTTCAATTTAGAATTATTCGGGTTTCGTTAAACTGTAACTTTTTTGGCGCTTTCTTCTCCGATAAAATTTGCAATTGAATAACTGAAATGGGGTTTGTCCGGTCAATATGTCCAGTATTATATTATACGGATGACAGGTGGCACTACTGGATTAGGCATAAAAATAAAATTTACCTACGGTAAAATATGTTTCTTAACCTCGATTATTTAACCAGATAAATTTCCAGATAATTTACCGGTAATTTACTGATTCACAACACTACACGGGCTGTAGTTATCTTCTACATGAAAACTCGGGAAATGAGTCGCAGGGGGGGGGGTAAGAGCGAAGACCGTAGGTGGGAGACATCCTCCGATAGCAGCGATGAAAGTGGCGGCGAGCGGAAAAAAAAGTGGATCGCTTAACGGTGCCTCACGGCATCATTGACATGTGGCTTCGTTTCTAGACCTGTATGTAAAACCGTGAGTACAACGGAATACGGTAACGCGATTCCGAGACTTTTAGGAGGTTATCTATTGCTGTATATATATATCTACAAGACTCTTACGTTTCCAGTGAATATATGAGGAACTAAGTTGTTGCCTCGCCAACGGTGACGCTTCCCACCGCTCAAAGCGTCGAAGTTCCAAGACCCGCCCGTAAGACCGTGCGTGCGGTAGATAAATTTAGCCAGATAGCCGCCGTGTGGCGCTGGTGGTAGCGGGCTTTCTCGTAAATCGACGGCACATCTCGACAAGTTCCCGAATGCCCGGTACGAATGTTTTTCTTCTCCGTGTGTTGCACACTATACAGTGTGACGTGATAAAGCCCCGTGTGGTAGAGCGTCGCTCCGCTCTTGTCCTCGTACCCGCGCGAGGGACACACCGCACTCCGCAGAGTTGTATATTTCCCGGTTACGCGGATCGTGTGCGTCAGACTAAAAGAAAGAAAAAAAAACCAGACGGAGCGTGATCGGCGGCTGTGTAGCTCAGTCCGTTCGGCGCGGGCTTCGTTCGTCTCTCGTGTGCGTTCGTGCGCGCGTCACAGTGTGCATTTCGGTGGCCGAGTACGCGCGGTGTGCCGTCAGCGCTAAAACTTCGACATATCGCCGCAAAATCTTTCTCCTCTGTCGGTGTTCTCTCTCCGCCCTGGGGACGGCGGGGTAGCCATCTTGAAAAATATATCGGAAGTGTGTAATGTCTGCATGTGGGCTATAGGTGGGGGACGGGTTGTGTGGTTAATGTGGGTGCATTTCGTTCGGAGAAATCTGTCACAAATGGGTAAATATCGTTTGGCAATTACAATTGTTGTTTACTACTCTCAAGTGCCTATGTATAAGTAGCCGAGAATAACGAGAAGGAGAGGGAGACGGCGAGGAAACACGGAAGATATAGGAAAGAGCGAGAGAGAACGCAAAAGGGGAGTAGAGTAACGAGATTCTCGTGGTGTGTGATGTGCGTTGGTGATGAATTCGTGAAGGAACCAAAAAAAAAAGAGTGAGAGGAAGGCGTTGGTATTAACACTGTGTTCGATCGCGAATGAAATTAGGAGAGGCCTTTTCTTTCGTAGTGTGTGTGCTTGTGATCGGTGCATCGTGTGTGTCATTCGGCTTTCGTTTATTTCGAATGATTGCTTTTTTCTTCATTTTCTCGTCCATTTGTTTCGTCATTCCTGTCTCTCTCGCTCAATTTTTGTAATTCTATTTTGTTTCGGAGCGGAGGCTCCGTCGAACGAGCCGCAATCGCGCGAGTTTGCCACGGAGATGCTATTTCATGTGCGTGAGTCGCGATATAGTTTGGTATGGAAGAGCAAAAAGGGAGAAACAAAATGAACCGCGCGCAAGGGTTGCCCTCCTGACTGCCTCTCTTGCCCTTTCTTCCACCTCTTTGCCGGCCCATGACCAAAAAAAATCGCGATCAGCCGACACACCTAAAAGTTTCTGGCCGTTGACACACGGTGGGTACACTGTAGAGCGTACGCCTGGGAAAACGCGAGCGACGTTTTATCGAAAAAGTACTAGAAAGCGAGATTGTATTATTTATATACACGAACACACACACACACACACACACACACACACACACACCTAAACGAGTGTAGCTAAAACTGCCGACAGCTCAAAAAGCCGAACTCGAAGATTTGATATTTCAGCCTCGATATTATATACGAAAATGAGGGGCGGGAGAGCTATATACATGCAGACTGAGGCGGCCACGGAACGATGTGCGGACAAGAGTCCCGTAATCTCGCTGAATGGCCGCCAAGCTTTCTAGGTTACTGACGGACAACCGTACGCGGCGAATTGGCCTCGTCTTTCTCTCTCCGTCTCTCTTTCTCTCTTTCCTTCTCTTGCAGTTTTTTTTCAACACCTGACAAGTATTTTTCGCTCGAATGGCGAAAATTACGTGCGCGAAATATCGACTCGTATTCTAACCCCGAATTCTCCGAAGTCGTGTGCGGAGCAGACCTACCGGTCTTGGCAACTTCCGTTCAGCCTCAATATTCTTAAGGAAGGCATCACCGCGACGACTCCGCCTTGTAAATATCGGAGCGACAATAACCTATATTTGTTCCAACATTCGGGCAATTTCAGTACTTCGACGAGAAAAAAGTAATGTAAAAAAACGACGCAAATCGAAATTCGCAGTCGAGTTCTTCATAGCCCCACGTTCTCGTTCGGCAGCAAGTAGTTCCTGTTTTTAATTCCTTGCTGTTTGCGGATTCATTATGCGAAGGAAACACGCAGGTTTATATTTCCAATGGCTTTCGCGTTTATCGCCTTTTTTGGCTGCTCAGCCAATGTGAGTGATCCAATTTTACATATTGGCTCTTTTATTTAAGGGGTAAGGCTACAGTGGCGAACCGAAACTCGGGGTTATTCAAAGAAATTTATTTTGAAGGAATACGCAAGATGATTGAAAAATCGTTTGGATACTTATTTGTATGTACATTAACGAAGTTGTGTACCAAATTTCATAAAAAATACTAACAATTAAATAAGTTATAAACAATCTCGTGAAGGACCTTTGAACGCGAGGGGCTCAATGGCGTACTTGATTTTGGCCACCCGGTTGATCTGAAACGAAAAGGACAAGTTTTTTCTTTCTTAAAATAGATAATATTGGCGAGAACGAGCTTTTTTCGGTATCCTGTTTCAATCGTCAAACAAATATTTGAATTTTTTTTTCGATTTTTTTAAATGGAGAAACGACATTATTCTTAATAACTAATGAAAAAGAATGTTAAAAAGAAAAACGTCGATCAGGACTAAACTACTATTACATTAAATAAGTGTACCAAATTTCCAGTGAATTCGTTCATTAGATGTCGAGAAATAGTGTACACCGTTTTGAAAAACATAGTTTCGAGAAAGACGCGTTTAAAGTTTTACTAGTAGTTCCGCCGTAATGATAAGTTTACCTTGAATGTGCGATTCTGCACCATATGTTGGGCCTACCTTTTCAGTTTGAGCTGCGTCAAGAGACGAACGAACTTTTATTTTCACAGTAGCCTAACTCCTTAACGGTGAAATATTTAGCTCTCAGGCTTTCCTTGCGAATTTCACAGATGCGTTATGTCACTGAAATTTTCGCTTTACTTGCATCTTGTATCTGCGAACGTGAGACAAATATTTTGGCTCGGGCACTGTCGCCTCCCCTCTTCGCTCTTTTTCAGAGAAAGAGAGAGAGAGAGAGAGAGAGAGGAGCAAGAAGGCATTATTCGAATAACTTCTCATCACACGCAGTTTGTGCTATTGCGTTCGCCAGTACACCCGTTTCATAATTCTATAACTTTGGAAATTGCTCGAAGTGATCGAATTGATCGAAGTATACCCGGAAAATAAAATATTCAACACACACACACACACACACACACACACATGGATATACATATGGATATGTACATCCATATGCATACTTCTTATACATGAATTTTCACTTTCAGAACGATTTTCGGGTACTTCATTTTTTGGCAGTCGTCCGAGCTCGCACGTTTGAAAAGCAAAGGCAGCCGTTTAAATTGACTCCCTTTTTTTAAATTCGAAATTCTGAGTTTCCATTCGCGCGCGCGCGCGCGCGCGTGTGGGTGTGTGTGTGTGTGTGTGTTTCCAGAACTTCCGCAAGTTTTCTATATACATGTATATGGACAGAAGAAGTGGATGATATCAAAGTTTGCATCGTTGCAACTGAACGAAATATTTTTCTTTTTCAATTTCTCAAATTCCGCTTGGCAGAATCAAGCTATAAAAGTCACGCGAACATTATTTAGATTCTCATTCAGCGATCTACAACCTGAATCTACAAAATATGATTTTCGGTAATGCTAAGAATAAGGAATTGAAAAGAAGATGCAAATTTTCGTTGCATATCAATCATGCAAATGTTAACCCCATAAATGAGGACATAAAAAAACAAAAAATTAACTTTCGTTGCATTTCAACAATGCAAACTTCAACATATATATTTACTCCGTAAATATATTTTCCTTTATGTGTAAAATATAATATTTCTTTTGAGGATCAGGGGTGGAATATGGTCGGGAATGCAATAAAGGGGAAGACTCCGTACAATGTACAACGGAATCTACGAGTAGATATACATAAATACTTTTTTAATCGTAGATTACATTGTATTGAATATATATTCACTCCTTATATATCTGTAAATATGTATTCCATAAATATATATTTTGTTATGTATTATTCAAGTTTATTGTCAATTCACATAGATCGTATATCGCGAACATAAACAAAATTGATAGAGCAATTTACCGTGAGAGTATGTTATACAACGAAATAGTTTCTTCTTTCGTTTTCGCGCAGATTCGACGCAACATAATTACTGGTGAGGGCTCGCATTAGCTACAAATTTACTGGAATACGTGTGTGTGCACGCGGGTGTATGTGTGAGCGTGTCTCTTTTTCTAGGCCCCAAAAAATTGTATGACGACCTCGCGCTGAGCGCTAAGAACTCCCACAGAGAGTCGACGAGGGAGAAAGAGAGACAAAGGAGAGAGAGACACACACACACCCACACGTAATTCGAGGTCGGATCAAATAATTTACGTAGCTGTATAATATACTCTGCCAATCCCTTCACTTTTAGCGTGTGTGGAAGCGCTATATATATATATATATATATATATATATATAGCGCTTCACGATTTGTTGTGTACAAGCGTTATATATATATATATATATATATAACGCTTGTACACAACAAATCGTGTTGTATAGCCAAAATTATATAGCTGAAGGGGTTAGGGTACTGTGGCGACCAGAAAATTCGGGTTACTAGAAAAAGCAATTTTAAACGAATAAGATGATTGAAAAATCCTTTGGACGTTTATTTTTATGGACATTAACAAAGTTGTATACCAAATTTCATGTAAAAATATTAATAATTAAAGAAGTTATAGACAATCTCGTGACGGACCCTTCAACGTGAGGGGGCTTAACGGTGTACTTGATTTTGGCCACCTGGTTGATCTGAAACGAAAAAAGCAGGTTTTTCTTAAAACACTTAATATTGGCTAAGATTCGGCTGAGTTTTTTTTAATTATCGTGTTCTAATCAACGAGAAAAAAATGAACATTTTTTCCCGGTTTTTCGGGGAGAAATGCCCTCATTATTGTTATTAACAAATGAAAAAAAGTTAAGAAGAAAGCTCGTCAAGACTAATCTACTATTACACTGAATAAGGGTGCCAAATTTGAAGTCAATTCGTTTCTTAGATGTTGAGAAACCATGTACACCATTTTGAAAAACATAGTTTCGAGATAAACGCGTTTAAAGTTTCACTAGCGGTTCTATCGGTCTGCGACACAAGCAACTATCGATTTAAAAAAAAAATCACAGTAGCCTAACTCCTTGATTCGATTCTCGCTTCCCCCTCGTTCTTCACTCTCTTTCTCTCTCTTCGTCTCTTTATCTTTATTCTTAAAACCTTCACAATCTTTATAATCTGTCTAAAATATTGCAGCTCAACTGCAATATTTACAGTACTTTACTTAAGGTATTTCTTTCACGAACCCAAATATTTTACACTTAACTGACTTTCGTCTATAATGAAGTAAAAATACATCCCAGTATATTGGTAAAATTTCAAGCCACGTTACCGAACCTTGAACGAAAAATTACGGCCCTAAAAATCGTCTCATTTATACGGCGCTTTATGGACATGTCACGCTGGCCACATTTCTATCTAGCAATTTATACACTAAATATATCTAGAGGCCTGATAAAAACTGCTCAAACGTGTAAAAAAGTCTAAAGATTCCATAACGACAATAAAAACAGAGGGTCACCGAACGTTTAAAGAAAATATTAATGTTAAAAGTTGGACAAATATGACTAGCAGAAGAATTGTTGTAGCCGTGACGTTTCCAATAAATGTAAAAATGTCTCAATCTCCTAAATTTGCGCGAAATTTTTTATTCTAATTTATCGTTGTGTATAATAATCCATTGTAACTTATTTTTTAATAAGCGAAATTGTAATTAACCGACGATTCAGAAGGCCCTGCTTATGCCCCCACAAAATACGGCCCTCCGCGAAAGGAATACCTAAAGAGTTTGCATCGTTGGAATGCAACGAAGAATTTCTTTTTTAATTTTCCAAATATCTTTTACTCGAATTGAACTACGAAAATCACGCAAATATTTTGTATGTCTCTTATTTTGCGCTCTATGATCTGAACCTGCAAAAAATAATTCGGGATAATAACGAAAATTAAAAATTAAAAAGAATCTTCGTTGCATTCCAACGATGCAAACTTTAACTGCATAAAAAGAGATCTGTACAGCGCATACATTTGTTCATTCTTTTATTATTTTCCTCGATTGTTCTCGAGTCGCATTCACAAGTTTAAGCGAAATTCGTAAATTTACATTGCTCGACTATGCTCTGATTATTCTTTCCATGTTATGCATAATGCAAAGTTTTCCTTTTTATTGTTTAGCGATTCAGAATCTTATTTCATTTTGTATACATTTTCCTCTATAGCGTACCAAGGCATAATAAATGTATCGACCAGTCTCCCGTCCTACCTCTTTCTAGCGATTTCTCCTTTCTCGTATACTCCCCACTTTCTTGATTCGTATATCGAGCGAATTTCCTTTTTTTTTGCTGATTCTTCAGCTTTGGTTGTTGTCTTCGTTGGGCGACGAAAAGGTACTTCGCTATAAAAACGATTACTTGCTCCTCTCCGTGCCAACTTATTTCCCTTGAAATAAAATTATCTCAATTCACATGCGGTAAAAGAAGAAGAAAAAAATTACTAGTCGATTTCTGCTCTCTTTTTAAATATACTTATAAAAAATAAAAATTAATGACAATCGATAAAAAAACGTCAATTTCTTAAAAAGGCACGGTGACATAATTCTATAGTAATTGTGATATAAATATTACCAATTTTCATTGCATGCGCAGATTATTTATTGTCACGTTCACATTTATTTTACCTCTCAAATTGATACCCTCTTAGAAAATAGATATACAAGCGGCGTCGCTATAGTAGGTATTGGAAATTCGATCCGTTTGTATGTCGAAAATGCGTTTCAGGGTCATACCGGATGGTGCTGCGTCAAGGGTGTTATGGAAAACGTGCACTCTATACAGTTAAGGGCTTAGGTTACTGTGACGAAAATCCGAAAATCAGGGTTATTCAATTTTTAAAAATTTCAAGGAACAATTGAGATGATTGAAACATCGTTGGATCACTTATTTGTATGTAGTTTAACAAAGTTGTGTATTAAATTTCATTTAAAAAAAAACTATCAATGAAAGAAGTTATTACCAAGCTCGTGATGGACCTTTGAACGTGAGGGCGTACTTGATATGACGCTTGCATCGTTGGAATGCAACGTTTTTTCTCCTTCATTTTTTATTTCTTCAATTTAATCGATATATAAAGATTTTTTCGGCACATTGACGTTGTAAATTTCTAATAAGACTACTTAAAAACGTTCGCGTGGTTTTCACCGCCCAAATCAGGCAAATAAAATTTGAGCAATGAAAAAGAATTAATTTTCGTTCCATTCCAACGATGCAAACTTCCACTTCATGTACTTGATTTTGGCCGCCCGGTTGATCTCAAACAAACCAAAAAAAAGTTCCTTTCTTAAAGTAGAAAATATTGGCTAGGGCTCGACTGAGCTTTTTTCGTGATCGTGTTTCAGTCAACAAACATTATTTTTTTAATTTTCTTTCTATTTTTCGAGAAGAAATGGTATTATTATTGTTAATAACTAGCAGAAAAAAGGTTAAGACGAAAAACATCGGTCCAGACTAAACTACTATCACACTCAGCAAGTGTAGCAAATTTAAAGTCAATCCGTTCGTTATAATGTCGAAAAACCGTGTTTAATCGTGTTTAAGCCAATACTATAAAGTGTTACGATAACTACACCAATTTTTCATAGGTACGATTTGAAAAACATCGTTTCGAGGAGAACGCGTTTAAAGTTAAACTAGCAGTTATCGCATTGTAATGATAAGTTTACCTTCAATCTGAAATTCCTGCACCGACTGGAAATGTCAGACAGGTTTCAAGATACGGTCCGGAATACCGTAGAAGCGCCCGCCTGATCTGTGCCGGATATCCACTGGATCAGTGAATCCGGAGAACGGGTGTAATAAAGACAAACTGATCAATCCTGATTCAGGCAACCTTGCAAGGGCCTTGTTAGCATGCCGAAGTCCGTGCCTGATCGGCGCCGTATGTCTACCGGATCAGTAGTTCCCAGGTGCCAATGTGAGAAGGCAGCATTATTCAGGACCACATCAAGTGACCCGTAACGCGACCCTCACATGGCTCTGTTAAGGTTACCTGTCGAAGGTCTGATCGATTCTCCTCCCACCATCCGTACTCCGGGATTGGCTAATGTGGTAGACAATCAGGTGCAGATCCGCCTTACACTTCGAAGTGTATGCCTGATCTGCGCCGGATATCTACCGGATCAACTAACCCCCGAGCACAGATATGCGCCTGTACACCTATAACCTTATTCGGGGGAATCAAAGTAAACTGAGTTGCTGCGTGCATAATTTCGGCAAGAATCTAATAATTAGTGTCCATGCGGACTCCGTCATCATCAAATCAAGATACAAAGTACGAATAAAAGTAAATTTGAAGTTTGCATCGTGGGAATGCAACGCTTTTTTTCTTCACTTTTCATCCGTTCATTTTTATCATCATCAAATATAAAAAATTAAGTTTTATTCGCACCAATTAAACATTTTTTTCACAAAATCATCATCAGAATCCTTTTTTTGCAAATTTCGGTCGTAACAGTCTAATGAGAATATGTAAAAACGTGTGAGTTATTTTCACAGCCGAAATAACCAAAAAAAATCGGTAAAACAAATTATTGTTGCATTGCAACGATGCAAACTTCAACGTCATGAATAAAATTATTGACATTCTTTAGAATATAATTAGAATGATGAAAATATGTAAAGAAAAAAAAGAAAGTTTACACAAGTGTCAGAATGATTAAATAGGTAGCGCGCTCAGCTCTAGAATTAGAAAACGTAGGTTTAATCCCCAGGGTAGGTAAAAACTTTAACGACGCAGGATACGTTTTAATCCAATCAACATATAGGCAGAATCATAATTAAAGCATATGGAAACAAAAAATACTACCAGCATCTTTTTATTCGTAATTTTTGAATTTTTTATTTTTCGTTTCAGATATAGATACGGCAACCGGATCAGGGTCTGAAAAGGTATACTGATCAGTTACGTTACCGGTATCCGCGTCGTGGCCGGATGCAAAAAACTATTTCACGCCCGGTAAAGCCCTGATCCGGCGACTTGTACCGTGTCGTGGTACAGAATACGGTATGCTGAATACAGCTCTAGTCTGCCCCGTAGCAACATTTCTAGTCGGGATGTTGGGCCTTTCTCTTCAATTTGAGTTGTGTTAAGGGACAAACAAGTGTTTCTTATCTTTTACAGTAGCCTAACAACTTTGAAAAACTCGTCTTCTATATAGAATAGTTTGATGCGTGCTCATAGCATCACCACAAAGAAAACGAAAAGTTCCAGTTAGGTAATCGTTGAAGTTAATTAAACCGTTTTAAATTGATTAACATGATCGCATTAACTGAAGAGCTTTCTTATAAATGCTGAAGGGTAACGCATGCCACTGCGCTTTCAAAGAGAAAATCGTATTTTCTCGGGTTGTACTTGGTGGATCCAGAGACGAAAAAAAAAACACACGGGAACTCTGGAAGCATTTATTTTCCCATGCCGATAGTTCAGGAAGAAAGCTTCCATCGTTTTCACGCCAACTTCGGGCAAACAGCTGAGCGGACAAAATTTTCATGAATAATCAATATTGTCTCAGTATCGCATTCTAATCATACCAGTTTAATTTAAGCCTGGAAAACGAAAATGCGGACAGATACTACCATTTTATAATATTAGAGATACACACATACACCCACGTGCATATATAATTGATTGATCGATTTGGCTATGGCCCTTCGTGTTTTCCCTGACTCACGTGTCTAGGTCACTCGTGGTGTTACTGACCTTATTCAAATTTACGTGCCCTCGACGAAACCCACTTCATTCGTAGAGCGTCCCAACTTCAACGATGCTCTCCTCAAAACTTTATGTTTTCTCTGCAATAACTAAGTGACCCCAATATTAATCATTCGTATCATGAATGGTTCATGAATGTTGGGAAGACTGTTAATTAAAATTGAGACATACACGTGGTGTGGTGGGTGAGAAATTCCGTTGTACATAGCCCTATAAATTTAATTGCAGATCGCGAATGGGAGCCAAATTGTTCCCTTTCTACCTTCCCCTACCATAATATATGTACATAAATGAATAGAACGAAAAACAAAAAAACTAGAAAGAATTATCCGATTTTATACAGTGTTAAGAGTCGTCGAGCGAACGGATACGGAGCGCTGAATGGCCGAAAATGACGAGGTGTATTCTCCAGATTTTGCCGCACATGTGACAGTGTCCACTCATAAGAATGGCCCTCTGGTTCCCTCTTTATGGCAGTCTTTTTTCCGTTAGTGCAACAAATTGTTGAAAGCTCAAAAAATCGGTTTCGCTCGTCATGATTCTTTTTGTTTTATCGACCGACGAACTTATTTTATTATCCTGGCGCACATCTGCCAGTGCTTACCCGGCTGGAAATTGAGTTATGGCGCTAATCACGCTCGGATCAGGTTGCCAGACTGCCATTATATGGCGCTAGTATGGCAACCAGATCACGGCGTGAACAAAAATGTAACGCTGTCCCCGATAACGGCGGGATCTGGCAGCCTGATTACGCCCAAATCTGGCAGCCTCATTGGGCCACTACCCTGGCGCCTTATGATAGCGTGTATACGGCTGCCTGATCGGATGTATTAATATTACAGAAAATATACGGAACGAATAACATACAACTTTTTTTGTTTATTGAATATTTAAGACCAACTTACATCTGAACAGTTTAACATAACATACATTTTGTAACTTACTGACAGACTTTTGTTTTTTGTTTGTTTATATATTTATTTGAAATATATATTTAAAAGCTATATCCGCACACTTGTGGTCATTCTTTTTTTTTTGTCGTTCTGAGCGGTGACCGTCCCAGTCCTTCGCGTTGTTCAGCACCTTGCCGACAGCTTGCTGGACTTGATTAAAATAATGGCAGTCCATCAATATTAAATTGTAAATACGCAATCTTTTCTCTGTGGATATCTGTATTCACATACCTCTGAAGGTAATTTTTCATGCCAAAGTACACAAGTGACCAATGGTTTCACCATTTTTGTCTGTAAAATCGACTATTTCGTATGTAGCTGAATTTGTGCTTAAAAAAGTTTTCGCTGACTGAGGTAAATGACGTAGTAACCTTCGTCGGAAAATTTTAAACAAACCGTGAACTTAAGTGTCTGGGATATTGTTGTTGATGACTCATTCACGCAGTTCTTCAACTTCATCTCTGTTCCAACATTGCACATTTTCTTGACCGGGCTCTTTATCTTCGCTGCCATTTAAATCCTCTCCGCTGACATGGGGATCTTCTTCGCTGCGTGTTCGAACCATCTCCACTGACATGGAGATCTTCTTCCCTGGTGTTGAGATTCTCTCTGCTGACATGGGGATCTTCTTCGCTGCCATTAAAACCCTCTCCGCTGGCATGGAGATCTTCTTCACTGCCGTTCGAACCCTCTCTGCGGACATGGAGATCTTCGCTGGGGTTGAGATTCTCTCCACTGACAAGGCGATCTTCTTCGCTGCCAATAAAACCCTCTCCGCTGGCATTGAGATGTTCTTCGCTGGTGTTCGAATCCTCTCTGCTGGCATTAGGATATTGTTTACTGGTAGCTTTATCAAGACTTTCCTGATCTTGAATTTTATC
This sequence comes from Ophion obscuratus, assembly GCA_964007375.1. Classification (NCBI taxonomy): domain Eukaryota; kingdom Metazoa; phylum Arthropoda; class Insecta; order Hymenoptera; family Ichneumonidae; genus Ophion; species Ophion obscuratus. The sequence continues at coordinate 46,871,125 of OZ023314.1, forward strand.
ATTCGGGCCTCTTTCTGTAAATATTCAAAGATTTCGTAAACAAAACAAGGTATATCATTCTCATTTTTCAAATTATATTCCATATTGATATTATACTATACACAAGTGTATAAAAATTCATAAATTATTTAAAAGTTGAAAAAAGTAAGGTTATACATACCTGATACTTGACCATTCGATGACCCATTCTTGCAGTTCTTCAACTTCATCTCTGTTCCAACGTTGCACATTTTCTTGACCAGGCTCTTCATCTTTGCTGCCATTTAAATCCTCACTGCTGACATGGAGATCTTCTTTGCTGGGGTTGAGATTCCCTCCGCTGACACGGGGTCTTGTTCGCTGCCATTAAAACCCTCTCCGCTGGCATGGCGATCTTCTTCGCTAGTGTTCGAATCCTCTCCGCTGGCATTAGGATATTGTTTGCTGGTAGCTTTATCGAGACTTTCCTGATCTTGAATTTTATCATTCGGGCCTCTTTCTGTAAATATTCAAATTTTTCGTGAACAAAACAACGTATATCATTCTCATTTTTCAAATTATATTTTATATTGATGTTATACTATTTTTTATTTTTAAAATATTTTAATATTTTTTGAATTATATTTTATATTGATATTATTCTATACACAAGTGTATAAAAATTCATAAATTTTGTAAAGGTTGAAAAAAGTAAAGTTATACATACCTGGTACTTGACCATTCTCGCAGATCTTCAACTTCATCTCTGTTCCAACGTTGCACATTTTCTTGACCAGGATCTTCATCTTTGCTGCCATTTAAATCCTCTCCGCTGACATGGGGATCTTTTTCACTGCCATTAAAACCCTCTCCACTGGCATGGAGATCTTCGCTGCCGTTCGAACCCTCTCCGCTAACATGGAGATCTTCTTCGCTGGGGTTGAGATTCTCTCTGCTGACATGGGGATCTTCTTCGCTGCCATTAAAACCCTCTCCGCTGGCATGGAGATCTTCTTCGCTGGTGTTCGAATCCTCTCCGCTGGCATTAGGATATTGTTCGCTGGTAGCTTTATCAAGACTTTCATGATCTTGAATTTTATCATTCAGGCCTCTTTCTGTAAATATTCAAATTTTTCGTAAACAAAACAACGTATATCGTTCTCATTTTTCAAATTATATGTTATATTGATATTATACTTTTTTAAATATGTTTTGAATTATATTTTATATTGATATTATTCTATACACAAGTGTATAAAAATGCATAAATTTTGTAAAAGTTGAAAAAAGTAAGGTTATACATACCTGGTACTTGAACCGATGATCAGGACTCGTCAACTTTTTTCTTCGAACGACATCTCCTAACACGCAACCGTGTCAAATACCGCTTCCTTTCTTTGCGATTCATAACGTTTTCACTTTATATGCTCCTTTTTATATTTCGTGAAAACTTTCAAGTTTTAACCCAAACATGATGTATAAATTTCCAGTCGGGTATACAATATGACTCACGTGCAAGCATATATATATAGTTTTTGAATACAACACTGGCGCCACCACTTTAGCGCTAGCCTGAGCACTGCCATGCATGGGCCTCCTAATAGAGCCATATTAGAGCACTGATAAGGCAAACCACATTATGGCCATTTTCACGTTTGCCATAAGTTTGCCTGACCTGTGGCTGCCTGTTCACGACAGGCTCACGGCCGAATCAAAATTCCCGTAATACGGATAGCCACACAGCTCCCTCATTATGGCCCGATCATAAATCTGGCGAGCCTGAACAAATTTCCAGCCGGGTATTGAATCGCCGACCTAGGGACCCTACTTGACGGCAATTAAAAAAATATTTTCCGACCGACCACATTGCAAAAATAACATTTTATCTGTGGAAGAAAACTGGGGTCAACCGCAGTATCACAGGGATATGGAGGGTGTTACGTCGTTGTTAGTTCCAGCTTCTGGCGATAGGTTCGCCGGTCGCGACTGTCGGCAAAACCGTGAGGCTGAGTAGTTCGATTCTCCTTTGATCGAGATGACTGGGGCCTCCGTGTAACACGCAACATCACTGATCTGGTATTCCCTGTTATACCGACAACTATGCGTAAATTATTATTATTCATTATAAATAATCATCGCCGCAAGGGGCCCTGCTGTCACTTTAGACGAAATTTACCGCGACAAACTCAGATTTGAGAGTAGCGCCTCCTCGATTCTGAGTTTGTCACGTCTCCTGAATGACTTTTATTAACTCTACCAAACGCTTGATATCAAGATGAAATTAAATAAACGGTCTAAGAAAAATAACGTCATACTGGATTATAGCCACAATATGTTTCTCTTGTCGCAAATCTTACTCAAAAAGTCTGTATCTCTAGGCGTAGTATTACTTTTTCGTTTTTTTTTTCGACAACGTAAATATCCAGAATGTACCTGGAAAAATTGTACGGGGTGGTCGTTAAAGTTTCGGGACTGAAACAGTACGAGGGATGAAAAATCGATGTCTCCGGAGGGTTTGTATGCGCGAGGTGTGAGGCTTGAAGCGAGGAAATTTCAAAGTCCAAATCCATTTGACATGAGCTTCTGCATTCTTTGTAAAAATATGATTTACCTTTGCAAATATTTCATGGCAATTTATTCCCTTTTTTCCTCACTGTTTCTTAATTAATCGCCCCCTCCTCGACAATCAATAATTGCTATGCTTTCTAATACATATGGCAACTTATGATTATTACGTATGTTCACTAATACGGATGTTTACTCATGGTTATAGTATTTAAAGTTTCCGGACTATCAAGGGTTTAAGTTAACCTCATTTTTTTTTCAAATTAAATTTAACGAAAAATTGATTAAAACTTTAAATAAGTTACGTAAGTAAAAATATAATGAAAACGAAAAATAATATAATAAACATAATCAAAACCATACCGCATCAATGTGCAATATGATTTTGTCATTTCTATCGGGTTATCTTGATTTCATCATTCGTATTTTGTTCGTAATTTTATTCATTTTTGCCGCAAGTATTTGTTAAGGTCAAATACAAACTCATTTCCCAAATTTATGCAACTTCGCAAACTAGTGTGGGAAATGGGTTGATGTTGGTTTCTGCGTGAAATGAGTTTGGTAATTGAAGCCCAGTTATTTTTTTGATCGGATACTAATCTTATAATAATTATTCAATTCTAACAAAAGTACCAAAATTTCTGCCAAAAAACTTTAAGAAAAGGCGACAAACTATCAGGCAATGCAGGATATTGAAAGTTATCCTATATTTATTAGTGAATAATTCATTATTCGAGTAAACAAATCGTTAATACTTGAATAACCCGTTTTTCCATTAGAAAAAAATTCCCGGTCGTTTAAAGGCTCAAAATGAAGGTTCTTACGCAATAATCGTTATTCAGGAATTCATTTCGCGCAACAACTAGTAATTTTTACTTCGACACGACGATTATTCACAAAAAATGTTTTTCTTCATAAAAGTGACACCTCCTTTTATTTATACTTCGCGCAACAAGGTGGAAGCGATTGGTTTCGAATGTACAGAAAAATCATATTTAAAAACAATTTGTCGTGTTCGTCGCATTCGAAGTGAAGGAAGAGAGAAAAAAATCACAACGCCGAAGATACACGATTGGGTGCTTTTCTGTCCGGATGGAAATCAACCGTTTGTTCCACACTGGATTTACTGGCGAGTTAAGTCGTCAGCTAATCAGCACGTGCCTTGGAAATTAATTGTATATCGCGCAAGTTTGTCCGCGGTTTCCCTGGTGAAAATGCACGTACATCGGTAGATAGTGTGTAAAAAAAAAACATCGCGCGAGAAAAACATAAGCTGCAAACGCCTACTGCAGCTTCGTGCACAATTTTTATCACTCTTGACGTCAACGAGACTCATTCGCTGCTCAATCACGCTTATTTGCATATTGATGATTTATTTCAGCAAAAAAGACACTCTGCATTGTGAATTTTCCTTTTTTTCTTATGGCAAAAATGGATCGCCTTCCCCGTTATACTTGCGGGAAAATTGCGATCAATTGAGCTAAAAAAATGATGCTGACGTTAGCATCGTTCGAATGCGACAGCAAATCTTGTACTGTTCTCGTCATTTATTTATGTCTATTATAACCTGAAATTGTTTTTTGGCATAGTAGATTTATTTGTATTTAATAAAGACCCTAGAAATCGTTATGTAAATGCCGTAGCTTTAATATTTCAAAAAGAAATTGGGCTATTAAAAATATTAACTTTTACTACATTCCAACGAAAAAAATCATTCGTGAAATCGGATTGTCGAAGCGCAGAATTTACAATAATCTTAACCCTAATCCTTTGAACCTGGGTCGTTTGTGTCCATGCCAAATATTTCAACGCTGAGCATGCCACTGAATTTTGATGAAAATGTTTATTGAAAAAGGAATTTTCGGGGCTGGCAACAGTTCTATCGCATAGTTAGAACTCCACAGAAGACCTACGATTTTTTTCAGATTATTCCTTACAGAATAACATAGTTAACCCAAGACGGTCACATAGGGTGTGACACACCCCAGGCCATCGACATCTTGTACATCATTTTGCCGCTGAAACCCGCATGTTCATAGTGCGGAATAAATATACTTTTTTTAAAAACCCACAAAAACTATTATACTCACCAGAAAGAGAATGCTTTCACAAATCAGGCCCTGCTTGAATTTTGTTGATATGTCAAAAAACAAAAAAAATACAGCATTTTTTGTAAAAAAAAAGGGCGTCTTCGCGAATTTTTTTTTCAAGAATTTTTTAAACATACTTCAAACTAAAATTTTCGTTCCGTTCTTGGATAGGATAATAGAGAAACGTTTGAAATATGTTCTCAATTTTTGTTGACCCCCCAAAATAATTCTACGAAGTGCTACAGCGCTCTAAAGTGCTTGGGGTGTGACACATCCCATGTGACCACCACGGGATTCTCATGAGGTGTGACCGTCTTGGGTTAAATAAGCGACGCACGCTAATGACCCATGTTCAAGGTTTACGGGTGCACAAAACAACGACATGGGATTAGGATTAAGGTCCCGTAATTTGACAAGTCGATTATGGAATTTAAACAAATGTTACCACTTTTTTCCATGTGTTTGGAAATTACAGTGAAAAAAAACAGGAATTCAACGTCATTATGACGTCATATAGGGTCGCTTCGAGCAAACATATTCTGCAAATTTCTCTTAGGAGGATCAATTTTACTAATCTACGCGTTATTACTACGAATTGAAAGAAATAATACCCAAAAATCAGGGTTTTGTGAAAAATAAACAATTTTGAAGGATTTATTAAGCTGATTGAAAAATCCTCTGGACATTTATTTGTATGTACATTTACGAAGTTGTGTACCAAGTTTCTGTAAAAAATATTAGTAATTAGAAAAGTTATAAACAGTCGCGTGGAGGACCTTTAAACGTGAGAGGCTCAACTTTTGGACATGCGGTTGATCTGGAACAAAAAAACGATTTTTTTTAAATATAAATAACATCGGATATGACTTGAACGAATTTTTTGTTACCGTTTTTCAATCTTCAAAAACAGGTGGATTTTTTTTCGTATTTCCGAGGCAAAATGACATTATTGCTAATAACCGAGGAAAAAAATATCATGAAGAAAGCGGTCTGTCAAAGCTAAACTACTACTACACTGCATAAATGTACAAAATTTCAAGTCAATTTGTTCATCAGATGTCGAGCAATCGTGTACACCGTTTAAAAAACCATAGCTTCGAGAAGAAAAAAAACGTTGAAAGTTTTACTAGCAGTTCTATCGTTGTAATCATAAGTTTCTTTTCAATATGCGATGCCTGTAGCATGTTTTGGACCTTCCTCTTCAATTTAGGTTGCCTCAAGCGACAAATGAGTCTTCGTCATTTTCAACGGAGTCTAAGTCCTTAAAAAGCGGACGTTGCAAAGGAAGAATGCCCAGAGAGAACGCTTGAACCTACATTTATACATATGTAACAATCATCATGCGCCGAAATAAAATCAGTTGTTTTTTTTGTTAATTTTGGGGTGAGGTTAGCTTTGTTTGCTTCTGATGGGACGTACATTGTGCTCTTTTCAAGATCAAGGTATTTTCCAGACGATACGAGAGATTGCAGAAGTCGTCGGACTTTATCGTGCGCACGTAAAAAATGAGAGACAAAAAGAGAAAAAGACAGATAGGGACAGAGGGAGAGCGACAGACAGATAGAGGGAAAGAGAAAACGCCGGACACAGACGGCGCGAGATGGAGAGGGAGAGAACGAAAGAGACAGAGTAAGGGAGCGAGGGAGAGGGGCATGGTGTAGTAAGCAAGCAAGCAACGGGCATAGCAGATATGAAATGAGTCACGCACACCTACCTGAAAGTAGGACTCTCTCGATTCTTGGCGTCACGAGTAAAGAACATACGAGGCTCTCCGCATTATTTTACCCGTTTGAAACAAGTCTCTAGCAAAAATAAAAATAATTCAAATAATGCAGCCGCAAGAGTGCATCGTCGCTGCCAATTTTTTCGAACCGAATCTAGAATAAGTCACGCAGGGACCATTTTTAAGGGGTTTTCTCACTTTAGATGCCAAAAGGCTATTTTTATGATTTTTTTTATAGGTTTATATTATAGATATTGATAGAACCGGTATGTTGGTCTAGTGGTTAGCGTACCTGCCTCTGAAATCAACACATCGGGAGGTCGCGGGTTCGAATCACCGTCTTGTAGTTTCGTCGAGAAATAAAAACACAGGCGTGACGTAGCTCCAATTGTACACAGATGTCGCGCACACGGACCGGTACGTGTGTGTGTCGGATGGGTATGGCTGTAGCCTGTGAGCTATTTCTCGACGAAACGCGACTAGCTCCGAGGCTAGGAAGCGAACTCGTGACCGGCTGTATTGGTATAGGTTTCCCGCAGTTTCCCTATACCCATGACAGAAATGTCATGATGAATATAATACAGAGGGGGAAGTCGGCTGCGGCCGCAATGGGGAGGGGGGATGATGGAGAGAAATAACAGTGTAGAGCGGTGGACATATAAGTGGAGCCTTGTAAAAAGCCGAAAAGGCTGTGCAAGTAAAACTTGAAATATATAAATATATATATAGATATTGATATAAAAGTTGTTACACGTAATAAATACACTTTCGAAATACATTTAAAACTAAATTATTTATTTACTTACGTCACTAATCATAGACGAAAATGGTAGTTAAAAAAATGTCCTGAAAATTGTAGGTCTGCGCTGTCGATGAAATCTCGGCGATGGATCATCTGAAACAAAAAAATCAAACGGTTTTAGATTCAGTATGTTATTGGCTATAGTGCATATACGATTTTTGATATATGCTAAAATATCAAAATGGCTGACATTTTTTGAAAAACAAAAATATGTGATTTTCCCCGTTTTTGGCAACAAAAAGTAAGTATCAAAATTTTAAAAATACCTTGATATGCGCTATAGCTATAGTTGTAAAGAATATGTGGTTCAATTTTTATAAGGATCGGTCGAGTAGTTGCGAAGATTTTATCAACAAGCCGTCGAAAAAACGTTGTTTCGAGAAAAACGCGTTTAAAGTTTGTTTGGGTTACATAAATACATACAACTTTTTTTTTAATTTCGAAATTGTATTCATTAAGTGTAATAACTTTTGTATCAATATCTATAATATAAACCTATCAAAAAATAATGGGAATATCCTTTTTAGCGTCTAAAGTGAGAAGACCCCTTGATTGCTTTACCTCTAAATATCGCGATTACATCTCCGTAACTTGTTCACTCCCGGTCTTCCTTTAAGGAGGTTAGAGCAGTCCATTTGAGTCAAATGATGGTTTATGTTTCTTTCCCCCAATGAACCTAAAAAAAATGCATACGAGATATAGATTTATTCGGTACAGGCTCATTTTTCATAAAATATATTATCCACCCTTCGACTGCACAGTTGGTCGTTTTGACCCCATGATCTTTTTCGCGCATGTACGTTTTTTTCAAAGAATTTCCCACTTTGAACGAATGTTTGGGCACTTAAATCTTGTTTTTTTAGAAAAAAATGTTGGGCCATAAAATTAAAAGCATTGACTACAAAAAACGTCTCTACAAAATAAAAAGTATATTAACCGAAATACAACGATCTGAAAAACGTCTGGGGTCCGATCGACCCCACAGGCAGTCAGAGGTTCGTGACGGAAGTGTGCAGTCGAAGGGTTAAAGGTTAAAATTGTGTATTTTTAGATTTTTATAAGGTAAATAAGAAAGAAAAAAAATTGTGTTACTACCAACTTGAAAAAGTATAACATTATCGGGGAATCTCATGAAAAATATGCGTCAACGAATGTTTTATACAACTCAGAATGAGATTTTGAGTCGTATATAATTATGCCTATTTATATTTATGTTACGACATTATTTATTATTACCATTAATCAATATTAAGTGTTGCCGAAATACGGTAACTTTGCAGACATTGAGGTTGGCAGCAATGCTCTTCATTCGTCAGCCAAGATTCGTAATCGTTCAAACATTGATGGCCAATATTTAATATACAGGGTGTCCCTCTTATCTCTGCCACCCGAAATAACTCGGTAATTATCGACGTCACAAAAAAAACCAGATAAAAGTTGTACGGTGTGAAGGGGGCCAGTGAAGGTCACCTCCACTTTTTAAAATGGAATGGTACATTTTTTTTCAACCATCTTGTAGAGCACCTCAAGTCGCACAAAAAAACATTACGGGGTCAACGTCGTTCAACGTCATTCAAGGTCAGTATCGATGATACAAATCTGAATAGGTGTTCGAAATGACCTTGAAAAAAATGTACCATTCCATTAAAAAAAGTGGAGGTGACCTTCACTGTGCGTCAGCGCCTCCACTGAAATAAAAAAAAAAAATTGGTCGCATCTGATGGCCCCCTTCACATAGTACAACTTTTGTCTGGAACATTTTTTTGTGGCGTCGATAATTACCGAGTTATTTCGCGTGGCAGAGATAAGAGGGACAGCGTGTATATGGTTTACGATGAGCAAAATGCATTTTTTTGTTCCTAAATCTTTACAAAAGTTTAGTTTGCATTAATCCGTTGTTATAATCTTGGTGCTAAATAGCCAAGAAAGTTACATCACTCGTAGCGTGGACGTCTCGCCTATCTGACCGCACCTAAAATTGCATACATTAAACTACTTGTTATCTCTGGTGTTTTGTGGTGAAAAAATTCCAAAGAAATCGTAAAGACTCATAGTCCAGTAAAAAGAGACGAAAACCCAGCATTTTTTAGCCTAGAATATAAATTTTTGACTGAAGGTGATCGTTGCATACTGAAAGTAACCCCAATAAAATGTTGCCCCTCAACTCGCCCCAACCGTAAGAAATAGGGGTTGAAAACTTAAAAATCGCCGTATGACGATAATTAATAGCCCGATCGAAAAAGGTTTCAAACAAAAGTTGTTTGGAATAATAAAATTTCGATAAAGTTATCTGACGTCCAACCCCCTATTTTTGAAAATAGCGCTACAAAAACTATTCGAAAATTCGGGGTTGATGCGTGTGCGAGCGGAGGACGTCAGATAACTTTATACGTATATACGTATATCTAGCATACTTTATACGTATTCTATCTAATAATTTATACACTAAATAACTCTAGATGCATGGTATAATACACTGCTCACGCGTGTAAAAAAATATAAAGTTTCCGTAACGATAATAAAAACTGGGGGTCACGGAATGTTTAAAGAAAATATTAATGATAAAACTTTTTTTAAATGTGACTAGCAGAAGACTTCTCGTAGCCGTCACGTTTCAGAGAAAATGTAAAAATGTCTAAATCTACTAAATTTGCGCGAATTTTTTCATTCCAGGTTACCGTTGGGTATAATAATTGATTGTGACTTATTTTTATTAAACACTATTGTAATTAAACCAATTATTTAGAAGGGCCCTTCTCATGCCCCCACAACATACGGCCCTTCGCGAAAGGAATAAGTTAAGGTATCGCTCCAAGGTACCCCCTTTTTTCTCTGATAAAGCTGTTTCCTAACACTTCGAGTATTTTCAAAATATATTTTTGCTTATATGTAACTTCATACATCAGATCGCATATACATTGTATGTATATACGAGAAACTGCCCTGGAATGGTTTGCAACCCAACCAGAAGATAGTCCCACACAGCTGCTGTTCTTGAAACGAATTCGAGACTCAGCGGTCAAGAAACGTGCAACGAATACGAGACAGCCAAAAATTAATCATTATTTGAAGCCGCAATTGTCATTCAACTGCATAAGTCGTGATGGTATAAAAATTGAATCTTTATCCATTGTTAATTGCTATCAAATCAAGAATTTAGGGTCGTTGGATTAATGGGCTATACCAGTGTGAACGCTGAAAATTTGGGTTATTTTCGGGAATTTTTTGAAAGAAAAGTACTCAATTAAATGTTTCAGAAAATTAAGAATATATTTGGCTATATTTGACCGATACATAATTTTTTCATAGAAAAATATTAAGATCCAAGTGACTTATGCGCTGCCTTCGGAGGCGCAAAAAAAAACGTTCCTCCACTGTTGACATAATTCCGACCGATTGAATAGCTGAAACCGAAAAAGGAAAAAATGTTAAACTGAAAGGTATTTCCTGTATAATGACGTAGGATTTTCGAAAAATATCGAAAACTAACAAAATGGCGTAGTTATGAAAAAAGTCTGTTTTCTTGCCTATAAAATGGTCGTTTTTTTCAATGCCAAATCCTCAATTTTCATCCAATCAAAAATATCCTACGTCATTGTAGAGTAAATATATTCAAGAGTACTTAGTTCAAATTTCAAGTCAATCGGATAATTGCTCTTTGAGTTACAATGTCAGCAGATTTGAAAAATCTCATTGCAAGAAAAACGCGTTTAAAGATTTAACTATAGATTTTTGTAAGATAAAATGATATTGATATAAATGATACGAATGATAATGATATTCTTGAAAGTGTAAACTGTCGAAAAAGGCAACAACAAAAAATCGATTTTTTGGAAGTGTCACAATAGCCCCTTAATAAAGAGAATTTTCGATACTATTCATATTATATAAGTTTATTTTCCCGCAAATCCGAGATATATTTTCGATTATCCGATTTTTTTATTATCCGAACGACGTCCGGGCCCAATTAGTTCGGATAATCGGAGTTCTACTGTATTTGTAAAAATTATGGTATCTGCGATGCTCGTTGTGACGTATGCGTTTTCGTTTATTTGCAGGCGTAGGGGTAGAGGGTGCAACATCGAAGCGTTGGAGGGTTTGAGGCAGTAAAACTGGCTGGCCTAGAATGTTCACTAACATGCGGAGCACCCTGCAAACCGTTCCCGAGTCCGTGCCCACCGATCGCGTCTCAAACTCAAAAGTAAGTCCTCACGATAACTATGCGCTTGTCGCTATATAAATGACATACCGTTATTTTTGCGTTTGTCGTCAAAATAAGAATAATTATTGCATTTTTAATAATAATTATTATTCCTACTGTTTTTGCCGCCACAACAATCGTAACGATAATTGGCACAATCACTATTCTCGTACTATGATTGTTATTGCTATATGGTTATATTTTACACGATTATTGATGGAACATAAGATATTTTATTTTTCCATTAAACAAAATCATCATTATGAATAATATACAATGTACTATATACTTATAAATAGAATACATGGGTACAAAATATAAACATTGAATATAGTAATATATATATAGTATATATATATATATATAGTCATTATAGTAATTATATTATATATATAGTAATTATGTATTATAACTAAGACGATTATTATCATATTATTATTGCGATTATTGGTGATCGTACTAACTGTCATTACGATTGTGAAAAATAATATTCGTTATTGCTGAATGTACGGAGTGATGGATAAGGGCCTGCAATTGTCGTAAATCGTGCAGCCGCGCAACGCCCGAAAACGTGTGTACGGAGTTTTTTCTATTTTTGTACCGTTTTCTTTTTCGTTGCTTTCCTTTGTTTTTCTTTTCGTTCGAAGTGCATATGAAAGAAATGAATTCGCGGTTAACCGAGCTGGCACGGTGTTACGTGTACGGCTACTTTTACTAGAGTATATTGCCGCGCGACGTTGACACGGCGAGGATATACAGGGTGCGCCAGAGAAACTTACTTATTTGAAAGGTCAATAAAAACAAAAGTACTTCAATTATTGTTTAAAATTTTTTTTTTATTTGAGAATACACTATCCCAATTTTTTTTTCATGCAGTCTTGAAAATGACATCGGATAAATGGCGACCCCCATTGCGCATACACTGATGAAGTCGATTTTTGAAATTCGTATCCACTCTTTCAGCATATCAATCGGTATGTTGGCAATGGCGTCGCGAATGTTGTTCTTGAGGTGTACTATGGTCCGTGGTCGATCGACATAAACCAGAGATTTCAAATAACCCCATAAAAAGAAATCGCATGGAGTCAAATCTGGAGAGCGTGCCGGCCATTGGAGATCGCCTCTGAGAGAGATGAGGCGGTCGGGGAAATGTTGTCGCAACAAATTCATTGAGTCTCGTGCTGTGTGTGCTGTGGCTCCATCTTGCTGAAACCACACGTTCCTAACGTTCATTTCTTCGAGTCTTGGAAGAAAAAATTCCTCGATCATGTTCCTGTAACGAGCTCCATTCAGGGTAACTGCGCGTTCGTTTTCTTAAAAAAAATAAGGACCAATTATTCCCATTACCGACATCGCACACCAGACAGTAACTCGCTCACAATTAAGTGGCTTCTGGTGAAGCTCACGTGGATTTACACCACACCAATAACGCATGTTTTGCTTGTTGACGCAGCCGGGAATGTGGAAGTGAGCCTCGTCACTGAAAAAAACGACCGCGTCTTCAGGCTGGTTGTCAACCAGCATTTCACATGCATTTTGACGGGCAACAAAATCGCGTTCAGTTAATTCTTGCACAACAGCCAATTTATAGGGATGAAATTGAAGGTCTTCATGGAGAATTCGTCGAACAGTGGTGTCAGAAATTCCCATAGCAGCTGCGTGTTTGCGAGCCGAACGCCGGGGAGAACGCACAACTGACTGCCTCACTCTTTCGACATTTTCCGGAGTTCTGATGGTCCGTTGAAGTCCATTTCTGGGTTTAGCGACACTTCCACACTCCCGAAATGAGTTAACCCACGACAGAATCGAATTACGGCCAGGAACGAGTCTGTGAGGAGGAATTTCAAAGCGAGCGCGGAAGGCACGTTGCGTAGCAACAAGTGAGCGACCGTTAGAAAAGAAGCTCTCGACTGCGAAGGCCCGCTGCTCTCTAGACCAGAGCATGATGGCAACTGACTGGAGGGAGAAACAAACTTGGGAACTTCCCCCTCCAGATGCGCCCCCTCTCGCCCCTCTACCCGCCCAACTCACCGCGCGGGAATTTTTTCAAATAAGTAAGTTTCTCTGGCGCACCCTGTATAATACAGCGCGAGCGCACTTGCGAAAGCTTCGTTAGATCGCCAACATTACATCTGGTTTTTTGAATAATAATCAAATGTATAACTAACCGAGGCACTGAATGAATGATTTTACGAGAAATTTAAATATACATACTTAGTTAATATAATTACGCATAATATAACTATATTAACGAATTCATTATTGAATATACGTATGGTAATTTTTCAGGTGTGAACAAAAAAATCGAATAATTAATTGAACGCATTGAAAATGAGCCTTTCGATAAACGTATGAATAAAGTCGTAAATATTTTCGAATACTCTGGGAAAAGTCTGTTGGACATAACCCAAATGTTTTTTCACAACGTTTTTTTTTTTCATTCACAACTTGTCTGGTCCGTCATCGCGCGGCTTTTCGTTTCATTTTTTTTTGTTTATCAGGTTAAAAAAAAACTTTTCGTTTTTTGTCGGTAACCCAAGTGTCGCCACGTAAGCATCGCAATGTGACGATGCTCGAAGTATACACTCGTTTTTCAAGCGCATTCTATAAGTATACGTATGTACAACACTGCACTAGCCTATGACGTTGTTCCGGATACGTGCGATCGCTGTACATGTGTATATAACAACTTTATAACAATGTTACGTCTTTGCTGTGGGGGACAAACGCGATCTCTTTAAGAGCTGCTGCTTCGTGACGTCCTTCGGCATTATAGTGGTATAAGGCGCGCTAAAATGTTGCTCCGTTCATAAATAAATATATCTATATATACGCGTATTACATGCACGAATTTATGGATCGATGATGATATATATACATATACGATTGTCATATAATAGCATTGGATACCTGTTAATAAAATTATCCACCTGGTTTAATCGATATCCGTATTCTGGTTGTGCAATTCGTGGCGAGGTTGATTTTAGCGAATATAAGAACGAAAAAATCGCTTGAAAAAAAAACCGCTTGGAAAAAAAATTCGGTCTGTAGAGTGATTGTAAATCGATCTATGCATGTGCATGTATGTATGTATGAATATTGGGGTGCCATGATTTTGAGCTCTATTTTTTTCCTTTTTCTCACCATCCAATTATCTTCTTTAAAGAAAAAAAAATTGTCACGGCAGCTGCGAGCGGTCAAAAAATATTTAGAGGTCGTTCAAGCTTCCCAAAAATTTAAATTTTCATTCAAAGTTTGTTTTTTTCGTCCACTTCACACCCATGAATTTTACGGTTTATAATTTTTAAATTAACCTCGCGAAAGCTCTAGCCGGCCAAGTGATCGCTCATAGTTTCCGAAATTGACAATTTCCGCCAAAAAATAAATCTCACATGCACTATAATTCCTTGTAGCATAAAAACAAAATAAACAGCGAAGTGTTACATTTTCTGGAACATTTATTATGATAATTTATAACAAACACCAATTAGACGATATGTGTTATTATGTATTATGGCGTCGCTCGTCACAGAGTACAGCTACGATTGGTCCGCAGTTTGACTAACGAGACCAACTGTGGGACGCACTACGATGCGCGGAAAACAGCGGCCATTTCAGTTTTACGAATAAACCGACCTATAATTTTGTTTACGGACAAGAGCTTTGAAGGATTATTTTATGAGAACAAAGATTATAATTCTTGGGTTAGAAGTGTGAGGTAAATTTGAAAGATCTGTTTCTAAAAAAAAACGGATTAATTGTTTTGAAAATTTTACAAAGCGTCAAATTTATGAGTGAGAAGAGTAAAAAAAAAACATTGGCGAAAATTGGAAATTTCGAAGCTCTCGAGCGGCCACTAAATATTCATTGCCCGGCTAGAGCTTTCGCGAGGTTAGTTTGAAAATTATAAAGCGTAAAATTCATGGGCGAGAAGTGGACGAACAAAAGACGATTTTTTAAATTAAACTTTGAAAAATCTGTTTCTAAAGAAAAAAGGATTAGATGTTAAAATTTTTTAAAAAGCGTCAAATTTATGAGTGGGAAGAGTAAAAAAACATTGGCGAAAATGGGAAATTTTGAAGCTGTTGAGCGACCACTACAAATTCATTGGCAGGCCAGAGCTTTCGCGAGATTAATTTAAAAAATTATAAAGCGTAAAATTCATGGGCGAGAAGTGGACAAAAAGAAGCCGAATATTTCATGAAAATTTGAATTTTTGGGAGGCTTGAACGAACTCTACATATTTTTTAACCACTGGCCGCTTTCGCAACAATTTTTTTTTCTTTATAGAAGATAATTCGATGGTGAGAAAAGGCAAAAAAAATAGAGCTCTAATTTGTGCCACTCTAATGTATATCCATGGAAACTTTTCGTTTTATCGAGAAGAAAAAACGCATGACAAGCAGGGCCGGTTTACGAAAATTAACGCCCTAGGCCTGAGAAAGTTAGCGCCCCCCCCCCCCCCTCCACCCCCCATCGGCCGTGCCGCTTGGCGGTAATAAGGGGGCGAGATAAAAAGGGAGGCACGTACTTGCGGATTCCGCCGACGCACGGCGCCACCTTTGCCGCGGCGCCCTAGGCCCGGGCCTAGCGAGCCTAGTGTATAAACCGCCTCTGATGACAAGTACTTGATAGTAGGCCCATTGTCCTTTCTTTAAAGACCTTTATAAACGGTTACAAAAAGATTATTCGGCATCTTTCGCAAGCACGATAGTGTAATATTTTGACCCATGCGATTCGAAATGGAGAAAGAATCTTAGAAGAATTCGGATAGAATTGTAACCAATATAGCGTTCTTATCGATTACTCTCATAAAGTCTGATAGAATAATATAAGCTAAGCACGCAGTCAAACCGAAATTCAAAAAGAAAGGGTCATGCCTTTTAAATCAAGATACTTGTTTATTTTGCGTATAAACCCCGTTCGCAAGGACCTTATACTTCAACATTCTTAATATACGTATAATTCTAACTAGACCGTCAATCGAGCAAAGGTAGAATTACTTTCTATTAAAAGTCGAGCAGCTGTCATTCCCCCTCTTTCTCGATGATTTTAACGATCGATGTACGAAAGCTCCCGTGCAGAAATTTTGGCAGGGGTACAGCTGGATTCTGACTTGTATCCCGGGCTCCCAGTCGGGATCTAGTCCGATATCGGATCAGATTCGAAGACTAAATGTAAGATCCGGAAACTGGATTCCATTAGGGATCCAGAACCGGATCCTTTAATGACTCTAAATAGATTCCCCATGGAATCATTGAGGAATCTGGGAAGGATCACGGGTGAATACAGGCTGAAATAAAATGTCAAAAATGGAATTATGACATGTTAAATTTATTATAAAAATAAACAATATTTATAAAGTTTTGGTGCATTAAACTATCAGTAAAAAAAATTTGTCCAAAGATTCAAATGGCAGATCGCGCTCATCGCGAGATTTTCATGTGAATTAAAAAAAATTCACATCAAAATCTGTGAATGCAAATGTATTGACAAGAAATTATAAATACAAAAAAATTCACAAAATTAGTTGTGAATTTTTTCGTATTTAAGACAAATTAAAATCAAATTCAAAATGATTAGATTAAAATTTGCGCCAAAAGTGAGTTCGTACGTATTTTGAGAGAAAACATTGCCTCTTGGCAAAGAAATTTTTGCACATAACTTTTTGTGCGAACATTTCTTTGCCTCAACACAATGTTTTCTCTGAAAATACGTTTACACTTGTGGTGTAAATTTTAATATAACTGTCGTGAATTCGATTTTTATTTTCTTCAACTTGAGGAAATTCACAACTCATTTTGTGATTTTTTTTCATATTTATAATGTAATATTTGAAACTCACAACTTTTTTTGCAAAAATTTCTTTGCGTCGACGAAATGTTTTCTCTCGAAATACGTAAGAACTCACGGTTGGTGTAAATTTTAATCTAATCATTGTGAATTTGATTTTAATTTGTCTTAAATACATGTTTATACCCACCGACATGTCGGTGGGTATAAACAGAGACTTATTCCCCAAAACCGGTATCCCGGTTAGAATCCAACTTGCATCAGTATCGGAATATGTACGACGACGATGGCATAATTTTGAAAATTTTGGCATCACGTGTATTTTCGGTATTACTATGTAATTCCTATCTATAGATAGGAATTTTATAGATAGGAATCTATAGACAGAAATTCCTATCTATAGATAGGAATTCCATAGTAATACAGAAAATACACGTGACGCAAAAATTTTCTAAATGATGCCATCGTCGTCGTACATATGCCGATACTGATGCAAGTTGGATTCTAACCGGGATACCGGTTTTGGGGAATCCATGACAAATCCTGATCGGGATTTGATCGGACATAGGGTATCCCGGTCAAAATTTCTGCATGGGCTATGGCAAAAAAATCGACACGCCAAGTCTTTGTCACCTTACAAGACAGCTTCAACGTGACTGCAGATTTCACTTTTATCCACGATATCGTGCAAAAAGCATGGTGTTGAAGTTTGCATCGTTGGAATGCAAATCCTTGTTATTTTTTTCTTTATTCCTTTATTTTTATTGCTATCCAAAATCTTATTTGGCAGGTTTAGGTTATGGATCCACAATAAGGATTTTCAAAAATATTTCATCCAATTTGGTAGCCTAAATGTATCCAAAAAAGGTAGGCAATCCGAAGAAACACATTTTCGTTGTATTCCAACGATGCAAACTTCACTACCATACAAAAAGCATCCATTTGGATTTTAAAACCAAGGATCAACTTTGAGTACTGGACATAGTTTTTTTACGTGCTAGTAAAAAAAAAAGTTTTCATAGAGTATCTCAGTTCTTTTGAGAGACTTCTGAATCGAAAGCTGAAGGCACAAAATATAGCTGAAAAATAATTGTCGGCCGACAAAACTTAATAAACCATTTAGGTGCTTGGGTTGGAACAAAGCGAACATCGATAACTATTATTCACTCGGATAATACTCGACGGAGGATACCCAAAGATAGGAATTTATCATTACTTTTGATCAATCAAATGCATATCCACATTTTTCACTTCGTGATACAGAGAGATGTGACTTTGTCACCCTCTCTGATCGCTATGACCGTAACCCACATTCTTGGCGTTCATATACTAAAAAAAATGTGTTTATTGTATCGGATTAGCGACAAAACGTCACCGGTCGATATTCAATGATATGCATTTTCTAATGTTGCCGAGCAATGTACCAAAAACGTAGATTTTGACTTGACAATGCTTACATATATGAATTTTTCATTGTTTAAGCTCGATGCGAGATAAATCCATGTTTTTAACTTGTCCACACCTAATGATACGAATTGTTCATTGTCTACAATCGTTGACAGAAAACCCATTTTCGTTGCTAACCAATACCTAAAGATACGCTTTTTTTTTAAGGGAGGGATAGGCAACTTTGAAAATTAATTTAAAAAAACTGTTCTATGGAATTACACCTTTTCTTATTATTTATAGTTTGAGGACACAGTAACAAAGAATTATAAACAATAAAATAAGAATAATCTGCACATTTTTTCGAATTAGCAGTCTTGGACCCCTAATTAAAAAATGTGTGCAGATTACTCTTATTTTATTGATGATAATTCTTCGTTACTGTGTTCTCAAATTACAAGTAATGAAGAAAGTTGCATTCTATACAATTTTTTTTTATTATTAAAAAGTAAATAAGTTATGCAAAATAAAAATTTTAATATGATAAGATTTAAAAAAATAATATCTCGAACATGGATCACTTTCGCATAAAGTATTACTAGGTTATTTAATAGTGCAAAACATGACCTACAACCCTTTCACGGGATTGTGACGAATAACCAGTAGCCATATATACAGGGTGTCGCAGAACTGAAGTCGTTTCCTGAAATGGGGGCGTTGGGGGTGAAATTCTGAGTGGATTGGTATAAGCATGTGTGGGTCTCAGATCAAGCGCTGAATTATTATTAATTTTTAAAGGCGGGCCAATCAGGTCAATCGCTCACCGACGTACGCTGGCTCATCGGTTCACCTGGTTGGCCCGCCTTTGAAAATTAATAATAATTCAACGGTTGATCTGAGACCCACCCATGCTTATATCAATCGACTCAGAATTTCGCCCCCAACCCCCCCCCCCCCCCCCTTTCAGGGAACGCATTCAGTTCTGGGCCACCCTGTATATGGGACACTTGATGCCTTTCTCTTCCTCCAGTTTTGGTGGGATATTTACCATGTTTATAAACTAACCTCAGTCGTTATTATACTGATTATTCCCAATAAAATTTCACGTCTTTCAATGCCAAGACATTTGGAATATTTTATTAATTAAGGAAATTTATGGTAAAAAAGAAAAACGGGAATCAAGTGTCGCTAGTCTCCCCTATCAACACCAACACCTCAGAAGTATCAGCCTCCCGCGCCCGCTCTCTGAGTTCTGCATACATGCCATCATTCTGAACAAAAAAAGTCCTTTGCCATTTTGGCGTCTGACGAACCGTTGCCAAATTACAGTGCGAAGTCATAGGGATCGTATTTTTCAAATTTTACAAATTCTAGCAATATAAAAAAAACTATTTTTTTAAATATCGCTCCGTGTTTATTTTATCATAGTGAACGAGATTTTGATAAATTGGCCGTTTCGCGGCGATTTTTAACGAGGTTTGTATACTTTCAAGAAGCTTTCCCAAAGCGCGCAACAGTGTTCCGCGTTTCGCTCGCTAAAACGACGCTCCGGGTGCATCGATTCACCGGCCGGAACTCGAATAGTAGTCTCCATTGTTCGCATATTACAGCCATCCGTTCGCTTCGACGTTGGCAAACGAAGAATCGCAAACATTCGAACGATAAGCGTCATAGGAAACGCGTACGACGGGCAACCTTAGGGATTATTGTGCGAAGCTCAAACAAACCCAAACAAACTTGATGCAAAATACGCAGCTCATTGCGGAAATGGAGCCGGACGACAATCGATTTTTGTACCGATCCATTCGCAACGATACTTTTCTACACTACCGACGTACGTACATACGGCTCGTCTTTCGTTATCGCCAATCAATGCGCGATCGTTCGCGCAAAAGATTACGAATATTTTGATAGGTTTATCTTATAGATATTGATATAAAAGTTGTTGCACTTAATAAATACACTTTGAAAATACATTTAAAAAAAATATATTTATTTGAGTCACTCTTTACAGACGAAAATGGTAGTTAACAAAATGTCCTTAAAAAAATGTAGGTCTGCGCTGTTGATGAAATCTCAGCGATGGATCATCCGAAACAAAAAAATCAGTCGGTTTTAGATTCAGTATGTTAATGGCTATAGTAGTACAGTCGTGCTGTATATTGGAATCGGAAAAAATTAGAAGAAGGCTAGTTTTTTGACAGGTGATTTTGTAGGTGCCACGGGTTCTAAAACCAAGTTTGCCTAAAAATCGGGGGGTAGGGTTTTTTTAGGGGATGGGGGTGGTTTAATGCCAAACTACAACCCCCACGAGGTCGGCGCCGGAAGAAAAAATATTCAGAAAAATCCGGGTTTTACTTTTGTCCATAGCGCCGAAGTTGTGGAAGTTCATTTTGGGGGTGAAAAAGTGGGGTGAAATTTTGAAAAATCAGTTTTCATTCGATAACTCTTTAGGACAAATTCATACAATTTTTCTTCAAATGGAAACGTGGTAGCCCTTGAAAAGACGCGTCGATCGAGTATTCGATCAACCCTCTCCAATAATATCTTCACCCCCAAAAGAATTGTTGAAGAATTAACAAAAAAATTGTTTATTGAATAACTCAAAAACAATCGATTTTTCGGGGATGGTTCAAACGTACGAAATGTAGAGAATAATATTTTCTATATTTTCGTTCCTATGCACAACTTTTGAATTTTGCTTTTTGGAACCCCTCTCAGGGGTTGAAAATTCAAAATGAAATTCTGGGAAAACTATTGACCGAAACTAAAGAGATACGAGTTTGGCGCTGTAGACAAAAATGTAGCTGAGGGTTCAAGCTACAAATTCTTCCACGGCGGCGAATTCGTGCCGTCAATAGTTTTCCCAGAATTTCATTTTGAATGTTCAACCCCCGAGAGGAGTTGGAAAATCAAAATTCAAGGGTGGTCCATAGCAACGAAAATATGGAGAAAATTATTGTCTACATTTCGTACATTTGAACCATACTCGAAAAACCGATTGTTTTTGAGTTATTCAATAAACTATTTTTTTTGGTTTTTTAACCATTTTTTGGGGGTGAAGATATTATCGGAGAGTGATGATCGAATACTCGATTGACGCGTCTTTTCAAGGGCTGCAACGTTCCCATTTGAACAAAAAACGTACGTTTTTTTTCTAAAGAGTTATTGAATTAAAACCGATTTTTCAAAATTTCACCCCACTTTTTCACCCTCAAAATGAACTTCCACGACGTCGGCGCTGTGGACAGAACTAAAGTCCGGATTTTTCTGAACATTTTGTCTCACGGCACCGACCTCGTAGGGGTTGTAGTTTGGCATTAATCAACCCCCATCTCCTTTCATCCCCTAAAAAAGAACCCTACACCCCGATTTTTAGGCAAACTTGGATTTAACAACCGCGGCACCTACAAAATCACCTGTCAAAAAACTAGCCTTCTTCTAATTTTCTCCGATTCCGGGTTTTTTCAGCGACAGCACGACTGTACTATAGCGCATATCATAAGATTTTTAATATATGCAAAAACAACAATATGGCGGACATTTTTAGAGAAAACAAAAAAAAACGTTTTTTTCACCGTTTTTGCCAAAAACAATCAAATTTTTTTTAAATCATGATACAGTTACATTTTTCTCGAAACAACGTTTTTCGATGGCTTGTGGATAAAATCTTCGAAACTGCAGAACCGATGCTTATGAAATTTTAACCAAATATTTTTTACAACTATAACTATAGTGCATGTCAAGGATTTTTTTAATTTTGATATTCACTATTTTTTTTGTCAAAAACGGTGAAAAAACGCGTTTTTTGTTTGTTTTTTTTTCCTTCGAAAAATTTCCGCCGTTTTGTTATTTTTGCATATATCAAAAATCGTATGATATGATCTATAACCATTAATATACTGAATCTAAAACCGTTTGATTTTTTTGTTTCGGATGATCCATCTCCGAGATTTAATCAACAGCGCAGACCTACCATGTTTTTAGGACATTTTTTTAACTACCATTTTCGTCTATAAATAGTGACATAAATAAATATATTTTTTTAAATGTATTTTAAAGGTATATTTATTAAGTCTAATTAGTATTTATTAAGTGTATTTATTAAGTGTAACAACTTTTATATCAATATCTATAATACAAACCTACACTGAGAAAATAAAACCAATCGAATCAAAAAAAATATATTGGTTGATCCAAATAAATGTACTGCTGCGGAGTGCCACCGATATATTAGATTGTTACAATACTATAAAATATTGGAAAATGAGATTGATTTAAATAACATAATATTTTATTTGAAAAAGCTCTTCTGTTCTCTGAATATCTACATTATCCTTCAAATAAAATTATATTCTATTGAAATCATTTTATATACAATCCGTAGATGTATGGATAAAATAATTAAGCGGTTGCTACAACATTGTTTATTTTCTAAATATATACATTTTTTAAATTGTATGTATTTCGAAAGTGTATTTATTAAGTGCAACAACTTTTATAACAATATCGATAATATAAACCTAACAAAAAATTAATGAAAATGGCCTTTTTTATCATCTAAAGTGAGAAGACCCCGTAACCGGAGATCGTAGTATAGTTTTTATATCAGATAAATATTGCGCGTGCTTCATAATCGTTTTGAAGATTGTGGTACCACAATCTACCACATGGAAAGTGATAGGTTTTTAATTCCGAGAATTTTTTGCGTCCTTGAGGCAGTATTATTATCTAAAAAATTGGAAAACTGTTTTTTTGTCTATTTTATTATTTTACAGACCTTTCTGAATACGTCTGTGAGAATCGTTCGAGGGGGGGATATCTTTAGGCGAAAAAAAATATTTCTGATTTTTATGATTTTTTTTTAAGGAAAGATACCTTCGACATTTTTTAGCCTTAGGGTATTTTTTATTACTACTTTTGGCTAACATGGTTTTGGTTAACACTTTTGATAACATGGTATTGTTTTTAATTATCTTTAAAAATTGCGGAGTTATGGCACGGCCCTCTAAACTGGTTGTGGCGGATGTTGTAACAGCGTGACATGTAGCGAAAATTTTTCTTTCATTAACGCTCGTACGTAGAATATGAACCAAGCAAAATATGAGATTGAAGTTTGCATCGTTGGAATGCAATGAAGATTCATTTTTTTAAGTTTCTTAAATTTCTCTTGGCACGTTTTGCCTCGAAAAAGCTTCTATTATTTGTTATGATGCACATTTCGAGGCCAACAAACTAAATCTACGGAAGAAAATTTCATATCTAAGTAGATAAGAACTCAAAAATGAACGAATGTTTGTTATTTTTAAATACATATTTAACTTCATTCTATACCATTAAATGATACAATGGTTATTTGCAATTTATCGAACATGTACTTGTATTATTAACATATTTATATTTATTGTATTTTTTAATATATATATTTTATTATATTGAAAGAACCAACGCTTTTTTCGCCCACGGAATATTGGTGTTCGGTTATCCGAATTTTCGATTATCCAGATGGCGCCCGGTCTCAATTGATTCGGATAACCAACGCTCTACTGTACATGCAATTTTTTCGAATCTTGCTAGTGCGTATTCTTGAAGGATCAATAAACATGTGTATTTGTTTTCTTAGGTATTCCATTTAGTTTTTTTGTTGTTATTCTTCCTAAAAATAACCTCCAAAGCAGGTCTCTAGAAACCAATACTGCTTCCAGTTCACAAGCGGTGTCTTCGGGAAAAAAATTGTCAGAACTATCACCGCCGGATGAATATTAAGTAAGGCTAATCATATTTGCGAATCGTGTTTGCAACTTGAAACACGGTTTGGAAATTTCTCGAGTAAAAGTGGCTCACTCAACACCAAGTATCCCCTAAATATATTGAAAATGAGTTGACGCACACACATACAGTAAAAAATGTCAAAAATTATAATTCAAATAGACATCTACCATTTTATGAACAACGTATTAGATGCGCATATATACGCGTCATTTTATGTGAAACCAATCGAAATTTTCATCCAACGATTATATAAATTACTATTAGTAATTCTGTTAGGAAAATCTGTTAGGAAAACTAAGTATATAAATCAAATAAAGTAAACGGGTTCGCCCAATATTCACTAAAGGGCATTTCCAACTAATTTTCATATATACATATCATATTTATGCTTACTTATGCATGTATGTGTGTATATGTATGCATGAAATGGCACGTACACCCGAGAGTTCGTGAGGTTAAATGTGTAGACGATGGAAAGAGAGTGGAGAACGAACGAGAAAGAACCGCAGGAGTTTCAGCGTCAAAATTATACGTGCACTGTGCTGGTCGTCGCGGTGGCGGTGATGTAAACGCGTTACAGCAAGCGTTACCTTCTCGGTAAACCGAGTGAACTCCCTCCAGTTTTATAGCACATTTACCTCCACACATATATCCACCAACGTGTTCCCTTTGCTCCCACAAAGTTTCTCCGCGACGACACGGGATTCGTCCATCAAATGTTTCCGTTTTATTTTCCCACTTTACGTTCGCTCTTTGTCAAACTAATAATAATAACAATACTAACAATAGCAACACGCGTGAAAGCATCGTTTCCTTGAAGATGAAAAACGGGTTCTCAGTGATGATTATGAACTTTGCATTCTTGGAATGCGTCAAATCAAATTTTTCTTTCATTGTCCACATTTTTTTCGCCGTTTTAGAATACGAAAATCATCCAACGATTTTTTAAATCTTTACTAGAGATCTGCGGCCTTAATCTATATAAAAAATTGTAGATCTTGATAAAAACGAACAAATGAAAAGATAGTAAAGAACTTCCGTTCGTTTCTGAAGACTCGTAAAATGTTATGCACATGTCTCGAAGTACTCGAGTGCCGGATAAGTAGAGAAACTTTCGTGCTATTTTTCCGAACGTAAAGCAAATGGTTGGGTGGTTTGAAGAAAAACATTCTTCGACCTATTTTAGGCTGAGATTATGAAGAATGATTGGAAAAAAGTAGCAGGAAAAAATTGAGGTGAGAAGTCATCGTGTAACGATGCTCGAGATCGATGAAAAAAATGGGCCAAAGGATTCATTCAGTGTGAGAGAAAATTGGACATTCCCTGCATTACGACTGTATTCGATGGGAGAATTGTTGCGACGAAGTAATGGTTGTGATTTACGCGAGCAGGGATCGTGGGGACATTTGTTCAATTGGATATTATTTTTTGTTAGCGTGATTACTTTTTTTTGTACTTTTAAGGGATCATCACAGTGTAACGGGTCGAAAAATAGCTGATTTTTGCAAATTTCTTTTCGACGGCTAAAATACGCTAAGCAGTCTGATTTTTTTATGTCAAATCAAAGCACTCATGAAGAACAAGACATTTTTTTAAACGTTTTTTTACATCTTTTTAACGGTTGAAAAAGTCTTTGAAAAAAGGAGTCCTCATAGGAGGACACTGTGTACACGGTTGTGGTCGTAAATACGAGAGTGGGGTGAAAAGTTTCCGGCCTGACCAAGAAAAACAATGTTTAAAAATTTTTTTTTGCTTTAATTTTCAACATAATCTCCATCAACACTGATACATTTCTCATAACGGTGTTCTAATTTAGTTATACCAGTTTTAAACGTAGATTCGTCAAGCTCCTCAAAATACTGATTTACAGCTTCGATAACTTCTTCGTTGCTCTTAAATCTTTTTCCGCCAAGCCATTTTTTGAGATTAGGAAACAGGTAATAGTCGCTGGGGGCTAAGTCTGGAGAGTAGGGAGGATGCGGCATCAATTCAAACTTCAATTCGTAGATTTTGGACATGGCAACAATCGACGAATGCGCTGGTGTGTTATCGTGATGAAACAAAACTTTTTTCTTCGCCAAATGAGGTCGTTTAATTTGCACCTCGTGCTTCAAACGTTGCAATAACTCTGCGTAGTATTGACCAGTGATAGTCTTTCAAGGTAATCAATGTATATAATTCCTCTCGCATCCCAAAACACAGTAGCCATAACCTTGTTTGCCGATAAAATTGTTTTTGCCTTCTTTGGGGTTGGTTCCCCTTTTCCAACCCACTGTTTTGACTGTTCTTTATTTTCAGGAGTGTAGTGGTGGACCCATGTCTCATCAACAGTTATGAATCGACGCAAAAATTCGTTTGGATTACGCCTATACAGCGCCAAATTGTCGGTAGAAATGGTTTTTCGAAGCAGTTTTTGGTCGAGCGTTAGCAAACGCGGCACCCACCTTGCACACAGCTTTTCCATATTCAAATAGTTGTGCAAAATATTTCGCACACGTTCAGCTGACATCCTACAGGTCTCAGCTATCTCATGCACTTTCAACCTACGGTCTTCCAACACTATTTTATGGATTTTTTCAATCATCTCTGAAGTTGTGACTTCAACGGGCCGTCCTGAGCGAGGCTCGTCAGAGGTGCTCACACGACCCATTTTAAATTCAGAAACCCACTGCTTAATAGTTGAATATGATGGGGAGGAGTCTCCTAGTGCTGAATCCATCTCTTCTTTTATTTGTTTTGGTGTAAAACCTTTCAAATGGAAGTATTTGATGACAGCACGTTTTTCCAATTTTTCCATTTTTACGAAAACAACGGAAGCGTCTCGCGCAATGTGCTCTCAAACGCAAACTAACGTAGCGATTGGGCTGAAACTGTACATACAAGCTCGGTAGGAATGGTACTGTAGGACGCCGCTCCAAAACTAGACCTAATGGCACCATCTCTTGGTCAGGCCGGAAACTTTTCACCCCACCCTCGTATTATCTGAAACACAATTTGTAAACAGATTATTAATCAGTATCAAAGCCGCTGTCTTGCTATAGAGGTTTAAAAAAAATTACAAAACGGTGGCGCTTTGGAAAAAATGTATCGAATTTAGCCTATTTTTTCGAAAGTTTTTCGTAAACAAAAATATGAAGATTAAAAAAAAGCTTCCATAGCAAGATGAAGAATGGCGTGGAGAATGGTTGTGTCAAAACTTGAGACGGGTAGCTTGAAAACTCTTCCCCTGAGAGTGTGCACCGTTTTCAAAAACGACATTTCGAGAAAAACGCGTTTAAAGTTTCGCGTGCGGAATTTCCATATAAATTGTCTACTTACGATCAATCGGCGATGTTTACGGTCCATGTTTACAACCGTCTATACTATCGAATGTTGAAAAAAAAAATCGAATTTTCGAAAATTTTCCACTGTGATGATCTCTTAAGGCGTTAGGCCCAGTAACGGGTATAAAATCATGTGCGAATTTAACAATTTTTTTCGTATGAAAAAGTGATTCACTCATAAAATTAATTACACATCTATTTAGTATAAATATCAAGCTGTTAGAAAATATATTTTTTTTTCGATGTACAAACTGCCCGTCTACTAATATTTTATTTTTTTATCTTATTTTTAGGCGCTCCACGGCGTGACATTTAACATCCACAATTTTTGAACTAGAACAAAAAACAAAAATTCTCGTCAATATACATTAGAATACCTAGAGAAGTACGTACGAAATTTAAAAAATGTTGTTTTATTCAAAAGTTGTAGAAATTTGAACTTAAGAAATTAATTTTCAGTGAAAAACTTCGTTATAACTGCTTATAAACTGCTCATAAAATGAAAAGTTTTCGATTAATTAGAAATTTCTTACGTACTTCTCTGTGAAAAGCAATTAGGAACATAACTTTTAAATTTGAAGTAAATCGAGTTAAAATTGTGGAAGTTATTTGTCACGCCGATTGCAAAAAAGCTGTTTCGAGAAGTTTCGAGTAGTCGGCCATTTTGTACATCGAACAAAATATATATATACTTTCTAGGAGCTTGATATTCATACTAAATAGATGTGTAATTCATTTTATGACCAAATCACTTTTTCATACGAAAAAAAATTGTTAAATTCGCACATGATTTTATACCCGTTACTGTGGCCTAACCCCTTAATGAATTGTGGGACCTGGAGTGCTCGAAAAAACGTCGACGTTCACGCGGAGGCAGAACCGGTGCGCCAAGTGACAAAATAGTCGCACACGCATCGACCCCGAATTTTCGAGTCGTTTTTGTGCCGCTATTTTCAAAGATAGGGGGTTGGACGTCAGATAACTTTATACGAATTTTATTATTCCAAACAAGTTTTGTTTGAAACCTTTTTTGATCAGCCTATTAATTATCGGGATACAACGATTTTTAACTTTTCAACCCCTAATTTTTAGGGTTGGGGCGAGTTGAGGGGTAACATTTTATTGGAGTCACTTTCAGTATGCAACCATCTACCTTCAGTCAAAAATTCATATTCTACGCTAAACAGTGCTGGGTTTTCGTCTCTTTTACTGGACTAAAAAGGAAGTTTCGTCGTCGAGATGTAGCTTGCGACACGCGGCCGATAGATGGCGATCGAAGACCGTGTGCGAAATCCGCGAGCGTTGCTCGAGGCAGCAAATGAGTGGGAGATTCGAAGAGCTCGTGGTATGGTATACTAAGTGGCGTGGGGAAAGGGTCGGTGGCGGGGGCGTGGCAGGGGAAGAGAAGAAAACTTGAGCAACGGTAATATAAGCCAACTCTTACAACGCTTCTCCTCCGTCTGGACGGAGTGGCTCGTCGAGGAGACATAATGCGCGAACAGTTCTCGCTCTTTCTCTTGAGGATATCTCGTTAGTTTCTAGACGCTCGGCAATCTGCGTTAAGGCTACTGTGCCGATCCGAAAATCAGGGTTTTTCAAAAACAATAATTTTTAAGGATAGGTAAGATGATTGGAAAATTGTTTGGACATTTATTTAAATATATATTGCGAAGTAAACATTTTCGGAAGGTTTGTCCGAGAAGGCGGTTATCGTAGACGGGCACACGCAGCACGAGCCTGTAACACTCGAAAGGCGGGTCACCGCTGGACGACAGCTTTCCTAGACGACAAAGAATGAGCTGAAGCCTCTGCAAGGGGTTCGGTGTTTTGGAGAGCAATCCATGTTGGACCGTCGACAAGAAGGCATGGCCGAACCGCATACTTTCTTCTATCGACGCTTCATTGTTACGCGTCGAGGTCACTAATAGACGAGAAAAATACTTTGTACGAGCCCATTGGACATTTACCTTTACAAAATATACTCCTGATAAGGAATTCGTACTACAATTAATAAAGTTGTGTACCAAGTTTCATTGAAAATATAAACAATCAAAAGAGTTCCAAAAAATCTCATGAAGGACCTTTGAATGTGAGGGACACGACGGTGTACTTGACCCACCCGGTTGATCTGAAACGAAAAAAAAACGAGCTTTTTATTCGTTTCGATCGTATACGAATCAAGGAGAAGTAAGAAATGTTGAAAATGGATGAAATGGTACGCTTTGAAACAAAAAGATTGCATTTTCCGAAAACATGGCTACATTTTGCAATGAAATTTTTTTTTTGTTCAAGAACATTTAGTCATTTTTTAGACAATAAGATTACAAAGATTTATACCAAATTTCATCACAATCGGTCAATTCGTTTATAATTTAATTTAATTAAAAAATAATTAAAAAGTCTGTCCATTAAAAAAAAACATACAGAAGATCAGCCATTTTCCCTCGCCTAAAGCTGTCTTCCCGCATAAAATAGATAATATTGATTAAGACTTCACCGAGCTTCTTTCGTTAAGGAGGTACGGTGATGACCACGCTAGTAAACTAAGAGTCTTTTTTTCGCCATAATACCGCTACGTTTTAGACATATGTGTGTGGCCTATATTTCGAGAAATATTTTTTAAGTATTGAATTTCCAGCTACTTATTATTTTTATAATATGAAAACAAACGTAATAATCTACTACTCGACTTCAGTAGTACGCCATATCTTTGACGTTTAGCATCGTTGCATTTTCGATAGCTGTCATCGGTCCCACGCGCTCGGCTTGTTATTTTTTTCAGCCGGTAAACATGGAGAATGAAAATAAGTACTGTAGAAGCTTATCAAGAGAGTAACAGGATTGTACCTGAAGTCCAGTTTAGAGACAAAGGTAGATTCTGTCGGACAAGAATTAGAGAGTGAAAAGATGCTATTGCGAATGCAAATGAAAAACGTCGCGTTGACGTTAACCTCAATATCCAATGTCCAATCTGTCCGAAGTCAAAACATATTTCATTGATTGTTATGTTATTTTTCCCTTTCCTAATTTTCACAATATTTGCAGATATAAAAACGAACGTTCATTTTATATGACGGTTTTTCCATGCTGACTTTACATATAAATGCGTTGTATGCATGTCGCCAGAAAGATTGAGATGCCTTAGCTATACACAAAAGAACTTTGAGTAAATATCGACGAAAGGCCTTTTATAATCGATTAAAAAACGTACGGCTTCACACAACCATATTTTTAATTCGCGTTGAAAATATCCGATAGAAGAATCAAATTTGCGCGGGTATCCGGCGTTGCCACACTTCGAGCAAGATGGCTGCGGTTACGTCACGAGACGTCTCTCTCGCCGAATACTTCGGTTTTTCGCGACTTTATTTCTAAATTGATTGCTTATTTCTGCGGTGAGCTTTCCAATTCAAGTTGCCTTATTGATCACAACGAACCAACGAATGAAACCGTCAGTTTTTTTTACGCGTGTCTTGGCTCCAAGTAGCACAAAAAATCGATATATGAGAGGACAGGCACATTTTGTCGTCTACATGTGACTAATTGACCAACTTTAACAATTAATAACTCGGAAACTGTACGGTAAATCTCGCGGAAACTCCGCATACGCATGGACGAAGCTCTCGACAATGTTATTAAAAAAAATCGGGCTTTTATCTTGGACTCGCTCTAATCACCGTACCTCCTTAACGTATTTCAACCATCAAAGAAAATCTTTCGTATTTGTTTTTAATTTACGAGAAAAAATGACGCCATTATTGTTAATAACTAAAGAGAGAGAAAAATGTCAAGAACAAAAGCGTGAATCAAATTTCAAGTCATTCGTTAGATGTCGAGAAATCGTGTTCACCGTCTTGAAAAACATAGTTTCGAGAGAAACGCGTTAAAAGTTTTACTAGCAGTTCTATCGTTTTAAATAATCATAAGTGTACCTTGAATCTGCGATTCCTGCATCTGAGTTATGCATTCTTGAGCTTTCAAATTTTTGCAGTAGCTTAACTCTTTAATAAACATCGATATTGGACGGGAGGCTAACTTGTGAATTCGCGTCTTGCTACGTTTCTCTATTTGCAAATTTTATTTGCAGATTCAAGGAGTTGAGACATCTGTCGTTGTGCAGAACTTTCTCTCTCTCTCTCTCTCTCTCTCTCTCTCTCTCTCCCTCTTTCGTTGTTACGCGTTGTCAATTTGCTTCGAAAAAAGTAACTTTTATCGAGTTCTTTACAGACATCCCTCCCTTTTATTTTAGTAAATAACAATTGAAACGATTTGGAATCATCTAAAGCTAGATGTGTCGCTTCGAAAGTAATTAACGGAGGTGCTGTTATTAATGGTGTCGAGGCAAAAATTGTATGTCTCAACGAAGTTCTCGACTAAATTTATTTTTATATCGTCGATATTGTACGACCTCGAACATTGTTTTCTACGGGTACGTGCTCGAAACTGACATTTTTTTTAAATCCTACATTACGGAGCAAATTTTATTTTTGTCCATACGAAGAAAAGAGCTGTATTTCTTTATTGAAGGCATTTTAATAAACGTACAATGTTCAATAGCCTCATCATGCATGCGATGA
The DNA here is from genome assembly GCA_964007375.1 of Ophion obscuratus. Classification (NCBI taxonomy): domain Eukaryota; kingdom Metazoa; phylum Arthropoda; class Insecta; order Hymenoptera; family Ichneumonidae; genus Ophion; species Ophion obscuratus. Next base: position 46,903,315 of record OZ023314.1, read on the forward strand.
TTTAGTCAAGGTCGCGGAATAAAATCGTTGAAAAACGCATGCGAATGATATATAATTACGGCATTGGTAATGAGATTTTGTTTTCATCATTTGTCAGCCTGTTTATTCTTCATTGTGTAAAGCTTTCATTTCGGGTACGGGAGACCTAAAATGATTACACATCATATCATAGAATATATAAAATATTCTTTATTGTATTTTATATTTATTTTATATATTATACGAAATAATCGATGCGCTGAATCGATTATTCTACAAATTTATTTGCATTCTACAATGAGTTCAGAATTGAAATAGAAATTGTGAAATTTGTGAACCAAATAGTACTCTGCACTTATGACAATATTGAAAACGAGAGAAGAGGACTGTAAACTCAAATAAATAGAAAAAAAAACAGTTAAAAAATAGCGTAAATATTCAGAAATCGAGCTTTCTCTGAAAAGGTACAGTCTGTTTAACGAAGAGATTATAAATGGCCGATGTTCACTGAATGAAGGGTGAAAATAGACAAACGTAGACCATTTCCAAAATTCCTTATATTCTTGCAAGCAATAAGGAAAGTTATGAAAACAAGATTCACTACAAATATTACGAAATATTTTCGCAAAAGGATTATTTACTGAGAGTCTTTAGAAAAAGGCGAAAATGCCTTTGAAAATGACGTTGGAAGCAACGGAATTTTTGTTCCCTTTTTGCAAATGTTTTTCTTGCCAGATCAAAGCTACGGTAATATTTTTTTTAAGATCCCCATTACCGACCTACAACCCATCGCTATCGAATAATATTTTGAATGACAATAAAAATGGAAGAAGAAAAGGAATTTCCGTTGCATTCCAACGATGTAAACTTCAATAGCATAGGACCGAGTATGATTCGAATATTTAAGGGATTATCACAGTGTATTGGGTCGAAAAAAGCTGATTTTCGCCATTTTTGTTCGATGGTTGAATTACGCTAAATTGTCTTACTTTTTTATGTTAAATCAAAGCACTCATAAATAACAGAAAATACATTTTTGAAAGTTTATTTTTAGTTATTTCTTTAACATGTTTTAACGGTTGAAAATGTCTTCGAAAAGAAGGAGTCCTCACGGTGTACACGGTTGTGGCCGTAAATATTATCTGAAACAAAATTCATAAAAAGATTTTTAATCAGTACGGAAGGTGCTATCTTGCTTGGAGGTTAAAAAAAATCAAAATCGACAATATGGTGGCGGTTTAAAAAAAAGTATCGAATTTAGCCTACATTTTGGACAGATTTTCGTTAAAAAATATATGAAGATAAAAAAGCTTCCATAGCAAGATGAAGAATGGTGTGAAGAATGTTGGGTCAAAAATTGAAACGGATAGCTTGAAAACTCTTCCTTTGAGAGTGTACACCGTTTTGAAAAACGATATTTCGAGAAAAACGTATTAAAAATTTCGAGTGCGAAATTTTCATATAAATGGTCTACTTACGTTTATGTAACTTTATGCACAGCATGTTTATAACCGTCTATACTATCGGATAATGCAAAAAAAATCGATTTTTTGAAAATGTTGCTCTGTGATGACCCCTTAATGAATTTGATGAAATTCGCAACTCCGTTATTCAGCAGAGGTAAAAATGTTGTGTTTCGGCACAAAAACCGCTTCATCTTTTTTCCTTTAAAGAAAAAAAAACAGTCAAATAAAAAAGAAGATCCGGAGTTCAAGTTTTCGAAAAAGGCTTGTGAGCAAGCGGAGGAGAACTCCGGTCGAGCGTGTCAGTGCCCAAGCTCTCGAGGACATATCGGGGCCAGTCTCGCGTCGAGCTAACACAGGTATATGGGCGACGAGACAGGGGGCCCCCCGAAGGCTCTCCCGGTAGGCCCATAAATGGTCGTGAGCAAAGAGGGACTCGCCACAGGTAATACAAAATCGTGCATACAGCTCTGCGAGACGGAACACGACGAGTTTATGTCTTCAACGTTGGTATACCTGTTACGCGTCATATACACACATCCTATATATCGCGAAATGACGATAGACCACACCCCGCAATGTCAATACCTTTTAGGCCCCTTGCATCCTTCGGTAAAAGCCGTTTATACAGCAGGACTATCATACGCTTCATAAATTCATTCACGGGATAATCGGTTGATCGGCGAAGAAATTACGCGAAACGAATTATTCGCCACACTTTTTTATATTTCATCGAAATATACGTTTTTGTAAATGATGGCAACAACTGTGTCACATTGAAATATGTACCGATGCCGGTATTTTTAAAATGAACATTGCAAAGCTTTAAGGGGGGAGATACCTTTAGCCGAGGAAAAAATCGCTGATTTTCATGATTTTTTGTCAAAAGGATAGATTTGTTCACTTTTTTTTAGCCTTACGGTAAGTTTTATTTTGGCTGTTACATAATTTTTTAGTTCATTGGCTGTTACCTTTGGCTGTTCATTGGCTGTTACCTTTGGCTGTTACATAATTTTTTAGTTCATTAATGGATGTTATTAGACGGCGTGACACGTAGTGTCGGCGGGATTTATGCAACAAAAACCAACGAAGATTTTTCTGTCACTAATACTTGTACGCAACATATGAACCAAGAAAAAGTGAAAAATGTTGAAAAACGATGAAATGGTACACTTTGAAACAAAAAGAATGAATTTTCCGAAAATATGGCTACATTTTGCAATAAAAAATACTTTTTTTTTAATATTCAAAAAGATTTAGGATCTTGTTTAAGAAATTATAGTTGGAAAGATTTAACCACATTTCATCGCAATTGGTCGATTAGTTTTTTTTAGCTACACATCACGCCAGTTCGGAAAAAGCAGTTTCGAAGACCGTGCCATACTTCCGCTATTTTTAAAGGTTAATACAAAAAACCATGCATCAGCCAAAACTAGTAATAAAACATACCCTAAGTCTCAAAAACGGTGAAGAAATCTTTACGTTAAAAAAAATCATGGAAATCAGCAAACTTTTTCCTCGCCAAAAAGCATCTCCCCCCTTAATGCATTCTATCACTTATTTTGTGTGTGTGTGTGTGTGTGTGTGCGCGCGTGCGTACGTGCGTGCGTGCGTGCGTGCGCGCGCGCGTGTGTGTGTGTGTGTGTGTGTGTGTGTGTGTGTGTGTGTGTGTGTGTGTGCGTGCGTGTGTGTGTGTGTGTGCGCGCGCGTGCGTACGTGCGTGCGTGCGTGCGTGCGCGCGTGCGTGCGCGCGTGCGTGCGTGCGTGTGTGTGTGTGTGTGTGTGTGTGTGTGTGTGTGTGTATGTGTATAGACAGGGTGACAATTATTAGGTGGCCGTATGTTTTGAATGGTCTAGCGCGAAAGATTTTGTGACCGAGAAAAATATCATATTCGATGATGTTTCCAGACGTCTTGAAAAAAAGTAACGTATTTTTGTGATGGGCAGTATTTGCTAGAAAAAATTGAGTATTCAGAAAAAAAATTCCACTTTGAGTTCAGCTTAATGAAGAATTTAATTCCGATACGAAACATTCTTGCTTTTTTTTCAATGGAATTCCATTCCATTTATTCGCTTCAAACTGCATCGTTCATAATTCTTTTTTCTCGATGACAGAATTCACAAGAAAAGCTTTTCAGTACTATTTCGTACAGTATTTCGAATTTAATTATCTTTATTTTGCTGTACTCAAATACGATTTTGTATTTGATTTTGTATCCGGAACGCTACATTTTTCTGCCAAATAGTACACATTGCATGCTTTTTTCGAAGAGGATTTGAACAACTAGTGGAATAAATATTTTTATTAGGTGCAAAATTTCCGCGTAAGAACCATTAAGTACTCATAACCATAAATTGCTCCCGTGTATAGGCGCGCGCACGCGTTTGTGTGAACTTATATAAATATAACAAGGGCGTCGCCAAAGGGGGGGGGGGCAGCCGCCCCCAGATTCGAAAAAATGTATATGAGGTTCTAAAATGTCTAAAATGATATTGTTACATATATTTATATATAACTACTTCAAAAAACTACTACTACTAATGTATATGTTGACTACTCTGCGCACAGTCACGACTGGTGGCAATGAAACAAAATCCGTTTTCTAAATTTGTACCCAAAATCGTACAACGATTTGTACAGCAACGGTGGAACAATTCTTCAAAACAAAGAATATTATTTTGAAAATTTTGGAGCCCGTTTAAAATGTGGTGGAAATCTCCAAAAAAATCGTTTTGTTGCTGCGTCCACATATTTACATTTATAGCAAGAGTATCATTCGAAATTTAGAATTGCGCCATATGATATTGATGAAGATCCGTGTAAACATTTCTGAGCATACGCTACTCGAACTTTCCACATTATGTACAAGTGCAAGAAAAATTCATTATTTTTAAGGGGTTTGCTCACTTTAGACGCTAAAAAGGCTATTTTCATGATGTTTTTTTATAGGTTTGTATTACAGATATTGATATAAAAATTGTGACACTTAAAAAATACATTTTTTTTAAATTATGTATTTATGTAACCCAAACAAACTTTAAACGCGTTTTTCTCGAACAACGTTTTTCGACGGCTTGTTGATAAAATCTTCGAAACTACTGAACCGATCCTTATGAAATTTCAACCACGCATTCTTTACAACTATAGCTATAACGCATATCAAGGATTTCTTTAAATTGTGATATTTACTTTTTTGCCAAAAACGGTGAAAAACACTGTTCTTTTGTAATTTTTGCATATATCATTTTGTAATTTTTGCATATATCAAAAATCGTATGATATGCGCTATAGTCATTAACATCCTGAATCTAAAACCGTTTGATTTTTTTATTTCGGCTGATCCATCTCCGAGATTTTATTAACAACGCAGACCAACAATTTTTTTGGGACATTGTTTTCACTACCATTTACGTGTATAAATAGTGACTTAAATAAATAAAAAATGTATTTTAATGTATTTCGAAAGTGTATTTATTAACTGGAGCAACCGTTACATCAATGTCTATAATATAAACATATCAAAAAATCCATGAAAATAGTCTTTTTTCGCGTCTAAAGTGAGATGACCCCTTAAATGTGTACACGTTAATATAACACAACGAGACTCATTGCTGTTACGTTCGCGCGATTTTTCGTTCGGGTTCATAGTTCCGACAATGGCGGCAATCAATTACGCCAGGCAATCAAATATTCATTCGCGTATTGGCAATCTCCCGTCTCACGAGTACGATACAACTGACGGATTCTCTATTCGGTGCATCTTTGCTCTTTAAAACTACTAAACATCGTATAACCGCGTCATAAACGAGACGCCATCTGTATTGCCGATACAACTCGTCCCGCTCCGCACTGATTGCCAATTTACCGAGCGACCTCGCGATCCGTAAATCCAGCGCCCATGGAGCCTAGATACCAGGAGGTTCAGCGAGGCCTTTCAACTCGTCCCCAAAACGAGAACAAGAAATGATGGCGCTGGGGTGCTCCGCAACCTATATGTATATAGATATACGCTAAACATGGGTGTGATCTAAGACAGATCACAGATGATGTACCTAACCCTCATTAGTGTTAAGGGATAACCCCACTCTAGGACTTTGGAAAGACGTTTTCTTTCCTAACAATACTTTGGTGTCATAAAAACAATACGGAATTGGTCCTGTAGCAATTTTTTTTATTTAAAGGTTCAATTATCGCTTTGGCCGCAGCGCCTTGGAGCGCGCGCTGAGTTGCTCGTACAACTTTAAACGCGTTTTTCTCGAAACCACTTTTTTCGATCTCGGAAGACGGATTACTCGACCACCTTTGCATGCATCGATTTCGAGGTTGAAATTTTGACAGCAGCTTCACAATTATATTCTTTGTGGGAGTACGTATCCGTTTTTTGATTAAATATAAACTTCTTTTTATAAACCATTTACTGTTTTTTTTTGGCAAAAAATCGATTTATTTCCTTCAAAGTGCGCTATTTAAAAAAATTAAAAGCAAATTTCTAGGTAGTCTCATAGCTAATAATATATATCATTTTTTTTTGTTTTTGTTTCAGGTCTTATATTTTACGATAAAACCGTTCTCCTGTGAAGCTATATGTAAAAAAAACACGTTTTTCTAGATGGACTATATTGCCGCCATTTTGAGTTTGAGCTTGAGATCTTTTCTCGCTTTTGCGTTTTTTTTCCGAACCGTCATGAGGAAATTATGAATCGGCGGATATTTCGACGTTTGATGTCACGATCGATCTGTCGTGAGGTTAGAAACTCATCCGATCACTTTCACCTCGTTGACCAATATATTACTATATATGTCGGTCGCGCTGCACCCCAGCGCCATCACTTCGGGACATTTTCGGGGACGCTTTTTTCAGCGCCTTTGCATTGCCGCTGAACCTCCTGGTATCTAGGCTCCATGCCAGCGCCGAGCAGAAACTGTTGACTGTGATGTGGGTGTGTGTGCGTGCGCGCGTGTGTAGAGATATGTACGTTGGTAGCGCGGGAGAAAATAAATATGTTTTATAGGCATAAAATACGCTATAGGAAGCTTCTTTTCCTATACTGAAGTTCATGTCAGGTGAAACTTCGGTCGGGGTACGTTTCACCGATGCATGTTGACGGGCACTAATTTTTGTTTACGGTGTTTCGAATTCGACGTTTCCACAAGTTCTTCTAATGTTGAGGAATGAAAAAAAAATTCGGCAATTAGTAATTTCTTATGGGGAAAAACTTTAGGGAACTTTAAGGAACGCGAATTGGACTGAAATTGATGATGAAGTTTGCATCGTTGGAATGGAACGAAAGTCAACTTCTTTCTAATCGGTAACTTAGGGTACGAAAATCGGTTTCTAATCGGTGACTTAGGGTACGAAAATCTCTCAAATGATTTTCCCTATATTCAGTCGAGATCTACAGTCTCGATAGATGAAAAAAATTTGGATTATAATAATAATTGAGAAATTTAAAAAATGAAAAAGTATTTCCATTGCATACCAATGGTACAAATTTTAACGCCATTATTAAGGTTGTTGTGGGGTTAATTAAGTCAACATGTAGCCACCGAGCAGACATTTTTTCTGGACCTTTACAACCTCTGCTGATCAACCTGTGTATTTTGAATACGATCCACAGTGCCGTTTTTCAGAAAAAAAAATTGGCAACTCGACGTATTTTGTGGGCTAATTACATAACGATTATGGAAAACCCCCGATGATTTTTCAGTACATTATTAATATCTGCTAAGTGAATGCTACCACGGAGCTGAAAAAATAGGTACGGTTCGATTAATTATCGGACTAACCCTTGGTACCGTGAAAATGAGGACTCACAGTACCGTTATAAAATTATTAATATTTTTGATAGCGAACAATGTCGTAGATGGCATAAATGCTACCTATCTTATCGGTATTCGGTAATTATTGCCGGGAACCTCAAACTACTGGGTCAGGATAATTAACAACGAATATTATTGGTACTTATTCTCGTAATTAGTAATAATTACTTAATATTAATTTGATAAATATGTTCAGAAATTATACATTTCTAGACATTTCTAGGCAAAGACAAAATACCGCAGATTTTGTTTCGTACATACATTTTTTTTTAGAATATCGGAAAATTATTAACGTTTTCGATCTCTTCGACATTATACACAGCTTTAGTACACACTCTTTCTTTCCAGCACAATTTTTTTTTACATGGACCGATATTCATTTTTGACAGCTCCTTGGGCGATATTGAGGTAACGAACGAGGCGCGTATGTCTCTAACTTCGCGACACTTCTGCCAACCTGGGCATTATGATATACCACGATTTACGACGTTGCCAATTCGTTTCGCGTTAATTGAGCAAGAAAAAATTATTATACAAAGTCATGTAAACACTTAATGTAATCACCGGGTATTCAAAACTGCATATCTTTACAAATACATAGATTTAGAAAAATAGTCAGAAAACGCACGCTTAATATGACGATTATTTGAAAGCTAACAGTTGGTAACAGCTAATCGGATCCGTGCATAAGTATAGGGCGCTCTCCTCGTACTCCACCTCCGACGGCTAAACCCCACAACAAACTTAAGGGATCATCACAGTGTAACGGGTCGAAAAATAACAGATTCTCGCGATTTTTTATGGTTAAAATACGCTGATCAGTCTGATTTTTTTATGTCAAATATGAGCACTCATGAACAACGAAAAATAATTTTTTAAACGTTTGTTTTTATTTATTTCCAAATTTTTTTTGAAGGTTGAGAATGTTTTGACAAAAAGGAGTCTTCACAGTGTACACGATTGTGGCCGTAAATATTATCTGAAACAAAATTTGTAAAAAGCTTCTTCGTCAGTATAATGGCCGCTATCTTGTTATGGCGGTTTTTTAAAAATCAAAATTAACCAAATGGCGGCGTTTTGAACAAAAAAACGTATCGAATTTGGCCTATTTTTTGGACAGTTTTTCGTTTAAAAAATATGAAGATTAAAAAAAGCTTCCATCGCAAGATAAAGAATGGCGTGAAGAATATTGTGTCAAAATTTGAGTCGGTCAGCTTAAAAACTCTTCTTTTGAGAGTGTACACCGTTTTGAAAAACGATATTTTGAGAAAAACGCGTTAAAAGTTTCGAGTGCGGAATTTTAATATAAATTGTCTACTTACGATCAATCAGCGATGCCAGGTCCATTTTTATAACCGTCTATACTATCGAACGCAAGCAAAAAATCGATGTTTGGAAAATTTTACACTGTGATGACGCCTTTATGACCTCGTTTGAAATGTCTGCGAGAAATAAAAAACGCATCTAAATTTACCGCTTTTCGTAAGGACCTATGCTAAATGGTCTAGGTTTTTCTTTGAATTCTCTTGGAAACGATTTAACGGACTTATGACAAGTTCGATTTGAAACGTCATCGGACAACCCAAAACCCACGAACTGCTCACCGACGACGACTTTATCTACCGCAAAATATAGCCAATAGTCATTCTCGCATAGACGAAAAATTCCAAGGCCATCTGCGGACCATTTTTGCGCGCGTATCTTCCGAAGAAATCTCGGAATTCCGTTTTCGGTGTCGTACCACACTGTGAGCAAAAAAGTTTTTCTTTCTCGCGCAGATCGATTGAGACTAATGGGTTTTTTTTAATTCTTCATTGTAGCGCGTATGATTATAGACTTTTAGTGTAGCATAAAAAGCAAAAACGACTGTACATTTAATAGCTATTCATATTCGCGACCGTGACGCCCCTCGTGACGTTCGTTCTTATCAGCCCGGATGTCGATGAAATTGTCATACCGACGAATGGTAACGTAGCCCGAAAATAGCGACGTATATCGAAACGTAAATTTCCCAGCTAACCAAGTACCGCAAATGTACCGCTCATGTGAAGAGTACCGTACCGGTACTGTTACCACCTCGTACGTGCGTCCGGTACCGGTATATTACCGGTACGCCGTACGGTTCGCTGTACCGCCAATGTACTAGTACGGTACCGGTACAGTATCGCCACCGTGGAGGCACCGTGCACTGCAGTACGGTGTAACTCCACGGTAGCGACACCGTGGAGGTACGAGAACGCTGGTATCCCGTAGCCGTCCATTATCGGTACTGTAGGGTACGACGTACTCCACATTTGCGATACGCTGTACTAATGATACGCTTGGTTAACTGGGTTCTTGTGGCACATTTTCAAGAAACTGCGATAACAAGTGCTCAGGATAATTGAGTTGTTGTTTAAGGGGGGAGATACCTCCAGGCGAGGAAAAAATGGCTGATTTTCACGTTTTTTTAAACACAGACTCATCCACCATTTTTTAGAATTAGCGTTTTATTTATCCCAGTTAACCAAGCGTTTTATTTTACCCAGTTAACCAAGCGTACCATTAGTACAGCGTACTGCAAATGTGGAGTACGCCGTACCCTACAGTACCGGTAATGTACAGGTACGGGATACCAATATAGCCGTACCTTCACAGTACCGCTACCGTGGAGTTACACGGTACTGCAGTACACGGTGGCTCCACGGTGGCTATACTATGCCGGTACCGTACTGGTACATTGGCGGTACAGCGTACCGGTACGGCGTACCTGTAATGTACCAGTACCGTACGCACGTACGAGGTGGCAACAGTACCGGTACGGCGCACTCCACATGAGCGGTACATTTGCGGTACGTGGTTAGTTGGGTACCTTTGGCTGTTACATCCCAGCTAACCACGTACCGCAAATGTACCGCTCATGTGAAGTGCGCCGTATCGGTACTATTTCCACCTCGTACGTGCGTACGGTACTGGTATATTACCGGTACGCCGTACGGTACGGTACACTGTACCGCCAATGTGCTAGTACAGTACCGGCACAGTATCGCCACCGTGGAGCCACCGTGTACTGCAGTACGGTGTAACTCCACAGTATACTGTACGGTACTGTAGGGCACGGCGTACTCCACATTTGCGGTATGCTGTACTAATGGTACGCTTGGTTAAGTGGGATGGTATTGAATTTTTTAAGATTATCCAGCTAACCACGTACCGTAAATGTACCCCTCATGTGGAGTGCACCGTACCGGTACTGTTGCCAACTCGTACGTGCGTACGGCACTTGTACATTACCGGTACGCCGTACGGTACGCTGTACCGCCAATGTACTAGTACAGTACCGGCACAGTATCGCCACCGTGGAGCCACCGTGTACTGCAGTACGGTGTAACTTCACAGTAGCGATACCGTGGAGGTACGAGTACGCGGGTATCCCGTAGCCGTACATTATCGGTACTGTAGGGTACGGCGTACTCCGCATTTGCGGTACGCTGTACTAATGGTACGCTTGGTTAACTGGGTAATTTTGCGAAATATCGGTGGTATGGTAGGGTCTTTTAAACGGGTTGGGGCGGATGCTGACAGACGGCGTGACACGCAGGGCCGGCACGATTAATCTGAGAAAAAAAACCAACGAAAATGTTTCTTTCATTAACATTCAAACGCAGAATATGAACCAAGAAAAAGTGGGAAATATTGAAAATCGATAAAATTGTACGCTTTGTACCAAAAAAATTGAACATTCCGAAGAAATAGCTACATTTTGCAATAAAAATAGTTTTATAAAATTAACATTTAGGGTCATGTTGTAGACAACAAGGTTAGAAAGAATTATACTAAATTTCGTCAGAATCGGTCGATTAGTTTTTCAGCTATAGGTCACGCCAGTTTTGAAAATGCAGTTTACAAGGCCGTGTCATACCTCCGTCATTTTTAAAGATTAATAAAAAATAATACCATGTAACAGCTAGATTAGTAAGACATACCCTAAGTCTCAAGAGTGATTAAAAAATATTTCTTTAAAAAAAAAAACATGGAAATCAGCAAGATTTTTCTTTGCCTTAAGGTATCTCCCTAGTAATCGTTGCATGATAAAGTATAATAAGAAGAAACGAAAAAGTAAAGAATATATAGAAGGAAGCGTGAACACGTGGCAAAATGACGAAGGACAAAGAATAATAAATAAAACCGAAACAGTACTTGGTTCGACCACGCATTTTCAGCTGAAACAAGCTCCTTCTGAACTTTCGATCAAAATTCATAAATAATAATAAATTACTTTACGATATTTTACTCACATGATTACTCACTAAATGAGGCTTGAGTTAAATTTAGTAATTTATACACTTTCAAATGGACATTTTTTCAAGCATTCACGAAATGTGAGAATTAATCAAACGTTGCCATTAGTCGTGAATTATCGAAAAGTTTCCATTAATCGTAGTGAGTGAAGAATTTCCAATTAATTTCGAGTCTTCAAACTAGTTATTATTATTAATCGTTCACATGAATAATCTCGTTACAGAAAATATCTTGCACGACGTAACAAGAATTCTTTGTAGGATGGAGGCAATTTTGTTATGTATATCGGGACTTCAGGCGGTGATGGGGCAATTATGTAATTTCTCGCCTCGGAGAACAAGGGAGAAAAATGTCGCGTTACGTACAAACAGCTGTGGCACTTTGATGATGCACAAATGCCCTTGTCTCGTCTATTCGCACATTTCTAATTTATGGGCGGTTAAAAAAAAGACAATTTTTAAGGCATGCTATTTTTTTAACTTGCGCTGAAAAATTGGGAACAATGATAATATTCTGATAACCGTTATGTGTTGAAATTTTTTTATCGGACCTACGGAAAAGCGTTTTTTTTTCTTCAAATGACAACGTATTCATTTTTCTTTTTTCTTCCGAGTACGTATAAATCGCCCACGAATATTTTTTTTGAATTGCATTTTTTCACGCTTTTTGAAAAGCAGTAAATCAATTGCGGGCCTACTATATCTTTTGTCTGTTTTTAACTATAGTTATATACCTTCCTTATGCGAATTGGCAATTAAGTGGTTTTCTCACTTTAGATGCTAGAAAAAGGCTATTTTCATGAATTTTTTTGATAGGTTTATATTATAGACATAGATATAAAAGTTGTTACACTTAATAAATACACTATTGAAATACATTTAAAAAATTTGTATGTATTTATGTAACTCCAACATACTTCAAGAGGCCAGTCGACTTTGGAGCCACAAAAAAAGTCTATTTTTGCGACTTTTTTTTGAAGATTTCATAAAAGATATGAATATAAAAGGTCTTTGCGCTTGATAAATAGTCTTGAAATACATAGAATAAAAATGGTTAATTTTTTTTTTCATTTTTAAATACAAAAACTATAGTTTAATGTAACGCCTCAAAAATAGGTGGGCTAGGTAGCTCAATCACAACTCGGCAACGGCTTGTCTGAGACAAAAAAAATCAAAGTCCATTACATTCAGTATGACCCAGCTACAAAATGACCCTCGGATATAGAGTTTTATCAAAAAATAAAAAAATCTCAGATGAAAAACGAAAAAATAAAAAAACGCGTTTTTTCGCAAAAAAAGAATAAAAATAAAAATTTTAAAACCATCGAGGGTCATCTTGTTGCGAATCATATTTACAATATGTGGTTCAAATTTCAAGAGAATCGGTTTATTAGTTTTCGAGATACGATGTAGCTAGATTTTGAACACGTTGTTCCGAGAAAAACGCGTTTGAAGTTTATACTATGACCGGCCGAGCGCGCTATAGAAATTTGAGTCGGGAAAAAGTACTGCCCTTGATCTGCCTTCCCGAGATAATATCAGGCTCTGGTCGGGCCTCCCACCCTGGAATAGATTCGCAATGTAGCGGGTCTAAGGTTAGGTCCCGATCCGCTGTTCCCTTTCTTGGGAACTGATCAGGAACGGGCCGGGGAAGAAGCGGAAAATGACCAGGAAAGTAGAAGTAGAAAATGACCAGGGAGTAGATCGGAAACTGATCAGGAACGGGCCGGAGAACAAGCAGTAAATGACCAGGAAATGTCGGTAAAACCAACCTCAAAATTACTTATAGAGGATAAGAAAAATGAAGAAAAAAAATAACGTCGTCGTCGTACTATAGATATTAATAATTCACCGTGATAATATGATTACATTTATTGTAATTATATCCTCCATCATATCAGCATATAATTTTCGTTGACTGTCATAATTTTTTCTTTATAATAGCATTGTCAGGCTTCGATCATTCTTAAAGAAAATAATATGATGATAAAACAGAGTATACAACTACAATAAATGTAATCATATTATTACAATCAATTATTAATATCTTTGATGACGCAAAAAGTATTATTTAATAATAGGTTGGGATTTAATATTCAGGAAATGTCAATGTTCTCCCCAGGAAAAGGTTTTGTGATATTCCTAGTCTGTTCCACAAAAGCGCCCGGTTAGGTAAATCGGACGAGGCAACCTAGGGCTGGACCAGACGTCAAGTTGGGAATGCCCGATGACATTTCTGCACGGGTATACGCTCAGGTAGACGAAATAAGGTCTTGACGTGCAGATAAAAAAAAATACTTAGAGAGCACGGATTTTCATAAAATTTTCACACAATATTTCTGAATGTATGTACTTTCGAAAACAGTAAAAAAAATCGATTTTTTGACATTTTCAAAGTGGACTGGCCCCTTAAACGCGTTTATCTCGAAACAACGTTTTTCGACGGCTTGTTGATAAAATCTTCGAAACTACTGAACCGATCCTTATGAAATTTTAACCACATATCCCGAGTCAAAATTTTTAGCCTCCCCTGAACCCTCGCAGGACCCATTTCTTTTGTAATACATAAGCCGCCAGCCTCCGTTGAACCGACGAAACCTCATTTGTCGATTTCAGTGCCATGAAGAGACCTCCTCTTGGTCTAGGGTAGCCTCTGGTAGACCTGTCAAACCTTCTCTCGACCCATAGTTTCAGTGAAACGTGCAGAGCAGAGGCCTCTTTAACCTGCTTTCAATCTCAAACTGTTGCCTTGACCCCACCTAACCTGCTTTCGGCCCAAATTCGATATCTCCTCCATCATTCCATTCTGGCCTGATCGGTAACCTGTTCGATGACGAAAATAATACGATATTAATAAAAATACATCGTCCCCTTATCAAATTATTAATGCAATATTAATATGCGAAAACAATCAAATTTGCTAAATATCGATTTATTATGATTTTATAGGCAATTCATAAAAGAATGCTTGTATATACAGTCTTACTCCAATTCTATCGGATTAATGGGCGTTTTCCTGTGAGAAAAAATCTCACAGGAAAATTCTTTAAAAATGCCAGTCTATCTAGTATAAGCTTACGCGACGTTTTTCGTCCTTGACATTTCTTCTTAAACCCTCTAGTTCTTGAGTTACATTGCATTATCTAGAATTAGTCTTTTTTAGCAAAAAATGAAATAACATTGCGAAAAAAAATCGTACAAAACTTTATAAAAAAACGCAAATGGAGTTGCTGCTACCCCGTTCAAGTTTATCATGGATAAACGTAACAAATTTTTTTTGCATGAGTCATGCGCCCAATTCTCGATGGTCGAAAAAAAGCCGAAAATCAGTCACGTATAAAAGTGCGTACTGGGTCGAAAAGAAAATTATAAAAAAATATTCCAGAAAAGCAATATAAAGCTGAATTTATTCCCGTCAAAACGCCGTTCGGTAAATTCGGTTATCTTTTTTTTTTACGAAGCTATGTAACTTTTAGTGCAGCAAGAAATATCGACTGGTGTATCCAAACTTATAGGCGACGGTATATATTACATAATACTATATGTATATAAAATGAATCAAAGAAGTGTGCGGCCGTGTAGGTGACAAGAGATCGTTAAAGTTTCGGCTTCGGTCCGGCCAGTGAAGGACTTCCAAGGTTATCGATGGAAATAAGAAATTGTGTTTCTTTACGTTTCGGCCCTCTGGTTCGGGTCCTCTTCAGAATATGTATATTTTTTTCCTGTATAAATGGTAATACACAGTATTTTACAATCACGTAATATCTAGATGTTGTGTTATTTTGTGTGACAATCGTGTTGGTTCTGTTTTAATTATAATTATATACATAAAGTATGGATGACGTCTTTTATTGCGTTACTTATTGTTATGTGTAAGTATTGGTGTGTAAAATGTACGGAGGGTGGAGAAAATACAGAAGTGAGATATGATAGTTTACTAACCTCGAAGTAGTGATACTTCGGGTTTTTTTAAACACATATTTGGAAAGATGTTGTGACGAACAGAGACATTATTTATGAATATAAATAATGTTTTGTGAAAAGATACTCAGTAGATGGAGTTAATATCGTTTATGGGCGATTTTTTCTGATCTGTAATGGATAAGTAGTTATGGGTCAATTTTTATGTTTCATTATTGAGAATTTAAGTATAAGAATTTGATCTAAGAAAAGTTTTAGTGATTAATCAAAAACTATGGTAATTACCTATTGAGTTTGTTCTTAAGAGTGTGTTATCTTTCCAAAATGAGTAAAAACTCGAAATTTTCATTGGTTCGTTACATTTTGAGTTGTGTAGCGGACGAAAGTTCGTTATACATCACTCAGTTTTTCTCGATATATATGGGTCATTCCATGTCAAATCGACAAATTTTTTACCTGACCCCCTTTGATTTCGCTGAAAATTTTCTATCTTTTTCTACCCCCCGAAAGTTATTTTTCAGAATTTTTTCAAATTTTTTTTCCCGACTCAAAAAAAGTTATGAATTTTTGAAAAAAACCGCTCTTTTATTTTTAAATTGCCAGAACTTTTTCAAAAATTGACCGTTTGGGAACTTTTTTTTTTCAAAATTTTTGTTTTTAAATGTAGTTTTCGAAAAAAAATATGAAAAAATTTTCAGAATCCCAGATATATGAAATATTTTAGTTTTTTTGAAAAAACCGTAATTTTCTCAAAGTCCGACCGTTTTTTTTTGGCTTTTTTTTTGCTCTAAAAATACTTCAACTAATTCTGCAATGATCCCCGTTAATCAAAAGATGTGACGACAATCGCTTCTAATTTTTTTTCTTGATTATAAAAAAAAATTTGTTGAATTTTTGCTGATTTTATATAACTTTGTTATGAAATTTTTTTTATTTCCTCGTGAAACCTCAAAAGTTGAAAAATAAAATTTGATTGGAGAATTTCAAGTGATTATCGTCCAAGAAATTGTTATTTTAAAAAAAAAATAATTTTTTTCTCTCATTGACGTTATTTTTTTACTCTTATGGACGTTTTTTTTTGGTACTGAAATATGACAACTTCAAAAATACAATGGGTTTAAAAGTTACCTCCAGTTGATACAATGTGATAATTTAAGAGCTATCGATTGTCGGTAAAAAAGATATCATCTACATTTCATTTAAATAATATGGAGGTTATGTTTTCAGAATAATTACATTGTCGTTGTGTTCATCGTGTCACGTAGACTTACTATTGCTAAATAAAGTACCTATTATTTATCATAAAGTGCTGTTAATTTGTATTTTGTTAACGAGTGATTACAATGCCGAAGTTTTTTGATCGATGTTGCAATCCATTTAATTTGGAGAAGCATAGAAAAAAAATATCCCTGCGAAATTTACCGGAGCATTTAGCAATTCGATACAATTTGTCGACTGATGAGCGAATATGTAGTTCATGTTATAAAAAAATGCTTCAGCCCTCTGTTGACAATACTTCTGATGAAAGTTAAATAAAAGATAATATAATTTGAACACATACAAAAAAATGTTTTTAATTTATTTAAAGATGTTAAGAGACGGTGAATTTATTTAAGAGTAAGAAAAGTCCTTTTTTTTACTTTTTTGAAAAAAAATAACAATTTCTTGGACGATAATCACTTGAAATTCTCCAATAAAATTTTATTTTTCAACTTTGGAGGTTTCACGAGGAAATAAAAAAAATTTCATAACAAAGTTATATAAAATCAGCAAAAATTCAACAAAATTTTTTTTATAATCAAGAAAAAAAATTAGAAGCGATTGTCGTCACATCTTTTGATTAACGGGGATCATTGCAGAATTAGTTGAAGTATTTTTAGAGCAAAAAAAAAACAAAAAAAAAACGGTCGGACTTTGAGAAAATTACGGTTTTTTCAAAAAAACTAAAATATTTCATATATCTGGGATTCTGAAAATTTTTTCATATTTTTTTTCGAAAACTACATTTAAAAACAAAAATTTTGAAAAAAAAAAGTTCCCAAACGGTCAATTTTTGAAAAAGTTCTGGCAATTTAAAAATAAAAGAGCGGTTTTTTTCAAAAATTCATAACTTTTTTTGAGTCGGGAAAAAAAATTTGAAAAAATTCTGAAAAATAACTTTCGGGGGGTAGAAAAAGATAGAAAATTTTCAGCGAAATCAAAGGGGGTCAGGTAAAAAATTTGTCGATTTGACATGGAATGACCCATATATTATACTCGCAATATGTGGATGCATTAATATATTCGAATATACACTACCAGTCAAAAGTATTCAGACACTTCAGATAACTGCAAAACTTAATATCACCTTGGATCATTGCAAACTTATGGTAGAATAATAATTATTTTACGAAGATACTATAAAGCTCTGTATAATTTCTTAATTATATAGATCTTTATAGTATGTTCGTGAAATAATAAATGAAATGAATTATATTACTCTAACATTATTTGGCAATTATCCAGCGCTTAAAAGTTTTGCGATTATGTGGAGTGTCCGAAAACTTTTAGCTGGCAGTGTAGATTTAAATAACATATAATGTTGATATCTATATGGAACGTTAGGGTGTTAATTATAGTCTATTTCATGTTCCAAAAGATTAAAATTGTCGGTTTAGAATTCAACCTCATTCGATTATTCCTTTTCGTTTTTGTTCGTTTTGTTTTTTTGTTTATTCAATAATGAGTTGATAAATGGCGACGGCCGTTTACCGTCGATTTTAAATACAATGTTTGATTTTTCTTTGCTTTCATTTATAGCACGTCTAAAATTTAAAAAATATTTCCACGTGTATATATGAAGCATATTTTTTTTCCGCTAAATATTATAATATTAACTAACAGCTTCTATTTGATTCTTTTTTATTTGAATTAACTAGATTCTTCATAGAACCAAATTTTTCCTATTGCATTCCATTATTAAAGTTATTGATTGCAAAAATGTTTATTTATAGAAAATCAATGTATTTAATATCGTCTAATAACTACATATTTTATTTGATCCTAATAAATCTGTGATTCGGTTTCATCAGTTCAACATTTTCATCTGTTCAAAAAAACAATTTAGTTAAGTTCACTGAATGGATCTAGTTATTTTTTTAAATTTACCTTAAATAGAATTTTCGTAGAGTTAACCATTTTTCTATTTGATTGAACTAATGGTCCATCTTTATTGCAACACTCGTATCAAAGGGGCGGGGGGTAGAGAAGGTAGAGAGAGAGGAATTATATATACATATATGTGTGTGTGTGTTTGTTTGAAAAATCTATAGCATGTTATTCGATGAAACTCTCTAATTATCACAATCATATTAACTATTTCATATAGCTTATGTGATACATCAATAAATAGTTAGAGGTATTCATTTGGTCTCTTATGCCATATCAGCGACCAAAATGTTATAAGCACTCGGTAGCATAGGGGCAGCGGAGCGTAGCTATGAGTAGGTAGGACTAGGTTCAAGTCGCATATAGGGCAAATATTTTCTTCGAAAAAGATCATTTCTAAAGGCCAGGGAATGACGAATTACGATTAAAAATCCTTGCTGTAAAGCTCTCAATTAAGGAGTTCATTTTATTTTCGATTTATGAAATATTTTATGCCTATAGTACCCTTAGCTTTACAGTGTACATTGTAAGCGAATAAAGGCTAATTTGAATCTCATCTTTATTAATATATATAAATATCTTTGAAAGAAATATGATGGTAGTGGGCTGTGAGACAAGGAAAAAACCTATTCTATTATATATCTATTATATATCTACTATATATCTATTAAAATAGATTCTATATAAATTAATTTTTTTGTTTCGCAGTGTACAGTAGGCCGAAAGGGGGGGGGGGGGGGGCAGTAGGTTCTGCGAAAG